>JAEQBH010005427.1:0-177908 GCA_016808115.1 Tetrastigma voinierianum | reverse complement strand
GTTGATCATCCTATTGAGATTAAAGAAGTGTAAGATCCCTGAAGGATGAGACAGGGGTCGACATGGAGTAGAGGCTTGAGTGAGGATGATTCTCGGGATAGCGGTGCACAGGAGATATGATGAGGCAATGAGGTTTAGATGAGGACCACCCACAGTTGGAGAGCCGATTATGGGCATACTTCTCGACACTCCTTGGTTTACTCTTCCTTTATTTTCTATCACATATTTTCTTTCTTTTTGCCTTATATTTTTTCCATTTGGGTTTCACCAGAGATCGACTTTCTAGATAAGAAATGATGGTTATCTTTGGACCTCTTTCTAGACTAGACCACTCTTGTCCTGATCTGTCGTCCTCCCTAGTGATTCAAATCATAGGCTGTAAACTAACAGCTCTCTTATGAAACCATTTGCGCTAACTTATGGACTTGCTTTTCTTTGTCTACTTCTTGGGGAAAGGATGCACTTTTTATGCGGCTTTGTTATTAGCATGGCTTCAAGTGGATGGGGTTGCTTCATTTTCAGACTGACGGGAAACTTGTTATTCCCATTGGATGTGCTGAAAATCAACTTGAATCTTCTCAATTAGAATATGCCTTAAGAGAAAAGCCGGGTTTGGGCGACTCAACTTGCTAAAGAAAAAAGCTATCATTAGTTGAGTAAACTATGCAAATGTGGTTACAGCTCACTCTCTGATGAACCATTTGCTTGGCTTAGACACAGCACCAACGTCTAGCCAAAGGACGGCACATACGACTCTGCGGTGTTGGCATCGACTTCAAGTACCCCATTCAAGATTTTTCATTCCAAAGGCTTCAGCTTAGACTTCACTATTACCACCGATGTTGGGTTAATGCTTTGAAATCTCAATATGGAGATCTCGAGTGCGATGCCTTAAAGAGACGGAAGACTATTTGAGCAAGCTTCGACTTGCTAAGAAAAAGCTATCGATGATTGGGATGAATTATGCCTTGGTAGCATGATGCTGAAGGCGTGTGGAAGTATTTCTTGAAGAATGGGAGAAAGAAAGATGAGACCCATATACAGTACCGGCGAGGTGGAGTGTTGCTTCAAAGGCTCAACGGCACCAAATCTGCCATAAGCAAGTCCTTGGGCCATTTCTTAGCTTCCGTGCTGTGAGACAACCAAATTGGCTTTGGTGCTGATTGATCCATCTGCCGGCATTGCATGGATATTTGGTACTCTCTACGCTTCGCTGATTTTCCATGATATGACTTTGAGCATTTCGAACAAATCTGGCTTTGATTAGACTTGGCTTGGGAACTTTGTGATATTGTTTATTTTGGCATTTTTCAATTAAAGTCTACTTTCGCATATGCCTCTTTTAGTTTACAAACCCATGTTAACAAGCAGTTGTCACAGGGGTTTAATATCTCCTTTCCTACTCTTGCTAGGTGGCAGCTGGCCTACAATTTTCTTAAGTGGAAGTGGAGAAATTGGAATGTAATTCTTGAGATGTTGTTGGAGCTTATTAAGCACTACCTTTGCAGGCACTGTTGCACGAGGAAGCAAACGCAACCATGACATTGCATTAATTGGATCAGTGGCACTAAGCCTACCTTTGATGTGTTGTGTTGATGTTTGTGGAATAATTTGTGGAAAAATCATGACACGCATGTCTTTTCACAATGTGACAGCCATTAGTGGATCAGGTGGCATCTAAAATGCCCTGCACGATGTGTGTTGATGTGTGTGAGCTGCGTAGAAATCGACACGACACATGCATATAGCCATGACATCGCATTGATAGATCAAGGTGGCATGCAGGCTTTCCCTTTGGTATCTCTCGTGTTTGTGGAAGATGCTTTAACTCTATTTTTTAAGAGAATTGGTCTTTGGACCACTTTCACCTAACTTCGAAATATAACTACTATGTATATGGGCCTGGAGTACAACATTGAGAGATTTGTCAAACAAGCAGCTGAACTGTGATGTGGCTTGGAGGTATGTTGTTTAGGAATGAATTTATATGTTGAAGATTGGCTAAAGCCTACTCTTTCTCCAAAACATAGAATAGAGCAAAGAATACTATGTTGAAAGAGCTTAAGTAACAGAAATATTGGCTAAAGAAGCCTATTTCGATCCAAAACATAAAACATTCCACCTAACATTCTACCCCTTTAAAGGCGTTGGAATCAATGAATTCTTTTTGAAATTTTTACAATTTCCTACATGGTAGGAAGTACTTCACTAAGTATTTCCCATTGATGAACCTCTGTGGCACAGGTTTGCTGCGCTTTGTATCGCGTTTCGGGCGTAGTACTTGATGTCGTACCTTGAAAGGTCCTCTTAGTTAGGAGACCATTTGCCTTGATTCTTTGTCTTTCGAATAGCCCGGTAGAATAATCTTCAAACAAGCTTTCCTTCTTCAGCTTTCATCTTGATTCTTCTCTTATTGTATCTAAACTAACTATTTTTCTGAATCAACATGTGGTTAGGCTTTTAATTCTTCTATCATCTGTTGATTGAGTTCCTATCATCACTGATCTCGTTGTACTCCCTGGGGTAAGGCCATTGAAACTCTTGAAAAAAGCTAACTACTCATTAGAGGAAATCTCTTGCATCTTGTCCATAAGATAGAGAAAAAGGACTTACACTGTACCGAGGCTTCTTTTGGAAGTCTGTGAGCCTTTTCACAAATCTGCCATGATAAAATCCTGCATGCCAATCTCTGGGATTCTCTATCTATTTTCTCCATGATTTAACTATCATTTGTTTATGGATGTAAGCTTGTCCGTGGCTTATAGGCATAAAAAAGGAGTTAGTATATATTAATTTTGGCTTGTATTCCATAATCAGTAGAAAATGATTCTCTCTTTCCTAGTGAACATTGTTCGCTTGATATCGATGGTAACGAGAATGGGGAATTCCAAACCTATGAATAATACATTTCCTTAATGGCCCAGGATCGCATCATGTTCTTTTTCTTGATAGGTATTGCCTCCACCCTCACTTAATTGAAATAGTCTATAGCCACACTAAAGATGAAGTTGTGCCTGCTGATACTTTGATGAATCTTTGACAATGGATCCATGCTTTATCTCACGAACATCCATGGCTTTACTATTATAAGATGTAATTCAATAAACAGGATCGTAATAGCCTTCCATATTTTGCCTTTATTGTTGCAGCGTTTGGAATAAGTGATCTGATCTCTTAGAATGATGGCCGAAATAGTCGCTGTATTTAATTAACCATAGCATCGCATCTTTGCTCTAGGGTAATAGTGGAGCTCCTGACTCCTTCGCCAGACTTGCTTCTGGAATTCTATGTTGTCTAGGAGACTATAGCGCATGAGTAATAACCCTTGAATCACTTTTCTAGCATAGATCTTCTTCTAATGCAAACAAAATTCTGAGCTTGGAGCCTTCGTTTTGGGAACCCTCTTGTTTGGATTCTCTAATATTCTTTTTGAATTGTTCTTGATACCATGTCTTTGAGTCATTTGTGTTTGAATGTCAGTCGATCCCAAAAATTGAAGGTGATTTCTTCTTCTACATCTTGATGAGCTTATGGTTAAATTCTTCACCCATTTTACACACGAGCTATTGAGGCATGCTCATCAGCTCTCATTTGATTCCACTAACATGTTCAAATTCCCTTGTCAAGGAGTCTAACAATTTTGAATAGTGCCACGATAAGTAAAGTCATTTAATAACAAAAACTATTACTTATACTACCTATCGATTTGTCGAAGTATAATTTAGAATCGATATTTCGAACATCTTTTGCCCCTAATCTTCTAATGTGATCTATACAATATTCATAAAACTTCTATATTCTATTGATTAAATTTGTTCAAAAGGCCAAGATTGAAGATAATGCAATCGCTTTTACTCCTCTTGATGATTAAATCTACTATTCTTGTACCAGCTAAATTATATTATAGTTATCAGTTGAAGGATCCCATGACAAGCTTTTACGCTATAAATTCCCAATACACTTTGCTCTGTCCCAAATAAGGGATGATATTCGGAAATCATGTGCCCTTGGTGGTTATGGAAAATAAACCAAGGTGAATTAAACAAGACCATTACCCAAATCATCTTATAATTAAGTAGCGTTCAGCATATATTTTGCTTCACTTGAATTAATCGAAACACAGTAACAGACTTTAAGTAAAAATATCTCGGAAGTTTAGTACATCTGATCAAAGGCCAAATAATTTTTCTGTTTGTTATATCTTTTATTGTTTATATCTTTCTTTCTACTGAGGTTTATGAGACCTTATATAATAATATACAACCTCATTTATAGTTGTTTTGTGCTTTAAAAGGGCAAACCTATTTGACTGTTGTGGCTGATAAATATAATTTTAAGTGGGTGACCTTGTATGGAGGCATTAAATGGAGGTTTGGGGGTATTCTTTGATGCCCATAAAGCCCTTGATGTTGTTGCCTCCTTAAACTCTTCCATATATCTTTGAAACTACCAGGTTGAAATTCCTTGGTTTACCTGTCAGATTTAGAGATAAATCTTCTTATAAATATTTTTTTTGGAGTTTTCTTGGCATGGACTTTGGTTGGAAGCAATATGTGACTTTGCTTTGTTCGATCACGCTATCCTCTTTATAGCCCGAACTCTAAATGCAGACCAGGTGGATTGAAGCGTTGTTGAGTCTTTATCTCCTAAAGCTTTCATAGATGATACCATACCACTTGGCTCTTTTAGAACATACAATATATCAATGCTAGCACGCTACATATGTGATGCTAGCATGTCATGGAAAATGGCATTCATTGCCGAATAAATCAAGTTCGCACCCACATTCTGGACAGACGCTATTACAGCCAATTCAGAATGTCACTATGGAACCAGGACATCTAAAATGCGTCTTGATATATCTTTACAACTATATTAAAATCTGGTTATAACTTCGAAATAATCCATGCAAGGATAACAGTTAATTATTAAATGAAGCCAGAAGAAATCTTCTTTCATCTCTCATGTGCATCACTGCTTATGTCATGGGATTATTGAGCGAATCTTTAAAAATCTACATACCCAGGTTTCCGTTTTTCTTCAACACCAGAACTTGTGTGCTAACCATTATGACACACCTTGCTTTAGGCTGAATAGTTGCCTTCAAGGGTTCCATTACCATTTCCTCATTCTAGCTAACTCTAATTTCTATTCCGAGTTCTTCTGAATTGGTTGTTGGAAGGATGGTCTGGAACTTTAATGGGAAGAGTGATGCTCCATAGGCCACATCAATCACGGCATCCTATGTAATTCAAACAAAACAATCTTTTCTTGAATTCACTATATTAAAGGATATGATTTGTTTCTATTTTCAGTTCTGTGATGGACAAGAGAACTAATATAAGTAGTCTGTTTCTCTTCATAGTCATAAAGTTGATTCTTCATAGGATCATACATGAGGCTTGTTGTCTTTCCATTTGGAGAGGCTAAGCTAGAATATTAAATCTAAATTTCTTCACCTCCTCTTACCAAATACGGTTCAACTAACTAGCAAATGATTGGCTCCACACCGTATGTTGGAAGCGCATTCTTCTAACTTTACGTAACTTGGCCATGCATTTTGAATGACGCAATTCTGCGGCGGCCTTTGCATTCTCTTCATAGAATCGGTTGATTCATCGATCTTTCTCGATAACCAAAGATCAGCACACAACGACATTTTGATACGATACCGGAGTTATATCTATCTTGAAGTTGGCGACTTGGTGCGAATATGCCCCGATATCTCTGCGGCTCAATAACATATATTCATACCAGAGTCCGTTCTTCTTTTATTCCGGATTTATTAGGTTGACTTCAGGCCAAGATCTGTAAATAGCCTCTGCCCATGCAATTGAAGTTTCCCAGTAAGTTGTTTGCTTGTACCTTCCCTGCGCCCCATCACCTTTCAATAGTAAAATTGACGGAATGACACACCTGATTAAGCTGAATCTAATCTCTTCTAACAAACGTATTTAAATTGATGTGGAATTAATAAATATGATAAAGTTAATAAGGAAGTCTTGCTCACCATTGGTATGATAGAGTGCACCAGATCTGAGATTTCTCTAGTAAGTGAGATATGACAACCCAGTTTTAATGCAAATCACCCGATACCCATTTTCTCAGCTCCTGTAGCATCTCAATGACATCTACGTGACTCTGATCCATTATCACAAACCTTAGACAACTTTTGGGTTATACGACAGGGTGTGCTCCTCTCTCCTACATATACGAGGCCTTGTATCTGTGTATCTCCATGTCATTCCAATATCACCTTGTATGAGGCTTTTACTTTCTTCAGAGGGTCAATGGTATGGAGTTACCTTATGATTAATAAACTTATATTAGTAAATGTTTCTTTTCACATTACCACCTCTACTAATCAACATCATCTCTTTTGACTGAAAAGAATAGTGGATCAGAAAATAATGAACATTTTAAAAATAAGGAAATGTACCTCATATCGAATAAGTTGTCAAATCCGCTTCTTCATCAAATTATGCAACCGGGCTCCTCATCTTCTATAACCCTTCATCTCTAAATTTGGTTTTCTTTGAAGTTTGTATTTATTTTCCAGATTTACACGATGAAGCGCCCGATATTTTGAAGTCAGCGCATGGATCTTCTGGATCCATCATTGTGAAACCCATAGAGCAAACCTGGAATTTTACACCACAAAGACAAATGGTAATTTCGGTCAAAACTCAATTTTAGATCTCGGATGAAGAAGCGGACTTCACCATTGGAAGATCGATCTCACGGGGAATCTAACTCTGACTGTCCGAACTTTTCATGCAGTGCGAAGAATGGGTTAGATTACATACGTTTTTGAGACTTGCGAGTGCCATGATGCATGACACTTAGCGCATTTTTGGTGGCTCACGGGTGCCGCGCCACGTGTCAGGTGCGGAAGCATCAGTCAACTTGACTCAAGTGTGGGGCATGGGTGACATGTGGCATCTCTAATTGGAGGAAAATCTCAAAGTAGATGGGTGATGGATAAGAATCTAGCAAGCCAATGATGGCTTGACGTATGTGTTAAGAAAACAAGGGGACAAAATAGACTTTTCTTCTCATTTTAGCTGGAATCGGCGATGGATGAGGGAGAGCGATTTTTTTTGGCTGGAGGGTTTTGCAGAGAAAGTGCAACTTCTCTCTAAATTTCTCGGTGTTCGGACCAGATCGGATCTCACCGGGCGAAGCACGAGATTGTTCCTCAGCGGTGAGGCTCTTGCACTGGGGGCACCAGTTTTGGGAGTTTCGACAACTCCAGAGGCGAGTTCTTCTCCTGCCAGTTCTATTTGAGTTTTAAGAGCTTTCATGTCAGTTGGTTGATTTGGGGCCGTGAGTGGCGGTTCAGGTGGTCCCAAAACCTTGGGACGTTGTTGTAGAGAATATTTTGAACTGAATTTGGACGGTTTGGGACTGTTTAGGTGGTTTAATCGCGATAATTTATGTAATAAATTGCCAGTTTAGGCGTGTTTTTAGGAGCTGAAGCTAAGCATGGTTGGTTCTAAAGAAGTGGAGTCTTGAATCTCTAATCTTGATGGGTGCCCACGGTTGTGCTATCATTCCAAGGACTCTTAAAAGAGTCTCCATGGTTGCTTGGTTGAGTGAAAATGGATCATGTGTTATCTGCAATAAACAATATTGGCACCAGACTCGGATGTGACAAGATTATGAGAGGGATTATGTATATAAGTGTAAATGGTAACATGATGTGGATTATATAAAAATATGAATTATTATGTAATATTTAGATAGATTGTAGTTAATATTTAGAACTCATTTTGATGTTTATTGATAAGAATAAATATATCATCAGTGGAATGACCTTTATATTCATGGAAAATAAATTTATGTTATATTACACTTTGTTATGCGCAGGATTATTTACGGAAATAACGCATAAAAGTACATTTCATACTTTACGGAACAACCCTATGAAAAATTAAGTGATTATTAGATTGCCTTCTTTGAAAAATGAAGAATAAGAAAAATGGTTGTAGAAAGATTTTGAGAGAGGGAGATTTTGAGAGATTATATATAGGTATTAGTCAAACAGGTTCCATGCCCTGGGCTGACCATGATTGTTTCGGAAAAATGATCAGACCAATTCAACGGAACATTCTAATATATTCACGAGAAACTGATGTTTTCAAGAACCGAGCTTTTGTTTGAAAACGATCTTTTCAGGCGAACAGCATGAAGAAGAATTCGGTGAGGCTGGTGGGAAAGGGTAGGAAGTGCATTCTCCATTTCATATGCAGACATTCAAGAGTAAAATCATGTGTTTGCTTGGAATGTTGTTTTATGTATTGAATGTCCATTGTATACTCTGCACCAGTGGAAGGCCTGGAGATTATCACTACTATAGGCGTGTGCTCATGAAGAGGAATATTGGTTGACCCCGGTCTGAGGAGGTGTTGAGACGAAGAAGGAAAACGCGTGACTCGTTAGACCACAACTTTGAGAAAGCGGGATTAACTGGCTTTGGTATTTATTTTGTGACGGCATGACAACATTGCAAATCTTAATATATGTTGGTATTAAGAGTGATGTAATTAAACTCTTCAGACACTACATGGCAATATAGTTCTGGGGATGTGTGTTTGATGGAGTATGATGTATCTTAAATTTTGATCGTAGTTTATATATGGTCTGCGGCTGTAGGATTATACAGGTTTCCGTAGGTTGGGTTGTCAGCGGACCTGGAGGGGTTTTGAGACATCACAATCATGTTTTCGAAAAACTTATAATCCACTCACTATGATTAAAATTTGAAACTGAGAAGTTTCTATATGATGGAAACTTTAGCTTGATGACTTCTCTAATCCGGTATTAGAAATTTGGTATTAAGATGATACATACATTGCCTTTGAATGGCATTTTCACAATTAAATTTAGATTTTGTCTTAGCATCTAAATCTGATTCCAGATTATGCAAACAATGTTCAAAACTGGATCCATAAACTAAAAACTTCCATCTCTTCTGGATTCTACCCACTTCTTTTGGTTTTCCACGACATTTCTTCTAAAGTAATTTCTTTTCTCATAACAGGTCTCTATCTTTCTCTTACAGATTCTGATGAGCTTCTGAAAATTCTTATCATTACTTTGGCTGCTTTTTGTTTAGGTGGATTTTGGAGGGAGGGCGCTCTGACCATATGGGTATTTTCACGCAATGGGAAGTGTTCACTGCCACTTCGATTTGGAAAAGTATGTCTCTCTCTTTTGAATGTACATTCTTCTTTTCTTTGGAGGGACTCTCCTTCTTGTTTTTCCTAATTTGAATGGATGGATGTCACCTTCAGACTATTTTCCTTTTCTCTGCTGTAAAGAACCTTTTGCTTCCTGCAATTCCATCTTATAAAGACAAAGTATGTTGTTTGAGAAATCTGTACTTTGCCTCTGAATTAGGAGAAACACATTATCCTTCTTGCAAATTCATGATCTTTGCTCTCGGATCTAACAGAAATATATATTGAATGTGAGAACATTGGAGAATCTTCATCAACCACCATGGCCTCCCTTGTAGGGAACTTCGTATTTACCCTTTGTTGATCTATCCTGGATAATATTCGCAGCGACTCAATAAAGCATTAGTACGTGAGTTCTGAGGTTATGATGCACTTACGATCACCACTTTTCCCAAGTTCCTCTTACCGTTGGGGTTGTGAGTTCTTGGGAAATGTGATGATTTCCCCTTCAGAAGAAGAATCAGTATTTCTCAGTCTTTGACATCAAAGTATATTATTTGTATATTAAGGCGTTCTGACTTCTTCCACTTGGTAGTGCTCTTCTACTTTAAATATCGAGATGGATAAAAACTTTGTACTTGGAGATGTACTATTGTTCTTCAATTATACCTCTTAACCGTGGGTTCCAAGGAGAGATCTTTCATAGCACGACTTTGCTGTGATGTTTATTATGTTTGTTGCCATGCAAAAGCTCATAGAAGTCATCACGCTCACGCCGAAATTTCTTCTTCAGCTCTACATAGTCTTTGCTATCTTCCATGTCTGTTTCACGGGAGATGAATTTGCATCTATTCCTCATTCTTTTTGAAGCTGATGATGTTTGCAAATAACAATTTCTCACCCTTTGGGTTACCCTTGATAATTCTGCTATGCAAATCTCATGAGTTCAATCTAGAAATTTTGTGTGGAACTTTTCTCCGACTCACCCAGCTCATGGTAATTCTATGGCATCTTGCATCACAAGTAAAATCTGGCTCATGTTAATGGGTAGAAATACGAGGTTTGAGATAAGAGAAATTTTCATAGTTAGCTAATTCCCACCTTTGCTACAACAATTTAGCCACATGCTCTTTAGGTGGGTTTGTCCATCCTCCTCTGAGAATAAAGGGAAATTCGTGATTCTATGCCCTCTTGAATTCAAGTTTTTCTCATCTATTGACTCTAGACCTTAGCTTATCGAGATTTTGAATGTTGACATCTAAAGTGCAAGCTGTATAGTTTCACATGCAGCTTCTCTGTGCCTCGAATTTGGTGGTGGTGGAGTGGCTGCATAAATCCCCGGATTTGGTGTCTAATGATCTGGAACTATTATGTCATCCATTATGCATCCTATGCGAGTCTCTCTGAGAACTTTGAATGTTTTTATATTTTCTGTTTCTTGTTTGTCCGCCATTCAACACGGAGGTGAAATATGGATTTCTGTTTTCACAAAGGAGGTTGAAGGATGATTATTAGTATAGTGTCAGGTGCCCATTGAGCCTTGCGACTCTGACCCAGTTCATGCTTAGTTGTGGATAAAAATTACATTTACTTGGGGAATGGTTCGGTCAGATTGAGTAAATTTGGTGGTTTCGTGGTAGCTCATTATTTTGGGTCAGCTCTTAGAGGCATGATATTAACTCTGAATATTTAGTAAATGCTCGCGCTCTCTATATTGTTGCTGAGAGCTTTGTCTTGGCGTGGCCGTCGTAAAGCATTTTAAAATGTCTTCATTCGCAGTTTTCTCTAGTTTCAATCCAGAGCTTATTTTAAATAGAAACATGTTATACTCTTCCCAGCTTTGGTTTTTTAAATCTCTCTGCCAGCCCTCAGGTGCATCTAGTCATATACTTGAGCTTTTGGTAAGGCTGTTTTTGGTAATTCAAATCTATCCTTCAAATCATTCCATGAGTGAAAGAATCTTTTTCTATAGTGAGATACTCATTTTTCGAATCTATGGAGATGATGTCTAAGAAAATTGGTGCTTTTACAGTCTTACTGAGACTCTTCATTTCCTTCTTTATTGTTTCTTCAGGATTCATAGATCGGATGTATTTCAACGTCAAAGTCTAGTAGATAATTTTAAATAGAAATATCAAGTGCCACCACAAACTCAATTATGAAGTTTGACATTTTCAAACAACTTTTAATATATGATGAAAAAAATTGACAATAATATATAATTTACCTTTGCAGAAGTAGATTAAATTACTTCAATAACGTTTTTGTAAAATAGATTTGCATAATTGTAACTAGGAGGGTATTACAAAGGAATAAAGAAATGAGAAATTTCACCCCAGAGAGAACTAGACATATCTTTCTTAGATATCTATATAGAACTGGGAGTGAAGCAGAGCTAGCAAAACGATAATTTCACCAGTAATCTGAGTTTGAAAACCTAAAATTTTTCTAGATTTAGGATGATAAAGGACTTCGCAGATTAAGATTGTCTCATGAAATCTAGTTACCGAATAATTCGTAATTCTAAATAGTCGAATTTTCCATGTTTTTCGGGTGAGTGCTAGATGAATCAAAATAAAGATTTTAAGAAAATCTTGATTTGTAAAAATAATTTAAAGAAAGTTCATATAAAGAATGTTTGAACTTAAAGCGAGATAAAAACAATTGTTCAGGGGCAAACAGGACTGGCAAGAGGGGACACATGTACGGCGTGGCCACGTGTCAAAGTATAAAAAAGGAAAAAAAAAAAATCTCATTTAGGAGAAAATATCTCCCAAATCAGATTTTATTAGCTTGATATAGAAGAGAGAGAAGAGAGAGAAAGACTGTTTTCATGGCCCATTCAGTTTTAGTCGGTCGAGAAGTAAGTCAAGACCAGGAGATAAAGTTCTTAAATCAAACGAGGCTGTGCGTGAGCACCAAAGTGGATTGCAGGATCTAGGGAGGATTTGGAAAAATCAGGGCTTAGTTTAGAAGTGTTTTAAGGCTTCCCTCGACTTCTATTCTGACTCAAAGTGAGGATTCTTCCTACTTTGGTTTATTCCTACTTTTGAGCTGATTTTGGGATTGGTTGTAGGATGGTTTTATGGCATGTTTTAGCCTCAATTGGGAGGATATTGTGGCTGGAGGAAAAAGGGTTGTTAGGGATGGTTACCCCCGGTCAAAATGGCGTGTACTGAGCATGACGAGGAGCTCTACGGATTGTGCTACTGCACACCCTTTAAGCTCACAACTTTAGGAAGGCCATATCTTTCTCATTCGAACTCTGATTCGCACATTCTTGGTTCCTATGGAAAGAAATTTAGTCTAGAATCTGACCATATCTCTTCTGGATGGCATTTGGTGCTCACAACTTGAAAATTTAATTGTTACACAAGTGTTCTATTATGACATGTGATGTAGAAAAGCATTTCCGCTTGCCGCAAGTTGAACTGATTTTCCAGTTGGGAAAAATGGGAAATTATAATGGTAACTCTTGTGAAATTATCTGCATCAGTGAACTTGATGTTAGGCTTTTGAATCATAAAAATTGGACCTCTACTAATGACAGCCCCAGGGGTGTAATTAGTTTCTAGGATTTGCCATAAAAATTTGCCCATTTAATTGAACCTCTTGTCTCAAATTTTAGGACTGATTTTCATGATTTAGGGAAAAGTGAAATTTGGACTAATCCATGGCCTTCAAATTAGCTCTATCTGAGAACTTGATGTTAGGCTTTTGAATCCACCCCCAAATCAGACCTTTCTTAAGTTATGTTGCATTTTCCTTGTCTGACTTAGAGTACATTTAATAGTTTATTATTGATTTTGGGGCCCCATTAGGGGACTAATTTCTAAACTAAGTTCGGAACTATTCTATGGTCTATGATGTGGCTTGTTGTAAACAGGTCATTTTTTGTGGGCATCTCATGCTACAACCGGTCATGAGATCAAGTGTCATTGTTTGACTAAGAGTGATGTGTTTATGGATGTCAATGTCTGTGCTCTAACAGAAGTTGACATGAATGAGTTTATATGTGCAAAATGTCATGACATGGCTCGATGGTAGTGTGCTACTACGCACGATAATGCTAGTGACTGTTTGGATGTCAATAGCGGCACTCCAACATTTTGGCGTTATGATGAGATTGTTGTTATATTAATGCGCAACCATTACCACATGGCTTTGCTTGTTGTGTTATTGCTTTACAATCGCCTTCGGGGCAACGTATTTGAATTGAGATGTTGATATATTTTGCATAAATGATTTATGGAGATCATATGCGGGTGATGGTTTATCCGCATGACACGATGAGTAGTTTGGATTATGTTGTCCATGGCATTCATTGTGCATGTAGCATGATATACGTATACAATGGCATTCCTGCATTGCATTTAATACCGCAGGACGTCACATGACATGGATGTGAATGCGCTGGTAAAGATGTCGACCTTGTGTTTGGTGTTTGATGGTATGTAAGTGAGTACATGACTAGATGGAAACACTGTGTGTGTTTGGTGTTCGATGGTGGTTCGGTAAAATGGGACAACGTCCAAAATGGAACATCTCTGATTTTCTTTGAAAAAGAAATGAAAAATATGTACAATGTTAAGATATAGCAAGAATGGATAGACACCCCCTCGGGTGAAAAACTCGCTAATTATGGTCAAACATAGTCCCCAACGTGGTGAAAGGTAAACAAAAATTATGCAGGTTTTGGGCATCAGATGCAGACACAAAATCAGATACCACAAAAGCAGCTGGGACTTGGTAAAAACAGAAGTGGAATATCGGAGTTTGTCGATGGATTTTGATTTACAAGACAAAAGCTTTTGTTTTGGAAAAATGGTCGTGATAGAACATAAATAACTTTTCACATGACATGTGCATGTATGGAAAGGTCGACTGAGGACTCGGGACATGAGACAACGTGGAACTCACGCTTCTCATCCGGCATATGAACATTTGGCAGAATGTATGATTTTGCGCGAATGTGTGAAATGACATTGCATATTCCGCCACCAAGTGAGAAGTAGCCCTTGCGGAATTATTCTACTGGGCATTGTGCCTCGTTGTAAGACCCCCCTTTCGAGTTACGGGTGTGGTACATCGGAGGACCATAGGATTCTTCGAGGCCGTGATTTTGAAGGAAGTCAAGATGTGGCTTTGATAATATTTTGTAATATATTAAAAACAAGCTAGTTTTAATATAATGACATGTATATAAAGATGCATAAACCAACTCTTATGGACTATTATTGATATATATAGTTTGTATAGCAGCCCAGATATGAAAGATAGGCCCGTGTAGTCATTACTATACATTGAACTACTGGATGGATCATGAATATATTATTACACAAGTTTGTATGTTGAGATGAAACTCCGAATAAAGGGAGCTCTTGGGAGTGAGAAACATCATTATCATGATGAGATGGACAGTTCAGATGGATATTGATGTAAGAAGGTTTGTGACTGATTGAGTGGTTGGGGATTTCAGGTTTTTGAGGCGTCGATCTATAGAATAAGATATCATTATATGAGCATTTTTAATGGGTTGTCTATTCATTCATGATGAGACTTGTTCATTCACATGCTCCATAACATTTAAAAACTCGAGTCTTACTTTCCTTCATCTCCCTCATATTTAACAAATTTCGAAAATAAAAATTTTAAATTAATGTCTAAAAATATCATCTACAATAACAAAGAAAAATACAAAATACAAAAAAGTAAAATCGATGCCCACTAAACTCTTCATCTACAAAGTCCCTAGATAGTTAAATAATATCTTCACAGTTTATGCGTTTCACTTTCCAGTGTCTGAGGATGGGGCTCGGGCGTTATTTGACCGGAATGGCCCGAAACCTAGACGCCTTTTTATACCTCACGAAAACGCTGATTTTGTAACAGGACAACAACATGTCATGAAGTCTATTAACGGAATTTATATGGGGAGCGATACATTGGTTGAAACAACTCATTCGGGTTTGGCGCACTCAATACTGTTTACCAAATAGACTAATAATGCAAATATAATGGGTAAATCATGTTATAATGGAGCTTTCTTTCATAATTTTTTAGATTACAACTATATCTTCAAATAAAAATACAAATAAAGTTATAAATCAACACTTTGATCTCCATATGTGTTAACATCGTGTGGATCGTGTTGAAGTAAGGGACAAGTCTCAAGAGCAGGCCATGACATGTGGGTTCATATTGAAGATGAGAGAGGACAAATCTTGCAGAAACGAAGCGATAACATTTGTTCCTGTATATCCCCCTTTGTTGAAGATGAAGTCATAGGTTAGGGTCTGAGGGCAAAACCCCATGACAGACATTCAAGTATAAAGTATTTTATAATTGGTGTCATGTATAAGGAGACATTATAAATACCACATATGTAACCACTATTTCAATGATAGTAGGGAATTTTGAATGGATGTAGACATTATTGAACCATGTAATTCCTATGCGTGTTCTTCGTATTTTCTCTCTTATTTCTATCACTATTGCCACTTACAGAATGCAACAATATAACATTCTACTAAGGGCTTTCCTCGGGTTGCGCAGTCTTGGTTTCGCTCCTCACTAGTCATCGAGCCCTAATTCCTCTTAAGGCCACTAACAGTTTATCTAGCTCATAACTTCAAATCCTCACAGGCTAAGGTCAACTCGCCCTGTTTGCTCCCCCGATGATTACTGTTCAGAGTCCTCTTAGGAACACTAGAGGTATTCAGTCATTAACTTCTGAGTTTCTATGGATTGAGTGAGATGTAAACTAAGCCGTTGATCGTGGTTTAATCCATGAAGACAGTAAAAAGAGATTTAAAGGGATTAAAAGAGACCGAAAACGGACCTGTTTTGTTGAATGATATTTTAAGGATTGAAGGAGGGGAGGGAGGAAGGAGGAGAAGAGGAATAGACACAAGTGATTGCTGAGAGGATTCAACATAACATGAACCATGCTGCCCGGTTGCAGTAGTTTTATAATCTGGCTTAGCTGAAGGAACAGGCAAAAAAGTATTTGAAATTTTTTCCATCATATTCTTCTCTCATGTTCGAGAGATAAACTTCCTGGATAGATAATACATCAACATTGAGTTTAGATATTACATTTATACTCAGAAGGAAGTATTTATGAAGGAAAAGGCTGTTCACCATTAATATAATGATCAACATGAAATTTATCGAGTGGCAGAAGCCTCTGTCAAATGACAACTTGGAAGCCTGTATCATAAGTGATGAATGATCTCAGTGAGGAAAAAGAAAGGCAAGAATTTGACTGAATGCAACTTTTAAGTAAGGATGTCAAGGGAATTCAAGAACTATGCTGCGCATAATATGCAGATCCTTTCCGCATATGTTTAGCATAGACTGCAGAGGAGTCAGTTTACTTGTCATAGGCTCTCAGAAGATTATGGATAAATGCGCTTCTTGCTAGAAATAACTTTCAGATCTCCAGAACAGTTACTGTTTCAAATTTCATGTTATAAATTGTGTGAAACACCATCTTTCTATAGTTCCGCCTTCTGATCTGATTCTACTTACATAAGATATTAATAAAAGCCTGAATGTGACTCAGAATCATAAAAATAACCGTATTTTTAATGTGTATGGGGAAACCGAGGAACATAATCTGCACTTAGAGAAAAAAGCATACTTTACACATTGGACCTAAATAAGTATGGACCTGAAGCAAGTACTGTCTTTCATAGCCAAATCAGGTAGACCATGAAACATAATTCACAAAACAAATTTGAAATGGTTATAAAAGCTGACTATTCATTTCCTTAATGTTCATAGAACGATCATCAGATCTAGGGATTCGCATGAGGTAAGTGAGCATAAAAAGTAAAGAAATTGAGATTCAATTAGATGTATATTTGTTCTAAATATCATAATGAAAAAATAAACTACAAATGTCCACACTGTAAAAAAACAATGTTTTAAGAAGGTTGACATGAATAATAAATTTAAGCTAAAGCATAAAAGTCAATCTGATTCTTATTTATATCTGTGTTTTAGACTTCCATCCATTGTGAAAGAAAGATAAATATAGTGATTGGCTGCATCACATTTTGACATTTACTATTGAAATATTCGAAGAGAACAAGGAAAGCCAGTTCAATGATTCTTAAGTAAACAAAAGGATGGGTTCAAAGATAACCTTGTGCATATAGCTGCCACACATTGAATAATTGAAGGTATCAAATATTGCTAAATTTACCATGGAAGCTTGTTTCCTTCCATACATATAAATTCCTGCAGAATCCTTGAAAAATATACCAACAACTACGAATTTGATTAACATAGGCATTTCAGGTGCAGCCTTTACCAGAACCTGTTTACTTTTCCTTTCCCTCTTCTTTTTTTGGGGAACCTTTGTTCTTTGAGATCTGAGAACTTCAAGATACATTTGTGACCAAAGCGCTAGGTGCTTGCAAAACTCTCTGAAACCAATCCAGGATTTCTTAAACTGTAATTCCCTCGGGATTTGCCATGCTTCTCTTAACATTAGACAGCAGTCAATTGTCACCTTAGCTTTGGATTTTAACTTACTCAGAAATTTAACACGCGCTTTTGAAGCCTAATGCCTCTCTGGCCTCAAAATGCTAGCATGAGTGAAGCTGACATGTATTTCGGACAGATCCTAAACTTATGGCAATAATTATTCAAGCTTAAACATAGCGAAAACAGACTCACATTGCACACATTGTACTAATGGGCACACTATGCAATGACTTACCATGGGTAAAGGAATATAAAAATTACGTATTGCAAAAAGACTTGATCGAGAAGAGAGAAGAAAGCTAAGGGTTCATAATGAGTTTGGGATCTAAAGAGGGTGCAGAGAAGCTGCCACAAAGGTGCAGCATATTTAACAAAAGCCAGGTCTGGTTTCTACAGTCTGGGCTACTCCGGCAGCCAACATGTGTTTTGTATGCAGCAGTTCACTGTATGCAAAAATTCTGGGCTGAATTTGAAACAGATGACCAACGATGGAGAACACAGTTTCTTTAACCATGCAAGAAAGCTTGATGCTTTATATTTCTTTAGCTTTTCTATCACCTTCTGATGATACTGGGAATTGCTCTCCTAGTCGTTTCAACACCTCATCTTTTGTAGCACAGATAAGCTTGGCTAGGTTCCTCCTCAATGTTCAGTAAAAGAGGATGCTCATCAGAGGAAACCCTCCAAGCATGATTCTGTATCCTTGGTTCCATGAGGCCATGAAAATTCCTCAATTTAAAGTATAAAATGGTACTTTGATTTAAATACCAGTTCAAATGTAGCACTTTCTACCTCAGGCTTGGACATTTCCTCAAGGTTTTCAGTGCATCAGGTCTCTCTGTTACCAGGAACACTGGACTTCCAGAAAGTTCAAAACATTGCAAAACATGAACACAGTCAGAGCATCACTACTATAAGGGTTAAGAAAATTTAGCACGGATTGCTTTAGCCATTTCTCCAGTTTCTTTTCTTCAACTTCTTTTGTTTATATCAACAATAACATCAATAATGGCTGCAGTAAGTGAGTTTTCTAACCTGTGTTCTAATCCATATTACTCAGGTTTCCTCAGCACATAACAAGAAAGGGACTTGGTAAACAGTGCAGCAGCTGCTGCCACTGCATATCCTAGAACCAAATTGGCTCTAGGGCATAACCTCTTGCCTTCCTCATGATTTGGATAACTGTAAGCAACTTTTATTAAAGTAAACGAGGACTTATGGGATAGTAAGCATATAGCCTTCCAAGAGGTGTCAGTTTCCTTAAACAATAAGCGGAGCCTTCAGAAAGCACCAATTCTGCTTCTACCAAGGCAATGGCATCAGGAGGAGGTTGGAAATAATTTGCAACTGGAATATAGATGCCAGAAATGTAAAATAGCAGAAATTCAAATTATAAATATTGAAACTGAATGAGTTGTGTTCATGATTTACAAGGCATACCTAATAAAATCCTGGAATAAGTTCAGACAATTATATGACTTGGAAAAAAACCTCGATGGAAAATAGTGCCTAAACCAAACAATGCCAGTCTAAGCATAGAAACCATATTCGGCATCTTTGCACTGGCAATAAATAACAAATAAAGCTTTTAACATACCTTTCATTCTTTCCTCTTCACCCTTTCTTTTCAGCAACACAATTGCATTACTATCTTTGTAACTAAACCATATGAATAAGAAAAGAGATAAAGATCTATACATCCATAATGGGAAATTTGAAAAGGATGTATTGATGACAACATGACAACTTCCCTATTAAAAAAATAGCTAATAGCGATAGTAATTTGATACATCACAATAAAAGAAAACAGAATTTCAAACCATGACACCAAACACTCTTAACTTCGGAGTTAAATAGTTTCATTAACCTAGTTGAGCAAGTTTCTATTTCAATGTCGAAACATTTAGCCGCGTGTTAATCACGTTTGTTGAGATTTTACCTTCCTCTTCAGGCTCGTTGTGTTAATGAGCAGAGTGGACTCCTTCTGTCTTTGTTTCTCTCTCACTACCTCTCTTCTTCTTCTTCTTCTTGTCGTTTCAAATCTCTTTTTCCCCATACCTACTTAATCTCTAGAATCAATGGGAACCAAATAAGGTGGCGGTTAGTGGATGTTTCTTACCTCCATAAGTCACTGCCTAAACACCTTTCTGAATTTTCAAATGACTCCATCACCAACTGAGTTATAGCTCCTGACAAGAAACCCTATTAAAAAATTAAATTTTGCAGTAAATAACTCCATCTAGTGTAAATCACAATAATTTTCCAGGATATGCATTTGAGTTCTTCAAACTCATCTTTTTACAAGAAAAAAATAAAAAATAATATCTGGAAGAGATTAAGTAATTTTTTCTATTTCAGAAAATCTTTTTCAAGAAAACAGTTTCAATGAACCCAAACGGAGACAAAGATGAGCAAGAGAAAGAGACTTCATGGAAATAGGTTCCTGTGTGGCAACAGTAGGAGCTTGAAAAAGAAGCCTCGGAGTGTTTGAAGGAAGTTGAATACAGAGTAAAATCTTTGGGGTGATTCATACTGTTGGTTGACCACAGTTGCTGCAATCTAAAGCACTGACTATAATAAAATTTCAGCTCGATTGCGGAATTATATCTTCTTAGGAATATTTCAAGTGGCATTTGGTCTTCTCTATTTGGAGTGGCTTGGAAAGTGCACTCATAAGAAATATTCCTAGTTGTTGGTTTGCTTTTATGTGGAAAGAAGGAAGGCGAAGAAGGAACTACTCCCTATGTCTCTTAGTGGAACATTATGGACAAGAATGGGAAGTCTTTCAAGGGAGTTTAATTAGATCTCCATTCAGAGCTGGTGTCATAATGCTGATAAAGCGATGAGGAAGCTCGAGAAGAGGAAATTTTGGAAAGGATAAACACTTTGAAGATGGACATTTCACCTTGCACAATAGTGTGAGAATTCTTAGCCAGTATGAGCTATAAAAGTTCAACTGACTCTTATTTGGTCTTCAAGAATAGATTTACTCCTCGGTTAACAAACTGACTAATAAAAGGTGAATAAATGGTGAGAAGCATATACTCACAGCAGTTTACTCCTGAGTTATCCACATCTCGATGTCCATAACTTTCGGGTTCTGATGCAACTTAATTCTGAAATCATGAAGCCGTTGATGATCTGTTTATAGGCGGTATATCTCACGATAAATCTATGCTTCTCTTACATGTGTAGGTGCGTGGCGAGGAACAAGGGAGGATTGCACTTCGAAACATCAAACTCAGACAAACCCGATGGTTATTTGCATTTTCAAAGGTTGACTTAACTGGTTTCTGCATCACTGAACGATGAAGAAAAAAGATATCTTGATTCACCATCTTAAACAAGAAACACATGAGACACTCATTGTGTTAAACTAATGAGGTCGTATCACGTAAAATTTAATTATAGAGACAACAACCATGGAATACCTACCTCACGAGAGAAATGAAGAGAAGATCATGAAAAGGAAAACTATGGCTTTTAAAATGAGTGTCAAAAAAAAAAAAAATGTATAAGTTTTTAGACAAGTTTCTCATGACATGGCTTTGGAATTTCAACTTCCTTAAACCATTAACCATCTGAGGTTGTTCTTGGCATTCTGATGAATAGATTTCATTATGTGGTTGCATTCACGAGATGCTTGGATGCTTCGGCCTCCATGACTCCCACACTGCTTGCCACCCACTTGTAGCCAATCTTTCCTCATGACTCCATTGAATGACCAGACAAACAACCTTATTAGTGATTGATTTAAAAAAATCATCTCTATAAACTTTAATGATGGAGAAACGAATGAAGGTGGTTTAGTTATATAGAGGAGGATGGCACACGGTTTTGAGGTAGAAAAAAAACGGGAAGCGGTTAATTTGGATTTCTAAGTTGGTGAGGTTTTACTTTTTTGTGCTTTAAATTAGGCGGTTCGTGAGACATTAGAAGTCGAGATCTTGGAGAGAGGCGTCAAACATCTCAAAACCCTAAATCCCACCACCAGGAGCAATAAACAAACAAAAACCAGATCTGGAAGCGAATCAGATCAAAGCGATAAAAACAACACCAATTTATTTGAGGAGACAGTTACAGGGTTTACCACCTTTCCACAGTCATTTACATATATTTACAATTCAATATCCGACATCATCTTGCATTAATTTTACATTTATCACATTTATAACTCATTTCCCGATGACATTATATAGCAATTTATGCGTTTCTGGTGTGAAATTTAGGGTTGTCAGGAAATTATTAGTATAATGCATGAGAGGATTAAGCAGTAACCTTTAAATGTGGGGAAAGAGCATTAGTTGGAATTGATGTTCATTTTGAAAAAAATGGGAAATTGTTGATGAACTTCGGAGTTGAATAACGAGTTAGTGTGGTTGGGGGATATATGTATGGAGTTAGTTGGAAATTTATTAAAACTACCATATTCAAGGCTATTTATAATGAGATCTCTCACGTAATGTGAAGTAGTAGCTTTCTTGAAACATCAAAGAAGTCAAAGTGATATGCTTCAGTACAACATATAAGAACTTCACTGTGGGAAGGAAATTTTTAGAATATGAAGTATTGAGTGAGGAATCCATTATGATAAAGGGTGTCTCAATTTGAATATGAGGACTGTATTGTTTTTGAGTATGAATGAACTTAAACAACTAGAATATTTATGTATGTGAGAAGAAGAAGAAGGATTGGTTTGAGTCAAAGTACCATCTATCATTACATCTAAAGACGAACAAGTGCTTACTCAATATAGACGATATATATCATATGAGGTTCAAATTAAACAAGGAAAAATTTATTGAGCTCTTGATTTGTGAGCTTTTAAAAAATCTTCCTAAAGGAAGTTTATAGAACCTCATAGTATATATTAGATTATGCTAATGGCCTCCATTAGCATAAAATTTCAGGATGGCTCTCCTTTTTGGGAGAAGCCTTAGAGTGAATGGGAAGCTTGCTGTGTAAGCTAAAAACAACACACCGCACATGGAAATCTACAATGTGCCTCAAACTTCTGTGGTTGCAGACTCGATGTCTCGACGAGAGATATTTTTATGGATATTACACTTGTTTTCAAGGGGCCGACAATCTTTTGCTTTTGAGAATATTGGGCCACTTATCAGAGCATGGAATAACAACTCTAGAAGATTCGTTTTATAGATTACTATTTCAAAGAACATACTGAATATATCTCTTGATTGTCTAATATAAATGGGTTGGGAGATCATTAGTCGAGAATGCTACTGAAGATCTGGAAGGAGTAGATTGGGGATTAAATTGCATATGACGTGTTAACAAGAAATATGGTAAGATTGCAAATACATGAACTTGTTTATATGTGCATATGGTAACCCAAATACATGCACTAATTTTTAAAAATTATTCAGTGTGTATATTCAATTAAGTTCAGAATTTATCTTCTTGTTTTTTACTGTATATTTTTAGGAGGACATGATAAATGGGAGGACACTATTCACCTATAGATAAATGTAAATTTAATTTACTTCGCAGCTCTTTGAGAATCTTTCAAGGCGATAAATGGGCTTAACAGTTGCTCAAGCCCCGCAATCCCTCATGAAGCTATTTTCTCTTGAAGACCACCCGAGGCTTTGAATTTCTTCTCATAAAAATTTAACATATCTTTGTGGGGCCGAAGCTACTCTTTGAACTTGCCAATGAATTTTCAAGCTACAAATAATATACATTGGGCTCTCATTGAGGCAGGCAACATAAAAACTTTGGAGTGGAGATAGGTATTGTTATTAATTTACTGCTTGGTTTTTATATAATTTATTTTTCACATTTGTGTAAATTTATCTCATTGGAAAATTTATTTGTTCTGACAGCACAAAGTTGGAAGTTTAATGATCTCGATTACTCTATACCACATCTCATCAAATCCGGACTATAAAGTGTGCCAGACTTGGAAAGAATCTGCTTCTGGAAGGTTGTCAAATGAACACATAATTGCCTTAAAGATTGATCTGTGATGTTTTGGCGTGTGTATTAGATTAGACAACTCTTTACCCTCTTGAATCTTGTAGGGGTGTGTAGATCTATTTGTTTCTTCTAGAGACGTTATTAAAGTGGAAACAACTTCAAAAAATTGTGTCTTACTTATTAACTGTTTCTAAAGCTAGAAGATTTCAGATAACGAGCGTATGAGGCTGGCAAGAATTCTTGATTTGAGTGGAACGATTACTATGTGGACTTACACACATCTACATATTCTTCTGAAGCTCTCTATCTCTGAATAGTTTTGAGCTCCACAAGTTCCTATTCCATATACATATAATTATAAATCATTAGGAAGTATTGGACTGGAGTCAAACAACATAATGGAGGAGGAATTCCTAGCTGTTATTTGCCACCCCAGCATATCATTAAGAAACTAAATCTGGGAGGAGCCATTTAGTAGCATGGAATACCATCAATCAGCTTTCCAAGCTGGCCATAACCTTAGTCTTGCAACAACCTTGAACAAACTCGAGGAGCTTCTAGTGAAGTTTTGCGACTCACCGGATACCACAGGTCAAATTGTATACTTCATAGAAGGCCACTGTTTTTTACATTGCATTCTCAAAGTCAGTGCTTCAAGCAGTGAGTATAATTTTTCACCTGTATGCACTTGCTTTATACCCAGACTCTCTCTCTCTCTCTATATATATATATATTTAAGAGGTGCTTTAGTGCGAGTTACAGACGGACTAGGAATTAAGTGGACTCTTCCTAAAGTAGCAAGGGAACTTGTATTGTTCTTCACGGAAGGAATGGAATTCCAGAATGGATAATCGGGAGAAGTATAAATTTGATGCGATGTAATCTCCCTCAGAAGCATCAGCTGTGAGTTTTTGGGATTTGCTATATTCTATGTTTTAATTCCAGTTTCTCATAAATGCACACAGGTTTGCAGAGGGAATAGATCAGGCGGTGAATCCTGTGAATGGATCTTTTTTGTAGAATGAACAAATTATACACATTCTTGTTCTTTGGTTAGCTAGTGATGGATGAGTTTGAATCAATGGATTTTTCCTCTCTTTGAATCCAATTGTTTTGCTATAAAGAGACAGGATGAAGATAATGGGAGTGTATGTCAGGTCAAGCGTTGGTAGTTTGCAATTCGGGAGGCGTGTGCGTGAGCGTTTTTGCTCACGATGAATGAACTAAAAGTAAAGTGAGGCTAAATGCACGAGTTTCAACAATAATTCTGAGGAAAGCCTTTAAAGTAAGAGGAGTGTAAGATCAAAACTTTATATTCTAATTACCTTAAACCAAATCCATTCAGACTGACAGCGGACGGAGGATGCGGATGGTATAGAATGTGAAGTGTGTGCTGCCCGAGAGGGATGCAGCCTTGGAAGCGGTAACAGGGCGGTGATACGAATGAACTGCTGCATTATACAGTGAATCACTTGGGAACTTGATGGTTTATGTTTCTTTACAAAAAATCTTAATAGTACGCCTATTAGCATAGTTCAAATTAGAGATTTCCGGAAGTGAGGTGTGGAGAACTTGAGGCTTTATCTGGATGAACCGCCATAAGGGAGTTACCATCATCGATTCAGCGTCTAAAGAATGTTCCACAAGGTTTGTTTGAGGAAGCTGCCATGAACTTGTGAGATCTTCACGAAAGTATTTGCTGTATTGGACCTATAGAACTCTTTTTACATTACTGGCTCTCAAACTTCAACAAATTGCCGGACAACTTGGGAGCGCAATCTTCGAGTTCTTGATGTTGGGTGTTTAGGTTGACAATTTTTCCATTGCCATCTTTGTCAGTTTATGCTCCTTGAGGAGATGCGAAACTTCAATACTGCGATCTGGAGAATTCGGTGGAAATTTGTGGCTATCATCATTGGAATCCATTGATCTGAGGGGAACCGCTGATTTGCACTGATGGCATCTGACCAACTTTATGAACTACGACTTGAGTTACTGCAAGATGTATTGCTATTCCACAACGTCCATCAGGTTTAACCTCTAGATGCTGTCATTGCCACATGCACCAAAAGCCATATTAAATGTCATAAAGACAATTCAAGGTATGGTTTTCCATATATCATATGTTTACATTTCACGGAAATGTGATTCGGAGGGTAGATAACAGTCACCAAGCAGTTCAAAATATGATGGAACTTCCTTGTAGTTAATTAAAAGCTGACTTCTTGGGCTTTGTTAATGCGCTCTCTTGCGTTCAGTTTGATAATGAATGGATGAAAAGCAATTAGAGCACAAATCATTGGAGTTGACGTAACTTGAATTTGTATGAAGACGAGCACCTTTACATAGAATGAATTATGCGGGTTGATTTATTATTCTAAGTCGAAGATGAATCCAATCAGTGTGGTTGATTTATTATTCCTAGAACATCAAACATTCCCAAAGATTTACTCCGTGTTGAGCCATGGAAGCTTCTTTATTTGTCTACCACTTTGATTTAGAAGATCTGAGTGAAGCTGTAGATGGTGTGAAACTGCACTTTCACTATATGCCCATGATTATGAACCTTCTAGTCAGCGCGGAACAAGAATGGTTCTTGGGATTTAGTCGGCGCCTCAAGATCAGTTATTGCAGATATCAACAAAGGTGCTCGAAGTATGATATTGCCGGATCATGTTGATGGAGTTGATCTTCCCCTCAGGATATTGATGTACATTAGGTTGATGCACTGAACCATGAAATGGATCATATCCCCCAGGTGGCGAACTTATTTGCAAATTTGCTCATTGGATATATATGTTTGGCACCGAGACTGAATTATTTCATGACAAAGGAATCTTCGATTTTGGTAGATGACATTGTTATACTATGTTTATCCATATACCTGTGATTTCAAGGCTGAAATTCCTTTTATTTTGTTAAAAGAAAGAAAAAGAAGAAAATTACATGGACTTGTTTTGTGACTTTTAGGACAAACTTGAGTTATTAATTTATTTAATTCTTTTGAGGATAAGTATTTTGTTGAATAAATTAATTTATGTCAAGCGCAGTTAGATATTCAACGCTAATGCATTAAATCAAACACCAACTTCTCTGCTTGATGTGAAACCGGTGGGTAATATTTTTACAATCAATGTATCAAATAACATTTCTAACAATTTACAATTTCAATTAAACTCTATTACAATTTGAGCTCACACTTTCTTACTATAAATAATTCTCGGGGTGTTAGAGATCAAAAACTCAAGCGAGTAAATCAATTAATTATAGATGGGAAATAGTATTTCAAATTTATATTTGTTTGGAACATTTCAAGATGTATTGGGTGTTTGTTTCTACTATTTTGGCAAACTAAAAATGTAAGTTATTAGTTTTGAAGCATTAATGCTGTGAAACTGCTTTTTATGAAAATTACACAAGTTAATGTCTTTGTCCTTGGGTTTGATTGACGAAGTATCTTCTGGGTGGAATATCTCGGGCAATTGGGAAAGTAAAATATTTGACTTGAGTATCAAGGACATAGAACTTGAATAGTTAAACCTTACATCCTTATTTGTTTAAGTGGTTAGATGCTATACAGAAATTTCAATTTTAGTTAGACTCATGTTGGAGTTGGATTCTAGCCTTTTTAATTTACTACTCATTTGCATTTTACGTTTTTTATTTTCCATCCCGAAATAGAAAGAGAGATGTTAAGTTGAACAAGCAGTAATTTCAGAGGGAAAAACATCTTGGTTCATATTTTTTGTTTTAAATGTTTTGAAAGAGGTATATATGGTCAATTACAACAAAGTTAAAGACAACGTGTCATTATTGATTTGCTTGATTAAAATCTTTAACAAATTCATTCTTTAATTAAACTAACAATGGAAGTTTCCATGTTTGTATGGGTTTATATATATATATATATTAAATTCTTTAATCATATATTATTTGAATATTTTGGAAGTTGATTTGATATTTTCGTATTTAATTTGGTAATATATGATTTGAGATGTGAAACTAACTTCTATTGATTGACTTTATAATATAATTTACTATGCAGTGTTTAAAAAATTGAAATTGTATTTTGTGACCACGCGTTTAGGTAGCAATACATAGAAGAAGATCTTTCCGACGAAGTCACAAAAAGAAGATTCAGTGTTTGTTTGGCAGGAGAAAACGCCAATACGTAGTCGGAATGGGCTTTTATCCTTCAAGCATTTATAGAGGTGTGGTCGAGATCTATTTGTTGCTACAGATAATAGGCCATATGAAAGAGTAGTGGCAGTTTTTGGGTTCAATTTGGTGAAGATAACGCGTATGTCTACAATGTGACATTCTAAATCTTGAATTTATCATTCTTTGAGATTCGATCTTTGAAGTCTTGATAGAGTGGATCATTATCTAATATGATTCCAAATCTACCTTCCTATTTTTACGTGCTCTTTTTAAACTATCTATTCTCTTGAATAAGGAAACAATTTATTTCTTATTCTAGTTTGGCAACTTAGAAGTGGATCCTCCTTGAGCTGGTCTTTACTCCTCTTCTTCAAAAATCTGTCCTAAGGCTCGTAGGTACCTTGCTCCCCAAATACCTTGGCCTCAAGGACTTTAGATACGATTCGTCTCATCCAACATTTCAATTTGGACTCTTAGTCATGTCTCACATTGCCAGACAGTCTTAGTCCCTGAGCTACTTCACCTGGTTGTACCACTTCTGGACTTCTACATAAAATTTTATTAAATAGTCAGAATTGGAGTGTGATAGCTGCATCTTCATGCATATAGTGTACTAGGAACGAATATGATATAAACTATTACTATTCCCATATATTTTAAAAAATAATATTTATTCAAAATGATTAAATAAATAAGGTCAAATGTTTTAAATGCATGATGGTGGCGAAGAACATTTGTCGTACAATGGGTATCGTCGGTTACAATCGAGTTATAACTCATGCCTATGGCAAACCAACCATGCGTGAATTTTCTCCTATTAATTGCCACACTTGACGCAACTATAAATGTCGTGTTTAGTTGCCTGCGAAATATAGTTATGGCGATAGATCTTGTTTGTTATAGCCATGTATTTAGGTTATTATATCGCATCTACTGCATTTATTTTATCTACTTCTGCACATATAGTCTGCACCATTACCACAAATTTGACTTTATTTCAACTATATTTGCTATAGTTGTGTGATTTGTTTATTTTTTAAATCACTGGGGTTAATAGTTATTCATAGGCTTTTTCTTGTTGTAGTGTGAGTCTTTTAACTTTGAACTTTGAAGTGATCTTTCAGATTCTCTCTTCTTTCTAAAGATTTTATAATATTTTTGAATAATGTATCGTTTGCTTTTCACTTTATCATAATAAGATATGACAGATTGAGTTTTTCAGATCAACATACCAATAAAGAATATTTGAGAATTAAAAATTATATTTATCTTTTAGAATTTCAATCGAAACCGCCCTTAAAATGTAAAAGAATATTAGGGAGAAAGAACATATTAGAGGGAAAATTTTCCTTACCTTGCCTTTAATGAGTAAATGTTGAAAAAAAAAAGAGTACCCACGATCTTGTAGAAAATAGGAGGCTTAACAAGGAGGTCCAACTAAATATGAAAATAGCTTGTTCATTATTACATTCATGTATCAGTATTTCTAAAATTTCATATAAACCTTCTATAATTTGATTATCATTTCATCTATAGGAAATCAAATAAAAATTTCATTTGCTCTTTGATATATTCTTTGTTGTTACTATATGTCTATTTTATTAAAAACTTCAAAAAGTTTCTCCCAGGAAATTGTTTACTCCCTTTTAATTAATTTTAATATACTTTTGTTTTTCTTTTCATCATTCTCACTTTTTTAAACAAAATTATATTTGATAAATATAGTAGAAAATCCATAATGATATTATTTGAGGAAATAGGATGGACAATTCTACATGATATGATGCATTTTAAATATCTTTGTGTGCCACATATATGATATTTTTGGTGGCTATATTTAAAAAACATCTTTAAATGGGGAAAAAAAAAATATATATATATATATATATATATATATATATATATTTTTTTACTAATCCATATGTTTACTTACCTACTTCCATATCTTGAGGAATATTTTTAATTTCTTATTAGTATTAAACTAACATTAGATGCATTGATCGTTTAATAAATGATTAACTTTGCATAAATTTTTTTGTAACAGGCTTTTTGTAACATTGAATAGTCAACTTTTCTTGTAAATTATAAATTTTATAGCAAATGGGGTCGCGACGAGAGAATTCTGCAGCCATGACTGATTCTCAGTTTTACGCCAGCGATATACTTCTCAAAGTCCTGGCTGATAGGGATTTTAAGGTGTCGCGACAAGACTTGCGGTTGAGCGGCCAGGCGCGATGGCGCCTTTGGCTTTGGCCAGTGTGTGACCGCGCCTGGCGGCGTGCGATAGCAGCGCTGCGGCAGAGCGCCGGTGTGTGTGGCGGCGCGCTACGAACTGTGGCGATCACCTTGTTTGGTCGCATTCATGGGTGCTGTTGCAGAACCTTTGTTCATAGGTACTGTTTCAAAAAAAAAAGTCTGAAATTTTTGACCCTTGGGAATTAGGTTGTCTAATTGTAATTATAACTGTTTTTAAAATATTAAGTGGATTTGTATTTATATGATATATGGATTGTTTGAGAAATATGAAATATAGTGAACACATTAGTTTAAAATATATTTTTATACTTAGCTTACTTTCTTTACTCAAGAGGATTTTATATGATTTATGAGGAAAAAATATATATATTATATCTCAAAATTTGAGAATTTTAAAATACTTTACTCCATGAAGCCTTAATTAAAATTCTTTATTAGACCTATTTCGCTCCTTATGTTGATCAAACTTGTGGTACCTTAGACCTTTGAGTGATATTTGAGGAGTAGCGAGGATGAGTTGAGAAATATTTTGAATTAGTATTTTGTTGGAAAGATTTAGGATTGTTGGACTACTTTGTTGTTTGGAACTGAATGTTTATAAACTTTTTATTTGAGGATTTATATGTTACTAGAATCTTGTATGTTTGAGTTAATGGCTTTGAAAGAGGGCTTTATGGTTGGTGATGTTGGCTTGTGATATATATTGTAATACTTTAGAATAATTTATGTCATTAGAAAACTGTGTTCTTATGATGCTTTAAATTTTGTGAACATATTTGGGAACAAATAGGATTCATAAACACAGGAATTTGAGACTAAATTTGTTCTGGGATTTTGGAACCTTATAAGGGGTGTCTAATATAAGCATGATTGGTTTAGGGTTGGGATGTTATATAGATTCAATTAAATTTATATAGTATATATGATCATATGTGTACTTTCTGTGGCTTTCGTGGTTTGGAGCATTCCCAGACCTATTGCCCAGAATTCAAATCTCTGTTTGACTACAAGATTACCTCTTATTCAAGTTGACAATCGATCTGAGTTTTGTTACTAACTGTGACTACTTCAGTCTCCCACTCATTTCCCATCATATAGCTTTGCTCAGCGGACTACTTTATAATCTAATAGAGTGAAGGATCCCTCAGAATTCATAATATAAGTTTTTGGAATATGTCAATAAACATTTTACAAAGCCCATTCTAAAGCCACGATCATTTATAAATAACCAAAATGCTAGTATTAAGCAAAATCTGGCTAAAATGAAGCGATACACAAATCTACCCCCTTAAACGCTCTCATGACCTCTAAGTGTTTGAAACCTTTCATACTTTATTTCAACGGGATCATAGGGTGATTAATACATTTAAAAGTCTTAAAATGACAGAGGGTGAGCATTTCCACATTCTTCATGAGTGCCTTATTTCTTTAGGACATATACTATTGAAATATAGTTAAGATTAAAAATAATCTAAGTGATTAATGCAAAACAGGAAAAATTGGATAAATAACTCATAAATGGCTGCCTGACATCGATGCATAATAGCAACACACTCCGCATCTTCTTTACTAATGGTTGACTGGCATGATGCGGAAGAGTATAAATGGGTGGTGAGGATTCCACCTTCATTGCACTATTGTTCTGGGCTTTCTTAATAGAGGATATGTTTCACTTCTAATACCAACCATTGTTTCACAAGTTCTTCTTCAATTTGATTTAATTATCTTTATCTAACATACTAAAATGATCGCAACTTTGTGGGTTCCACGAAGTGTTCATTTTCATGATGGATTTTTGTTGCAAAATGTCTTCAAATAATAAATAGCAGACTAAGTTTACTTTGAACAGATTTTTCACTGCTTCACACAAAAAGAGTTTCTGAGTTCACGGAGCCTTGTTTGCGTTTATAGGGTTCCCGAATGATTGATCGCGACGTTTTAATTCGACGACAGGATTCGCGGCCTTGAGGGTTGCCGTGCACCCCACGAGGGGCGGCCACAATCGCTGGGGACAATTGAGTTCGCTCACTGCAAACCGTACATCTTCCCATGTCGAATTTCGAGATGGCTGGCTGGCAGTTTCCCAAACCACCAAATAGTTTTTCTTGATCGGGTTCTGGTAATCGCGCTTCCTCACTTTCACGAAGAAGTTATCATTTAGCATTTAATTTGCTTTTTTTAACCTAAGATCCCTCTGTTTCTGGAAGCTTTAACCCGGAGTGCTCCCAAACTATTGGTATGGGCGGGAATGAGTATACAACTGCTGAGAGAGAGGAATTGGTCGATGGGAGGTCTTGGCTATACACTGGCAGTCTTCTTCTAGTGCTAAGTGGGTTTCTATCTCTCTATCTATAGAAAGGAAAAGATCAGATGATGATCTGGTTTTTGTGATTCGCGTGCCGCGACTTTCTTTGAGTGTCAATGAAGGTTTCCATAGGGTGTGTTTTGCACGCATCTGATGTCATTGGCCAATCCACGGCGGATGACTTTCCTTGTTAGACCGGCGATCGACATCTTCCCTGTCGTTGGGGAGGACGTCCATGCCATCGTGGTGATTGAATATTGAGATAATTAAGGTCATGAATCGCCCAGGGGATCTATTCTCTGCCTGTATGGGTGATATCTGGATCTTGGAGGCGTAGAGTGCTTTCTTTTCTCTCCGTCTGGCCCGGTGGATGGCGGGTTTATCCCGATCCTTGTCGACCCACTGGCTTAGTTCTGAAACACTGGAGCTCAAAACTGCTGTGCTCGTTAACTGGAACGTCATACGTCTGAATGAGGGTCTCCACCGCGGTAGAGCTCTTATATTGCGGTTATCTGCTAAGCTTGTCGTGTTTAGTTCCTTGGGCTGATCTGGGCTTTATCTTTGGCCTGATCTTCAGGCCTTATCGGTTACCTACGATATGTGAAGCGAGGCGGCCCAGAGCAAGGGCTGGCGTATCCTCTTCGTTGACTTTGAGCTGGATTCCCATCTCTTTTGAATACTTCAGTTGCTTTCAGATTACCGAGCTGTAGCCATCAATCGGCATCATTGCTATTAAACCTGTTAGGGTTAAACCATTTGTTTCTAAAGTTTCCAATGTTTTTAGAGCTTTATGTTGTTTGGACATGTTCACCACGGTCTGACCTCTTTCTCGAAGAAAGTGTTCTGTGGTTTTCCATCACTAAAAGCTCTTCTAATCATTTGTAAAACATCATGGTGGTTTAAAGTTCTTCGCTTGTGGGGTCATCTCGTTCTTTATAGTTTGATCAAATAGTTCTTTTCATATTTACTGTTTGCCTTTTCTATTGTTAGTTTGTAAAATCCTGGTGGTCATTTACTTATCTCTGCCTCCTCTTCTGCTTTACTTTTTGGTGGGTGTGTGACGCCTTTTTAATTAAGTAGGAAGTTATTGTTCTGTTTTAAGAGTTACTAGGGTGCTGTTGTTTGGAGATTCAGCCCCTTTATGATTCGAGCCTCCATATACTTTAGAATCGTCGTGCTTCTTTTGGGCCCGATCATTCTTCTGGCTTGCTTGCATGGAGATTCGTGAGGAACTGATTTAAGGCGAGACAAGTGAAGGGGTCGTCAAGCCATTGTTGTCTGACCAGTGTCCTTAAGTAGGGACCTCCTTCCCAGTCTGAGAGCTGATAAATGAGGTCGGTGAGATCAGCGGGTACCACAGGTTCTGGTAACGAGGGGGCGACATTGTCTGCGAAATCTTGGGGAAATGACGTCTTCTAGTCGGTAGTCGGGAACTATTTTGGAAAGACCGAAATTTCGCTGCGACCCCCCCTTTGGTGTTCTCTGTGTTACGATTATCTGGGCTTTCTCACCTTCTTACATCGTCTAAGTCACAGAAGATGAACATTTTGTGGCGACGTGAGAGGCGACCGGCTTTCCTGCTCCCTTTATCAAAGTGTCTTTACAACACGCTAATGTCTACGTTCGTCCCAACTTCTCCAATTTCTAGGGCATTTTGGTTGGGGTGCTAGTCATCTTTTGCAAGGGATAAAGGTCACCAAAGGTCTCTATGCATAACTTTGCTCTGGACTTCTTTAGAGTGAAGGGGTGTGAGAGGGCATACATTCTAAATCTTTGATGCCAAAGTTGATCTTACATCTTGGATCTTAGTCATATCCAAATGGTTTCGGAGCGATTATATTTTTAAATTACAGGTGGTTGTAATTAGAATTATAATTCTGTTTGCTGAGAAGATCCCGGCAGCATTCTATTTAGTTTGAATGCACACGAGACTACATGGAGTTTCAGTTTGCGTTGAGTGGGTTCCCAGCCTTAAAGTCATGAGATGTTTCTAACTTTGCTTTGGTTGTGCAGCCTTTAGGTATTCGCCCTAAACTCAGCTCCGAGGATGAAAAGGTGAAGCGGAAGTTGATTAAATGTAGCCCGCAGACGTATTCCAAGCTTATTAGATCGAATATTCCGGGAAGACACAGTGCGAAACCTTCTCGACCAGAGCCTTCGGGTCGCAAATCTTTGCCTCAGGCCTCGCGGCTTTGGGCACCTCTCAGAATCTTACATCATGAAGCCTTCTGGAAAGGCTTGACAGGATTAATTTTGGCGAAGAAAGAAGCACTAAGTGCAAGATTCAGTGCCCCAAAGGCGACCGTGCGGCTGAGGCAAAGTCAAGTTGGGGGCGTCGCTGTATCATCTATTGGGGAACAGAGATCATAAGGGCAATTTTGGGCAGAAATTAGCGCCTCATTTCTTATGGTGGTGTCGAGGTGACAAGTCCTGACTCAGTTCTCAAGGCGCGTGACAGCGGGGTCTGCCCAGGAGGGCCAGTGAGCCTCTCTGGAAATCACGCTATATGTTGGGCCTTAGTGCCAGATGGCGGGGAGCTGCCAAGAGGCGTTTGAGGTATGAGGGAGGAAGCATCTCGGACTACAGAGGGATGAGGACTTGTTTTTAAGCAAATGCCCAAAGCTGTTTTGCGGGGTAGCTATGATCCATCCTCTGAAGACTTTGGACCTTAAGGCGGGGAATCATGTCAGTTGAGAGGCTACAGCGCCGCTTTGAATGACCATAGCTATCTGTCGGGCATACCTTTATTTGTTAAGTTCCACCTTTGTTTCAAACTGTCAGATTCAATTGTATCACGTGTGGTGTTTTTAGATGCCCCTGACTTTGTTCCTCTCACCATAGTGAACCTAAGATTGAGGCTCTATGATCGCTCTACTGCTTAGTCATTTGGGAGGAGGCTTCCACGCTACCTAAGTGTGGTTAGAGGTTCGGGATGGCGTTGTATGATCTGCTTGAACATTCAGGCTTTTCACAGTAGTTTTACTTTGTCTCTGTTAACTTTGGGCTTTGGGCACTTGCGACCTCTGTAATGCTGACCCCGGGTTTTGTCGATCGTGGATCATTTGCTTTTCATACCACTTTGGACCTTTGTCTTCTTCCCATCTTGCTTTCTGACACGAATTTATGGAAACAGAACTACTAAGCTCTTTTAATATTTGAGGCTGTTTGTCTTGGCGTATGAGCTATGTGGCTCTTAAAAGAAATTTACGAGCTCTGTAAGACTCTTAATGAGCGAGCTCTTGGGCTCTTGTGGTAGGCTATGTGACTCTTAATAAGTGAAATTTATTGGGCTCTTTATTGTAGGCGAGCTCACGTGGCTCTTACGGCGAGTGAGCTCGTGGCTCTTAACAAACTTAGCTCTTGGGCTCTTAAAAACAAAGTTGTTAGGCTCATGTGGAACTAGCTACATGGTTCTTACTTTAAACTAAGCTATTTCACCCATTGTAGGCCCGAGATCGTGGCTGTACTTGGCCCCGAGCTACGTGACTCTTAACTCTGCCCAGGCTCTTGGGTTCTTATTGTGAACTAAGCTACGTGGCTCTTAAGCAATTGAGCTCTTTGAGCTCTTTATTGTGAGCTGAGCCTCTGTGGTTCTTAACAAAGTGAGCTCACGAATATTATTGAAGGTCAATTCACCGTATCCTGGTATTTATATGGACTCATGACCGATGGGAGGCTCATTTTCGTGATGTGAAGACTGTGTGGGTTGCTTAACAGATTGAGCTCAGGAAAATAACATTTGGGCTTGAATTAGCGATAACTGTTGTTTGGGACTTATTGGAGGACCTGGTGAGACTCATGTAAAGTGGCCATGATCTTATTCAGACTAAATAGAATCTTATTAAGATGAGCAAGAGTTCTTTAACAAGTAGAGCCTCAGTTTTCTTTTTTGCCTGTTTCAGTTGTGTTAAAGTGAGACACTGGGATCTGTAGTGGGCAGGCTGTGTGGCTCTTAACAAACTAAGCTACAGGCTCTCTTGGCCCAGATTGACTCTCACGCGGCTCTGCCTGGCCGAGCTCTCGTGGCTCCCTTAAAAACTAAACTCTTGGCTCTTGCCAGGCTGAGCTGTGGCTCTTTAGCAAGGCGCAGGCTTCTTGGGCTCTTTGTTGAGGCTGAGGGAGGGGGGAGGAGAGGAGGAGAGAGGGAGGGAGGCGGGGGCCTGGGTGCCTCTTGGCTCAAAGCCCGAGCTCTTTGGGCTCTTTGTTTATTGAGCCTATGTGGCTCTTAACAGGCAGACTGCAGGCTCTTATTGAGCTAGGAAACTCGTGTGGTTTCTTAACAAGTGAGCCCCTCACCCAGGGCTCCTTATTTAGGTCTCAAATTTCTGAGTATCCCAATTGCTTGAACATTAAACCAAGCTATTGGCTCTTAGCAGATTGACTAGTGGCTCTTAACTAAATGAGCTGCTAGGCTCTTTGATGGACTAAACTCATGGCTCTTAACAAACCGAGCTGTGGGATCTCTTGTGTGAGCTTGAGCTCAACTGGCTCTTGCTTGAACTAGCCTACGTGGCTCTTGCAACAAGGCGAGCTCTTTGGGCTCACTGTTCCAGACAAACTCACATTGGCTCTTAATAGTAGAGCTACTAGGCTCTTATTGTGAGCCGGAAGCTACGTGGCTCTTGAAATAGAAGATTGAGCTCTCACCCAGACTCATCTTATTAGACAAAAGCTCCTGTAATCTTGTTTGGGACTACGTGACTACGTGGCTCTCTAATAATCAGAGCTCTGGGTTCTTATTAAATTAGGGACTGCAGGTAACTTTTGAGCTATTGGGCTCTTATTAAAATAAGGCTATGTTATATGATGACTCGTGGCTCTTAACAAAGTGAGCTACTGAAATATCTTCCCAATTGACAGAGCTACCTGGCTCTTTAATATCGAGCTTTTCCTATGAGGGCATGGGGTTGAGTGTCTAAATTCATTTCTCATGTCGGAGCTCAGCCCATGTGGATCTTTGTCAACTTCACTTTTATGTTTCATTGACCTTAAGTAAGCACTCCTTTACGGCGGTCTCATGAACCATTCCTACTCCGTTCTCCATGGAATTTGGCTTAACCATATGATGAAATGACACGGTCATGATTGAGAGAAAGAACTGCTAGTAACATGTTACTTACCCCCAAGGGGCTTCCACTATAGAGAATTTTATTATAGTTGTTGCCTCTTTGGCATGGGGTCTCCCAAAGTAGTACTGTGGTGGCACTGGAGACCCAAAATTGTAATTTCTCTCTGGGGAGTATCGTCAGTAAGTGGGCATTCAAGTTCTGACTTCTCCATTTTTACGATTACGCCCGTTTGTCAAGCGTTGATGTTGAAGATAATGATAGCCGGTGTTCAGGAGCTCGGGTTTTGTGATCGGACCCTATGAGCTGTTTTGTTAGCCACGGCGACCCTTGTGCGACGAGGTCTTCATGGGGATGTTAGAAGGCCTTCCCATGTCGGTGTGAAGATCTCTCTGAGGATTCTTGATGCCCAGAGCTGGTGGTGATGGTGGTGGAGGAGGTGCACGATTAGATCTTGCAGACTACGCGCGACTGAATGTCCATGAAGCCTTAAGGTCGGTTTGCTTTGTTCATTGAATCTGGTCTGTCTGTTTGAATTTATGTCTATGTGGAGCTCGCGGTGCTTAGTCGTGTCTCTTTTTCTTGAGTCTGTCTTCATACTATGACGACCACCATCTAAATACCATGTTGCACCTCGTATAGGACTTTGAGACATCGGGGCCGTCGGGTGAAGCGCTGAGGTGGAATCCGTGGCTGCTTGGTGGAGGCCCAGGTGGACCGACCAGTCTGATTACCTCTTCTCTTTGGAGATTGATCTCTCTGTCTTCTGCCATTCCTCCTTGAGATGTCTGTCTCTTGCGGCGTCTTCTGGGACCAGGTCCCCTTTTTCGCCCTTGCTTTTCATGCTGTGCTGAAGAGCTTTTAAAAGCAGACATAAGGACCTCTATCATGGTTGATGTTCTGCCTTTGCGAGCATGAAGACCATGCACACACAAGGTTCTTGAGGATATGGAGAACATTAGGTCTTTGGTGTATGCCCTGGCAGACGATAAAGGCGGTGATGGCAAATTCTCTGTGAGGATGTCTGCCCTCAATGACTCTTAGATTGAACCTCGGGTGGACCTTGGTTTTTCTTGTGGGCATGCTTTCGGTCGCGGTGGTAGGCTCGGCTTCCGTGTGTCTGGGCTCAGATGGGGGGTAGGACAGAAAGCAATGGAGATTCTTTGAAGAAGGATTAAGAACAATTTGTGAGGGCAGTGAAGCCGGGCGCCATGCAGAGTCGAACCTTAAGCGTGATGTATAAGGCTCTTGCATCTGCGGGGTCTTTGGCATTATAGAGCCTCCATTTAGTTCCCATGCAGGTGTTGAAGGTGGTTATCTGGGTCTTCAGTTAATCTAACGATCTATGACATTCCCGAACTTTATTGGAGGAGCGTGCTGTTTTTAATGTGAACAAGGGTCAATTCTTTGTACGGGCATCATGGGGAATTTGGGCTCAGTACCTTCTGACCTCCTTCATGGCGTATCAGCTCTTGTTTGGATGTCCTTGGGGCCAGTTGCTCCCAGTTGTTCCTTTCGCACCTTATGGCGATGAGGGTTGTCATTATCTCGTCGTTCCTCTTTGCGGGCTTTTCCCCTCAGTTGTGATGACTTCATCAGGTATGTGGGATCATGCCCTTCATTAGGCTGTTCTATCCGTCGGGGGCGCAGAAGGAAATTTATTCATAGCCCTCTACAATGGATGATGTTCGATGCCAAGCGTTTTATTCGGCACCTCTGCACGTGTCATTGCTGCGCTAGTGAGCTGTCGTGACTCCGCGCTAGCGGGCGTGGTGTGGGCGGAGGCCTCATCGCGTTACAGTGGCGTGGAAGGGCTTTGGGGAGCGTCTCGGTTGTCTCTAACATTAAGTCGATCTGTTTGGTCTTTACCGATCTTGGGATGGCGTGACTCAACTCATGTCTGTTTACAGTGATTACCGTAGATCTGCGGAAATCAGGTTGATTTTATAAAAGACAGTGGTTCGTGATGGCCTTCAAGTCATTCTTGTTTTTCTATCCCAAAATGTCAGATAGGCTTATTTGAATTCTATTGGATCGATTAAATAGGTCTGGGTTGTTCGGCACTGGAGAAGGTGATCGGCTGAGGACTTTGTTGCCTCTCTGGTTCTGATCAGTTTCTCTCCCATGAAAAAGATTATTTATGATGTTTAATTCATTCACCTTTCTTTGATGGCGTTAACAGTGTTTATCAGCGGTTGGGTGTCTGACCTTGATTTAGGCGAAGTGCATCTTTACTGCGTGGTGGAGATCTTCGCTCGCCATGGCCGTGTGAATTATTAAAGCCTGAATTGGGGTGAAGTAATGTGAATGGGGATCCTTGCCCGCACTTAATGATGTGGGATATCGGATCGTATGAGATGGAGTGATTTTGCGCTTTCTCATTCATTGTGGACAACGGTTTGTCCCAGATCACTGATGACTGTTTGGTTTCTGCCTGAGCTCGCTGCGAGTCTTGGGGCATCATCGGTGGTGATCTGCATTAGGGCTCTCTTTGCCTTCAAAGCCTGGAGTTCAACCTAACTAAAGCTTTATATGATCAGGTTGGATCATTGGTTGCACTCACTGGTTTATCTTTGCAGAATCTTTATTCGATTTTCGACTGACCTTGCCTTTAGGTCGACGATCACCTGCGTCACCTTCTAGAAAATGATGAGTGATTTTCAAATGCTGGGGACCAAGTGGTTCAGATGATATGAGTCGCATGTATTGATGTCAGCAGTCTACCGAGGCAGAAAGTTTCATGTGACTGCTGCGATATCTAAGACTACAAAAACTGAAGACACGTGATGCTAACCAGGTAAAGAATCAAAACAGCTTGGCATTAATGTCAGTGTTCAGTTCTGTTATGGCATCAGACTAATGGTATATTACACAATGAGTTTTTCCAAAGTGCAAATAAATATAGTTTTAAAGTTCTAAACCACACACAGAATCTACAAATCTATGATTGAAATTAAATCTGTAATCCCCATTGGGTTTGACCCTCCTGCATCCGACCAGGTTCATACTTCAAAATTTGAGTCCTTCAGTTCATTCCAGCCACACCAACCTGTGAGTCTAACTGTAAGGATTTATATCCTTTTTCCTTCTTCTTAGCACCATACCATGCGACCTTCCTTAAATATTTACATTTTCAAATTTTTTTGCGCGCATCTCTCTGCAGACCATATCATTTTACTAATGACAATCTATCTCTGAGGTAATCGAGCGGCATCGACTACCTTCATTGTAATGATGTGGTTAGTTAATCTAAATAGTCAAATCATAGAGGTAAAATCGTGATTTGTTTTATAGTAATATCAAAATGTATTTTGCTCCCGATTTGAGAAATTTCCCAATTTTTAAATTTGAGAATTTGATTTAAAACTCTAAAAAAACATTTGGCGTGGAGCTTAATGCGACAAGCTTGGAATCCCTCATATCTACCAACTAAGCTATCATTGCATTTATAAGCTGGTGCCCATTTAATAATCAATAATAAATGACTTAGATTTTTTATCCTTGCTATGATAAAACAACGTCTAAAATAGCTTTACTTCATTATCATGAAATCGTCTGATGATATAATGAATTTAAGATGAATTTTTTTATTTTATCTGTGTTTTGTAAGTATAATAGTATAAATGTTTCTATATATCCATAAGATCCATTATAGATATATCTCAGGTTTATCAGTGTTTGATCCAGCCAGTTTACCATCAAATCATGGGTTTGGTTACAATATTTTGTCTTTTTAATTTTTACCCCTATTAACATAGATCTTCGATACGATTTGTTTATAAATCTTTCTATGTATATAAATAGCGTTATATTTATGGAAATAATTATGAATGCTGACAGTATGTCAATGAGATTTAGATCGTTTACATATAGTTGTTTTTGTTTGTGAATAATATTGCTGCAAAGTATCATAGATCATTATGTGATATATAAAGTGAGATCATTAAGACCTCATATCTCAGTGTTTTACCGAATATTTTGACCATTGATCCTGCAAATGAAACTCCATGGTTTCGATTTTTATTTTTTTAAGTATTATCAGTCAGGCCTAGTTTATTCACCTCCACCATCTTCCTAATTATGTACATTTTTATCTAATTTCTGTCTTTCTATTATGTATATATATTCTCAAATAATCTTCTCTGTAGAAATAGTTATTATTATTATTATATTGTTTTAAGAAAAATCAGCGTAATGAAGTATAATGTCATTAAAAAACAATAACACTTCTAACCTAATGTCTTTATATGGCCATATCAGCCCATTCCCAGTCCACTGTGAGGCGGAAGCGGGGAGGCCTATAAGTCCGCTATATCTTGGACTCTTTACCTAATTTTTCTGGCGATTAGTGGGCCTGATCTTATCACTGTGAATATCAAATATCCACTTATCCGAGAACCCCAAAATAAACTACTACTATTATTGGTGTTTCACCCAGAGTGTCCACATATACATGTTTGCAGATACATTTATATATACATATAAAGAAGCACATACATTTACATTTATGGCTAGGCGTAGGAACCTCTACAGATGTATGCTCTACCTACCTGGTGTGTTGGCCCGACGGTGTAACGAAGAATCCACGGGCGATCACCTGCAATACCTGGATTAAAAACGTACTAAAGCACTGCCAGCTTAAGTGGAAACATATACCCCTTTATACATGCACGTACGTTGTTGCTCTTATACAATGGAGATATAACGACAACCAGTATCATTCTTTGAATGTCAATTATTCATAGAGGAATTCTCTGCAAACTTATATATCTGGCGTGCATGCGGCAGTCTGCTTTTGTTAGATCTCTATGGGGTTGCTAGAAGCTTATCTTATGCATGATTTAGTGGAATTTTCTGGAATCTTTTTCCTTGTCTGGAGGTGCCCAGCAAGTCTTCATGACATTCTTCAACAATGTGCCCAGTTGTTGGATCATCATGCATAAACGTTGGAACCACCTGAGACCAGTAATAAGAAGAATGGTTAGGACATTGGCACGATAAGTACCTGAGTGAATTTTGATAATGAGGGTGTAGTGATTGTTTCACTAAACAAAGTGCAGAAACAACTGATGCATGGCACGCGTGCGCCGCACATAACGACTGAAGTGTAAATGCGTATTGCGGGACGTGGGCGACGTCTGAGCGATGCACCATCGCATGATGCTTGAAAGCGCCTTCGCGAGTCACAAAATGCTGGTGAGAAACGTCTCTCCGCCCGTAATATAACGAAGATGTCATAGCTGTGGACACCCCCACATTTCGAGGGTCAGTTATTTACGTCGACTGCGGAAATCTATATGTCTTGTATTCTGAGGCACACATAATCTGCAAACCAGCCACGAGAAACCATGCCTCCATCTCTCTATAAAACAAATAGCCTCTGTTCTCTGTTCTCATGAGTTTCATGTTTGTTTTCTAAGATTTAACTACATATTTACAAAATATTTACTTTTAAAAGCCACATTACGACTTTCCTTCTCAAGAAAGATACCTCTACAATACGTCTCCTGGATGATCCTGGCTTACGAAGGGGATTCCACATTGGGGTGAGCAAAGCCAGTAGAAAATTTTTCACCACAAGGTTACTTTCCCCACCTAAAATGCATATCTAATATTTTCTCTAAACAATCAATCACATTCCTTCTGATTATTTTCTATGAAATATGTCTATATCATCATGAGGATACAACTCCTCATACTTTCGCCATGAGTCGACCGACTCTCTACACTGGAATGCAAATGCAAAAATAAAACCGGGTCACACACCGCGGCTAAACCGATGACCTATCAATTTATTTATCAAAAACTGATTTTGATTCTTTTCTATTATTTTGTGGGCCGCAGTTTAGGAACACATGGGCGCCCATACGCCTTTTCAACATTTTTAGGGAGCTTGCTGTGCCGTCAAAGTTCTGTGTCTAATAGTGAATAACCTGTGGGACTTTCACCACAGAAGGATCTGACTTGCTCCGCCGAAACATGTAATTTATCATTTTGATCATTTACACGCCTGTGAATCTCTACTGGACTTTGTCCCATTTCCGAGCTCATGCGACCTTTCGCAACCGATGAATAAACGCGCCCACTGCACCCGCTTTTAGGCTTTGTGCGATTGGGCGTGCATGAAACTATGATGCCCATGCATTTCCTCCCATGTTAATGTGAATAGTGACACTACATGAAACATTTACACACCATGGATAATTATAATTTATACATATAATCTACTCCATACCTGAAACATATTAATACATCAAAGCAGCTGCATCATATGTCACATTTCCAAACTTAAGCATGTATCATTCGAATAATGTAACACACACAAACAGTCTCATATTAAGGACCATTCAACGAAATTTATCTGGCCCCTTACGCAAACGCTGAACCAATCGGTTCCAAGCATCATTTTCACAACAACACACCACCACACCTAGAAACTTTTGGTTTCTAGTCAAGCTCCCCAACTCCAGTAGTAATGGCTTGTGTAAAACTTGTCTAGCAAATCCCATACCTTAATTCAAGCTTGGAACTAATTGCAACTCATGGCCTCCACTAAGCAACTACCATTATAAAGCTATTTAGGCTAAAAAGTAATCGCTCAAAAGCTGGAGAAATATCACACCTCTTGGGTTTGTCGAAACTCTAAGCTTTGGTGTCTTTACCACGTGAATCCCCAGCGCACACCAAAAGCTAAATCTCAAGACTTTGGTATCGACCGCGAAACCCGGGAAAATCCTCCTTTTCCCTTTCCTCCTTCTCAGCACTTTTCTTCCTTTTCTCTCTAGGGATTCTTTCCTTCCTTTTCTTTCCTTCCTTTCTTTTCTTTCCTTTTTGCCTTTTCTTTTCCTTTTTCTCTTTTCTCTTCTCATTTTCTCTTCATTTCTCTATCTTTTTCTCTTTTCTCTTTGCATTTCTCCCCATTTTCTCTCCCTTTTTGGAGCAACCACTAATCCGGTCAATGGGTAGGAAATTGCCTCCCCATTTCCTCAAGTTTCACATGTGGCCATCAATTTTCCTACATTTTGCTTTTGTTTCTGGTGATTTCCATGGCAGCATCAGCTCTTTTTGAGAATGATTTTAAGCCTGGAGCCATGGAAATCAAATCTCCTACATAGCCTTTAATTGTGCCAGAGCCATTGCACGGTGCCAAGTGTCACACATGGTGCCAGTATCCCCTTATGTACCATGTCATCAGAGCACTCTTTGTAGCGTGAAATCCAGAGCCACCTCGGAATCAGGAAAATCGACTTGGTTATAAATTTGTGAAGACGATTTCAAACGGAGAAGTGTTTTGTCGCTGAGATCTAGAAAATTCTGGGGATTTTCTTGAGGAATTTCTATTTTACCCTTTTGTCCCAAGATCTTGTGGTTTCTGGGTTCTAGCTGCCGCTTTAACTGTAAGTCTTGGAAACAGCGATGTCGAGCGGTGTATGTCCCGCGTGGCGGGTGTCGCCGCGCTGGCGAAGTGTCGAAACCTTGATCAATACGCAACGTAACGAGTGTCGTGTCATTCGATCGGTGATCTTGAGCATTCACCACGGTGTAATAACGTTCAAGGAACTTTTATCTTGTCGCCAAGGCAATTGGGTTGCCGCCGGCTCGTCGGTAGGCAAGGTACGGTATAATTTTTCCTTTACATTACAAAGAGCAACGGAGAAACAAAACAAAACCGAAACACAACAATTTTCCCTTCTCTTTGTGAACATAATGCCAGCCGCCACGGCAAACAACGCCAGCGCTGCGGCGAAAAATGCGCCCGCGAGTGTACGAGGGTGGCGCCGTTCTTCTCTCGACCACGCCTTGGTGTGGGCCTTCACCCATTCTTGCGTGGGTCTCTGGGCCGCGATGGATAAACAGCTTACGGATTACACTCATTTGGTCCATTTTTCCAAAATCCAACAAAACAAAGAAAACTCATGTATTATACAAAAACATATACGAGTATGTTTCTAACTCCACCAAGCCAAAGATAGAGATTAATTGAGTTTTCCCAAACCTAATTCATATACTTGTGGTATGTTGGAGTTAATACCAAATGACTAATACATCTTAATAACCTAATTCCATACCCAAGGGGATTTCTTACTCATCTTATACTAGGCATGGAATTATTACAGGCTTGACTTTCAAACTAAATCTAGGGTTGGATGGATTCTAACTTCAAACCACCAGAAAATGGAATACTAATATCCATACAAACCTTCCATGCCTCAAAGTTTCATACAAGTCCTAGTTTCATGTCACACTTTCCTCTTCTTTATCTTCTCTTATAAACTTCTCTTCTCCTCTCTTCTTCACGTTTTTGCTCCCCAAAATGCCTAAATGAGAGACTGAAATTAGTGTTATTTTGTATCTAATTCCCATAAAGCCTTGTTTGTACTAAAAATGCATTAATTTGACTTAAGTTTTATTTTATTGCACTTTTAGTTGTAAACTCTTTTCATTTGCTCCTAGAGTTATGTTGTTTCTATAATAGCCTCCACATCTTTTTATCTTACATGACTTTGTCCCAATTTGACAATTTCAAATTTACCCTTAACTTTATTTAAGTTTCACGGATTTCACGTTTGATTTGGTATGAATTTCTGATTATACTAAAATATGCCAATAAACATGCTAGACTGGAACATATTTTGAATGTTCTGATACACATGCTTATCCCAAGGCAACATAGATTTATCATTATTAATACCTTGTTTATTTTATTCCTTATTCATCATTTTTAATTTTTTGTGTTTATTTTAAGCCAACGTGGAAAAATTCAACGTCCTCCATTAACTACTAAAATGCCCAAGTTTTTGTGAGTCCCCAAATTCAGCATATGTTCTCATTCACCTTTTGACTTTTCAGCTATTATAGTAAAGTTTCCTCTTCGGAAGATCTACATGGCCTAAAATACTTTGGCTTCCATCTCCACTAAAACAATTTCATTAAAATTTTGATTGGACACCTCAAAAAATAGTTAACGATTTACGAGATGTTGTCGCCTCGATTCTACCCGAGGTTTGAGGTTTTCTGCTTCTATCCCATGATGTTGCTACACTACACACCCAACTCATAAGGGATTATAAAGTTCTTCTATAAGACATATCTGCGTAATATGGACACATGATCTGACTAACCAATTGGATCAGGATGCATTTCGCCTTAACATGCGACACATGAAGGATGTTTGTGTCATGCTGCAGAGGCGTACTAACCCATGCGCCTGTTGGACGATCCTCTCAACATTAAAAGAATGACAAACCTAGTGCTTACACTATGCTAGCTCTGAAGTACACCTTTATATATAATGATACTTTTATAAGACCCAATCCCTTCTTCAAGTTCTAAGGTCTTCTCCTCTTATCACCGCATAACTATTTGACACTTCTATCTCTTTGGTAATTTTAAGTTTGCTACTAAATAGACCTGCATCTTTTTATGTTGTTTCGCCAGACATTAGACTGACAAACGACCTCCCCGTTTAGTCGACATAGAGGTGATATTGCTGCAAAGGTCTTCATAAAGTGTTTCGCAAAGGCATGCATGCCAGCACTAGGCGACATGCATTTGTTGTTATAAACAAATTCCGCTAAGGAGTAAACAATCTACGACTCCCTCAATGGCCGAACCGTACCTTAACATGTCTTCTAAAATTTAGATTACCTAAATACGATTGACCGCTCTGTGTTTGAGGATGAAGAAAGCGATGCTAAAGACTAAGCGAGTTCCAATGGCCACTTTGACTCTGCCAAAATTAGGAGGTGAACTTAGGATCTTTATCGGACACTATAGATAAGGGCATTCCATGCGACCTCACGATCTCCTATATGTATAACTTGCTTGAGGAATTCATGAGATGATTAGTCTTCTTCATGGCTAGAAAAATAAATTTGTGTATAAAATGGAGTCTCTACAAATTACAGACAAATTCTTCTTACTTATAGGGTATGGCAATCCCACCACAGAGTCATGGGATATAGTCCCACTTTCACTTTGGGTGTGATGGGGCTGCAGCAATCCTCTGGGTTTATGTTATTCACTTCCTTGTTGACAAGTTTCACAGATTTTCTATAATGGGCAATGTCCTTTTCTCCACCCAGCATAATTGACTATATTTCGAGTCTTTGATGCATCTTTGTGCTTAGATTGTATGGTATATTTTGACCTAACTGGTGACCTTGTTTTCATTCTTCAACTCTGTTTCAGCCACAGGACACATGACTCCCCTTTGGATCTTATGCTCCGATCTGTGCATTGACCAGTTGCCTTGTCTCGGAGAAACCCGTGGCACACAAATTCACTTTGAGGCTTGAAATGCACTCCATCCAACATGTTACAGTGGGCACAGCTGGTTTAAGTTGGTCACTAAATGTTGTATCCTCTAAACTCATGAGTAAGTGTGCTGTCAACATGAAGTGATATGAATCAAAAGGATCGGTAAGCATGAAACGCTATATTCTAATTTAAATCCACATTATAGAGCGGTTGGGGTGTTTGTGTTGACGGCATGAATAGGAACTCAAAGTGTCATATGTCCTGTTTCACAAATGAGTGTTTTTGGGACATCCTCTTCTCAAATCCTTAATTGAGGAAGTGATATTTTGGATTATTGATTTGTGTCATAAAATACCTTGCCTTGACTAGTCTGATGAAATCATCTAATCATTTCTTGGAGAAAGTGCTTTGTTTTCATTTTTGACGATATATTGGAGATATATTAATCTATTTTACACAATCTTAAGATTTTATCTTTCTTTCACAAATAATATCGAGGCTCCCTATATGGTGATGTGTGACGGCTCCTCTCTTCATAACTATGGAAAGTGAAAGAGAGGACGCCACATGGAAAATTTAAGACACAATATAAACAGACCTTTTAAGAATGATTATGAACGAGCTCTAAACAAAGTCAATGACATAAATCTTGCTTCAAAGAAGAATCTATGGTCTAAGAGAATTTAAGACTATAAAAATATAACTATGTACAAGAGCTACTACATAATTGGTGTTTAAAAATCCACCTTATGCTTGAATTCTAAAAAAGACATGTAATGGTTTGCTATAACAAGAAAAGAATTCTGAGCCGCTTACATTACAAAAGGGAATGAGAGTTCTCTAGGAGGGACTCCCAAGCTGTGTTGTGTGTCATGAGCATTGGGTGTCCCGGACAACTTCTTCAGCACCTACATGGATTAAACACTTTATCGTACTGACGCAGCTTCAGTGAGGAAAATACATAAAAACAAACCATTTATAGCGATCTTCTCGAGAATCGATGAAGCAAGCATGCAATATTATTCAATATTATTCCAAAATTACATTTAACCATTTTCATGCTTATCAGTTTATATATATATATACATGTACTTATCCTTTATGGTCATCATATTCATCTTCTCCCGTAGGAGTACATATCATACCCGAATGTAAAGTACCCGAGGTATACTACATTAGTACATAAGCGATGATGCATGATAAATTCTTATTTTCATAAGCATACTGGTCCTATTCATGTAATTTTCTTATATAAATGTTTGTTTACAGACCAAGAAGAAATGAATAAATGTGTACATGGTATAGTAGGTACCAGAGGCCATTAGGGAGTACAAAAGATGGGAGTACCGGTTAATGAACAAGGAGTGTTACAGCGCACCACTAGGAGTGATGAAGCACTAAACAGGAGTGCCGTAGCACTAATCAGGAGTGCCGTAGCACTAATCAGGAGTGTTGTAGCACTAATCAGGAGTGCCGAAGCACTAAACAGGAGTGTCGTAGCACTAATCATGAGTGTCATAGCACTAGTCTCTAGTTATTCACGATCCGGTCTTAAGCAGACATACAATTATATGTGATTCAGAACATTTTACAGAGGTCTAACCTCATTCATATTATTTTCCAAGTCAATTCTTATGACCATAAATTTTTTTTTGAATAAATGACCATAATTTCTTCATGCATATCAACATGTTCAAGTCATATTACTATCATGAATTAACAATGTATTTTTCCAAAGAGGCCAAATTATTGGAAATGCTCTCCCACCTTAAAATGTATTTTTCACCTTCACTTGCACAATTTTCTCGAATGAAACATACATATATTTACCCAAACTTCTTTCTAAGCGCTATAATCTCTATGAGTCTATTTTTGGGTGATAAATTTGAATAATCTCATTTGGATCTTTATAACTTAACTTATGTTCAAAATACCGAACCTACCCAAGTTAAGAAATAAAAACCCATATCTTCACTTCAGTCTCAAAACCCATAATTGCTTCCCAATTTCTGGGCCAGAACATAACACCTGACTTTAACCAGCCTCCCCGCAGGTCTTACAATACCTTTGGTCCGCTTTTAGATAATTCAAGATACGGGTCTCATGTCTCATCCCAACCTTGAATCACTCAATTTGGAGGTCTGATGGCCAGGTTATGGCTAGACAAAGAGCAAGGATCGGGAAAAAGAAACGGACAGCACCTCGAACCATAAGAACCCTAACTCATTTTTCACACCAAACTCCTCCATTAAGGATCCAAAGCAAAAGAACAACACAACAACCACAAAATAGATGAAGGAGATCCCAAACCCTAACCAAACTTCAAACTCTAAATCAAAATATACCCATAGATGAAGGAAGTTAGGATTTTCCTAACCTTGATTCTTCTTCTTCACTTCTTCTTCCTTTCTTCTTCACTTTACTTGAACAAGTGGAACCTTGAAATGGAGAACAAGCACACCAAAAAAAATGGCCTTCTTCTCCCCCAACGGATGCCCTAGCTCTCACTTTGCCCAAAATGAAATCCTTCCTCATTCAAAGACAAGTTTTGGTCTTATCTCATTTGTTATAAGACCATGTTTGGCAAAAATATCATTTTTGGCTTAAGTTTTTCCCTTTGCTATTTAGTCCTCAAAGTTCATTCGATTTGCAAGTCACTTATCATTATTCCAATAGCATATAATCTTCTACATAATGTCCTTTGAGTCCTTATTTGGTACTGACCATTATACCTTGACTCTTGGATAAATTTCCGGGTTTATCATTTTTTCACTCTTATCACTTAAATTCGGAAAATACAAATTTTACTTTTATTATACCTCTAAATCAGAATAAACTATTATTAGGTATAATTGGGTGTTACATGATGTCCTTTGACGAATAAAGTCCTTATCGAATACCCCTTCCAACTCCGCTTTTAACTCCACCCAATTCAACAATGGGGCCATTCTCCTATAAGGGACTACTGAGATAGGAAGTATCCCTGGATAGACTTCAATAGAGAAATCAAACTCCCTATGAGGTGGTAAACCTAATAGCTAATTTGGAAAGGCATCCTGAAACCCTCTCACCACTAGAATATTTACAAAGTCCTTCTACACTTTCTCCTTATTGTCAAGGTAAGCTAAGAAGCTTATTGACCCCTTTCCCAACATATACTACTACCATGGGTCAAAGGGTATGAATGGCGAACCAACAAATTTTCCCCCCAAAGCAAATTTCAAACCCATATGGAAAATATAATATTATCCCAATGACAACGACATACAATCACTAAGAGCTCCCATACACCGATAACCAATCCATTCCCAAGATGACATCATATATATCTAAACATGTCTAAAACTCCTCAAATTAACACAGAAAGTGCTCTATCAACCAAGGTAATCATACATTCTTACCAATCTCGCTCTAATTTCCAGTTCATAAATTCATAGGAGACTCAATAAGCAGTGGGTTTTCTACTCTCTCAGCTTTCAATCCCAATGAGTCAACACACGATTTAGAAATAAAGGAATGAGTAGCACCAGTGTCAAATAAAACACACACCCAAGTGTTATACACCAAGATCATACCTTCCACTAGGAGAACATCCTTCTTCAGTCCTGATGGGGTTAGAGCATAAATTTGTCATTGCCATTTTCCTCTGCCTCTAGCACGTGATCCCTAAGATGATTGCATCCTGCTACCCATAGAAAGTGCTTCACGGCTCCTCGCTTGCCGGGGAAATTGAGGCACTTGATAGTTACACCTGAAACCCGAGGAGGCGGAAATGGTAAAGTCGACTACTACTGGAGGTTCCGAGATTGGAACCATCCCAGAGGTAGCACCCTAAACGGGCAAGCTCACTGATGGTTCCTACTCCCACATTCATAGCACGCCTCGCTGGTTACGCCCTTGGAGAATCTTGCTCACTTGTCCCATGAAACAATGAGCGTCACCCATACTGTTGGTTTTGTTGTTCTTGTTACCGATTAGCTTTCTTGAGAACTTTCCAATCTTATGTTTCCTTTCCTATCCCCTTTCTACTCTCGGATTTGATAAGTGTCTTTAATGTCCACCCATAAGTAGGGTTCTTCTACACTCCATGATGGCCAATGGGACTACCCTATTTCTAATGGCATGCCCCAATCCCCGTTGAAATCTCCTTTCCTTCTCTCCCTTCTCAATGGCATGCCATGTAAATCACATAATTTAAAACGGGATCTATATTCCATCATTGTCATAGTTCCCGTGGATGAGGTGTGCGTTCAAAGTCTCATCCTTTTAGTGTGTGCTTATTACCTCCAAAGTATTTATCACAGAAGATCCTCTCAAATTGGTCCTAAGTCATCGTCTGATGTTATGAGCCCTGCTTCATAGTCTCCAAAATCCACCTTATTCACTAACATATAAGCCGCAAACCAACTCTGCCCCTCCCCGATATATAACCCATCAAAAACCCTTGATACACCAACCACCTCTTCCTCTTAATCCAAAGGTCTAGTTCCCACAAAAGATGGGGTCAGATCACCATGAATATCTTCATGGCCTCCATTTGACTTTGTTTTCTCTAGTTAGGGGAGACCTCCTTTGGGAATGGTCAAAGTTGTCTTAGGCTTGAGCGCCTCCTGACCTCCCTGATCCTTGGGCCATCATCATCTATAGGGTTTCCATTAGCTCTTCTAACCTCTCATTTCTCCTCGTATTTCTTCTTGGTTCTTTCATCTCTTTCACTTCTCCCTCTTCGATCTCCTCACATCTCTCAAATTAATATGATGTTTGAATCAACTACCCCGAAAGTGAGTAAAAGAAATTCTCAATAACCATTTGATAATGATCAACAGCACACATTTCATCACATCAATGTGAAACGCTCTATGCTAATACCAACAAACACCATGCCAGGTAAAAATGAAGAAGGAATGTCGTGTCAAACCATCAATTGATCACATATTTCGAAGTTTACAAATATCAACCTAATAAATACAACAACACAAGAACAAAAAGATAAACACAGACAACAACTATATCTATTAATCATAGATTTGAGAATTCACAAACATTAACTCAACCATACAAAATAGCATTAACAATCAACCCAACAATCAATTCATCAAGTTAGGACTAGTAGGAATTTATGAACAAGAGTTTAATACAGAAGGCATATCACACTCTAAAATAATAATAATAATAATAATAATAATAATAATAATAATAATATTAATTGTAGTATAAACTTTAGGCCTCATACCACACGTTGTCACGACTTGGTTTTTAGTAACCCAAACTTGGCCCATGACCCTTAGATCAAATGTTCGAATCCTAAAGGATACCCACCCCAAGTCGATGTACCAATCATGATTTTTATTTTTACTGAAGCATCAATCACTACCAAGTCTTACTCAAGCTACATTATTACTTTAACAAACAAAAGGACATTACATCATCTAATAGAAAGTGAGATTCATCTCTGTCCATAACATGCTTAGTACAATAAGCCACCCATAAAAAAATACATTCTACAGACAATCCACTATAAATAACCAAAGTACTAGTATTATAACAAAAATGACTACGAAGTGAGACAATACAATAAATCACCCTCTGCTACCCAAGATCTCCCGAGACATTTGAAACTGGCACCTATCTCATAGTCATCAGAGTTGCATCCAGATCTTAAAGTCATAAAAGTAGGCAGGAGCATTGCCATATATTGCTCAATAGGTGCTCTCACTCTAAGGGGGATATGAGAAATATAACTAAGATTTAGAAATAAATATAAATACAAGTGATTAAATACCAAAAACAAGAAAAAATTGGATAAATAATTCACATAAAGTCAAACAGCACAACTCACAACCAACACACTCACATCATTCACCAAATGATTTAAGAATCAACGTGATGCGTAAAAAATGTGAATGAAATGCACTGAGTTGTTATGCACACCATTATTCTCAAACTTTCTACTAAAGATATGTATTCACCCCACACTCCCATTTAGAGTATTTCCTGAGGTTTTGTGTCTTCAGTACTAAGGACTTTTCCTCTTAGTTCGCCTCATGAGCCTTTCTCTTCATCAATATTCTCACAAGCATGCACATGTCATATCAAAATTCTCAAGTTCTATTTCCTCAACATTCTCAACCCTAATGGAAATTTCATAACCTTACATCAATTCAAAGTCATCATTTCATATCTACATTACAAAGTCCCCAAATAATTAATATAAGCATTCACATTCACCCCAAACAATTTTAATATTTCACTATACTAAAAGTTTATAATCCTAACATTCACATTATAAAGTCCCAAATAATGATAGAACATTGTTCAATTAAATAATTTTCAACCTTTAAGGGACCTTCATCACCCTGTAACTAAAGGACACAAATCTTATAATAATACATGCTACTACTAAGGCCTCAAATAATTAACTTCAACATTGAGAACCAAATGAATTTTTCTAACACATTAGTGATCTTAAAACATCATCAATATTATTTCATATTAATAAGACAAACATAAGGATTCCTTAAATAATACATAGTTATTAGTAATATTATTATAAATAATCTTTGTTTATATGGAAAAAATTATGATAAGAATATAAGGATGTGAATATAAGAGAAAATAGATAATATTCGATGGATCAAGGGATTGTTTATCTGAAGATATAAATATATAATACAGACATGAATAAAAGATGATGTAAGTCTTTTAATATTATCAGACAGAAAATTTTCACAGCTGACATAGGGCACGGTAAGCTAGCCTTTTGAATCCATTTATTTTTACCATTTTTGCTCATATATTTCATGATTACCGACATTAAAGTAAAGCTTTTGGCAGTAAGGTAATTTATTACTGACTCGTGGACCTTAAATTTAGATTAACGGAAATGCGAGCCAGTTGTTGGCCTCAACACCTACGGTTATCACAAAATAAAATAACAAAATCAAATTACATAGAGAAGAAGATTATGACCACGCACTACTAGGAAGAAAGCCTTTAGCCGCGGCCATCGACCCCGGCTAAAAGTAGTATATAATGCAGCTATAAAATATAGCTGCGGATGAAGACAACCGCGGCATGGTATGAATTCATAGTGTGGAGAAACTTAAGCAGACGCGAACATTTCATAAACCGTGGCTATAGGCTCTTTCATTATTTAAATAATTTGGGCATAGTTTATAGTCATGCTGGTTGACCCCACTATAGGTAATACAGAAGACTATTAGGATTTAACTTCGCCATAGGATGGTTATAGCCGCGGGGTTTTGTTTTGATCCCAAAACATGTGCATTGTTTATAGTATAGTTTGTGATTGACCCTGCCATAGGATGTTTATAGTCGCGGTCAGGTCAATTCCCAACCAAAGAGATGATTTATAGCCTCAATTTGTAATTGACCCCAGCCATAAGAATGGTTTATAGTCGCGGTTTGTGATTGACCCCGGCCATAGGGATGGTTCATACCATTTATCTTGCAATGCTTATTTACATGCAAGTGCTTTGATTTACAGAATTCATAGTAACATGCACCTAATGCATAGAATTATAAAAACACTACCACTAAATCGAACACAATTTGCAACTCAAGGTGTAGAGCTCATACCCTAAAAATTATTTATACATTGTTTCACTAAATAACACTGATATATAATAATTAGTTTTACATTAAATTTAACACCTATCCGCAAAACCCAAAACATGCACATAAAGAAGTTAAGGTGCCATAAGCAAGGATGTCACTCAGATCACGGCTGAATCAATGTGGAGATCATGTGGGAATGGTGATTATATGTTTCACTGCATCATTAGATTCAAGAATGCTGAGTTTGCCTTGGTGGCTTTATCATGACCTCCTGTTGGATGAGGCCAACCGATCAAGAACTTCTAAGAGCTAGACGACATGACCTTGTTCAGCATCTTCAGAGTTGATCTCTCGCTTCATCTCTTTTCCCCGGTAAGCCTTCTCAAGAAATGGGCACCGTTTGAAACTTTGTTGTTCTTGTTCATTTCCTACAGTGTATTAAAAGTATGGTCAAGAAAAAATGTCCTATGATTAGCCATGTTCCCTAAACATATTTGAATGGAAGTTATAGATGGATGTTATGCTGGGTCACTATAATATATAGAAATGCTAGAAAGCAAACCAACAACCAAAAACCATAAGAGACCAATGTAGGGTAAAATCTTAAACCTTCAGACATTGGGGCATTAGATGCTGAATTTATTCATGTGTTGGTCAGATCATGTTGTTTATTATTAGAGTAAAGCTGCTTCTCACTTCTTTTTCCATCATCCTCATCAACACGACCTATCTTTGAGTCCCCTAGAGTCAGACAATTTCAGAAGTTCTCAAAACTTAATCATATGTAAATGAAACCATTCTGACTGTGGATGATAATTCCATGACTAAAACATTGAGGGAAGAAAAACGGAAAGAAAGTACAAGAAACAACTTACATCCAGATAAACCAGAGCCACAATGAAATAAATATTGAATAGCAGAGAAAACCCCATGAGTGCACCAACACAAACTAACACCAAGAATTATCCACAAACATGCTTCTAACTGACCGAACAAAACCTAATTAAAGAACAGAGCAAAGTGCGAAAGCTCAACAACTTAAACTATCAATAGAATGCAATAAGAACATAAAAGTATTGCTACAAAGACTTTTGGGGCCAAAGATAAAGAGAAATGATGAAAGACTTGTTCGGATATATCTAGATGTTTGACTCTTCAGATGAGTTTTAAATACCTAAACTTTTAACAATATGGAAAAATACAAATTATAAACAATAAGAAAATAATACCTAATCCAAGTATGTATGGCATATGGACAAAAAAAGAAATGAATAAGAAAAATCCATACCTTAAGATACCATCAATATTATTTAATATACATTATTGATCAACAATTTCATCATTCAATTCCAGCAAGGCCTTTAATTGAGAATCATTTTTCAAACAAATATATTGAGTCTTGTCAAGCTTAGCTGAATAGTAGAGTGCAGCAAAGACACAAAATTAGAATTTCTACACAAAATCACCCTTAACTGCAAGAAAATGTCCAACTCCGGGAGTACTACACTCCGCCAATCCTCCCTACGATCCCTGAAGCCTTTATTCCTGAGTTATAGTCGACTAACTGAAGAGAAACCTCATTATATTCAAACTTGTGAAAATTTTGTTGGTACCCTATACCGTATACATGCCTCACAGATAATCTGAGAACATATTAAGATTAAACATAATCACAATAATTTCTTCATAAATACACATAATAAATAATGATGCAAAATGTTAAATGATTAAAGTTCTCTTTCTAAACTATCATCTCATTTTTAAATGATGATCTAGAGAAACCAGAATAATATAGTTTAAATAAGACGGCTAACACAAGAAAACTACAGGTTAAACGATATAGCACTCGTTACTTCTGTGTCTACCTCAAGCCAAGGCACCATAAGAAAAATTTTAGGGTCCTAAGTAATCAGAGTCCCCAACCATGCGTATATAAAGTGACTCAACTCGATTTTTAACAATAACTCTCAAATTAAATAGAGATAGTTAACACGAGCCAACCGCATCAATCCATGTCTTCTTTACTAAACAAACCATCTCAACTAAGAGATATTATTCCTATTAGATTTTAGGAATATAGTTCACCTCATTCTTTGATATGTTAGGCAAAAATGTCCTTTATGCACCATTTAGGTATCATGCGCTGCATGAATTTTAATCCATGCAAAGTCAACTAGAGTTAACTGTTGGAGTATTAGTGATGCTAATCTTTTAAGATTCCCACTATTTTTTCTTTCTCAACCAATTGCCTTCCACTCTCTTCTTATCAATTTTTTGTGGGAAGAAGATCACTATCATCTCTCCTTTCATGCCTAAGACCTCTCTCGCTTCTTCAAGATGTCAAGATGGATGAAACTTTTATTGAAAAACAAGGGAATAATTCTCTGGAACCCAAGGCTCTTCTCCTACCATCATTCCCTTCCAATCAACTTTAAGGCCGAAATGACGTAACATCAACTATAATTTTTTATTTCACCATGAAGATTACATTCAATATCCATATATAAGACACTTAATTGTTCATGGGATACAGGAAGGTCAATTACAAAAAATATAACATAACTGTCAAAATATTCATTGGAAGATGAAGCCAACCAGAGCAGGAGCTCCAACCTGCATATTGAATACTGGAGAAGATGTCCAAAGAAAATGGCTCACTCGTGATGCACCGAGTATTTATATAGTAGATATAAAGCAAGATAATGACCTGTAAAACAAATCTCACCAATAAAAGTATGACTCTTTTATGTTTTTAAATAACTCCATTAAAGCTTGTCACTAAAACTCAGGTAGTATTACTGGTATTAATGTAAGCCTAATCACTCCCCGCAAGTATCTTCCACCCAAGTGATTCCATTAATAAATCCTTTGTTTTCTTAAGAAGTAAAATCAAACATGTAAATCAGCTGAGGTTCCTTTAACTACTTTATTTGAATTGAGGTCATTTTCCCGCCTATGGAATTACTTGGAATTCATGGTAAAGAAACCTTTCAACAAACATGGACCGAATTTATCACAAACTATCTGCTCACTACAATCCAAGAGGAAATGGAATAATTAGAAAAACAAAAACACAAAAAAAGCCCCGTCGGGGAATATAGAAGCAATCAAACGCACCAGATTTGGCAACTTTGCTCACTCAGGTCACCTTAGTAAAAATCAGCCCCACGTTTCCTAAATCAAGAACCAATCCCATCACATGAAATTACTAGCCTGGGCCATTTCGATAATTGAAAGACAAAAATTACAAAAAAAAGAAACAATTTTCCAAAGATTTTTGTGGCAAAATTATTTTTACAAAATACCAATGATAAACTGAACTTAATTTGGTTTGTAAATTTCAAATCCAGCCTTCTCCAAAGATCCATGGGTTGAGATTCTACCAAGCAGGATCCAATGGATGCAAAGAATCATTGTTACACGATCGTAGAGTTTTAACAATCAAAGAAATTCTCGTGTCAGCCATAAAGATGTGTGTGGAGTAGCATGGTGTTCTTGAGAACAAAGAAGCTGAAAACGTTAGTAGGGTCCCATGACTACCTCAGAGGAATCTGAACAATTATTCCAGATCACCATGCTAATTTCTTTTAGCTATCTGGCGCATCTACTGCACTGCTCTAATTAATATGTATTTTCCTTTTTCAAATAGGGAGTGATCAACTGCCTTAGAGAACCGTCCTCAACCTCCAAAATTTGACTAATAAATAATTCTCTCCAATTATATTGCATTCAAGAATAAGAATAAACCATCCAAAGATTCCGCTTTGGTCGAATTAATACTTAAGATAAAATTTTAATCTCAACCTTCACTCTTTTCCCCTGCTGGCATTCATTCATTACATGAGAAACATCAGCATATTTGATGCTTATTAACATGTTGTGGTGCTACAGAGAAACAAAATGGATCATAGTGGGCAAATGTCTTCGGTTGGTTTGTTCCTCCGACAAACAAATGCAATATACCATAACAAACCCAAAGAGCCCATGATTTATCTCGTTGGTGAGTTATGAACCTATAATAGATGAACTAGTGTCTAAATATCTTAAATACTTTTGGCTTGTAAATTAAATACACTAGCTGAACCATGAAACATCTGAACCAAGAACTGCAGGATAGAAGCCAACATAGAGCCCTCTCAATCCCTGAAACAAGAACCGCAGAAAATAATAATAATTTTCGGGAGAGACAAAACCAGCGCGTGGGCATTCCCAACGGCACCTTCATCAAAACCGAGCCCGGGAATCCCATCAAACTTTCCTAATACAAAAACCAAACTTGCCTCCACGTGGCCTCAATAAAAACCTGGAACATAGTACAGTCATGACCCATCAATGTATCCAACAGACTGAGTATCAGTTCAAATGAAACCTGAACACAGAAGAATAAGAACCCACTTGATCTTTTATAAATAGACTCCCAACTTGTACATTGTCTTGACTAAAGACACTAGAAATTGATCTTGACCCATAATGTATTTCACATTCTTTTCCTAGATTCATGAAAGAGTTGAGCATAAGTATTGCACAGACCAAGCACATATATAGCAGGAAAAATCTAAGGACTGATAAGATTACCCAGATCAACACATATGTTGTCGACACTGAGTTGTAAATTAATGGAAAGGCGTAACTGCATAAAGTTGGAATGAACAATCACCATGTATTAAGGAAAGTATAAAAAGGGTAAATATATTGAATTTGAAATTAAGTAGGAACTCACTGAGAAATGACATTTGGTAGAGGGGCACACAGAGATTGGAAACTACCAAAGACAAATACTGTTAGTGAAGTTCCTGGGGTGGTGTTCCAAATGCCACTTCCCATAGTATTGAGCATCCATGTAGTTCCTTAGGCACTCCCCATTCATCCAATCACTAGCACCTTGATGACATGGAAAATATGAAGGAAAAAATTAAAAGAAAATGTTATGGGAAAATAGAGTAATATTTTTCTACTACTTTCCTAAAAGAAATTAATGAGAAAAATAATAAAAAAGGAAATTTTTTTATTTTTTTGAAACAGAAAAAAAAGGAAAATTGTTTTGCATAGTCTATGTAATATTTGGTTCCATGTTCATATTATCTCTTTATACATTATCACAACAAGATAACACTTTCGATTTAAACTTACTAGAAATGTTGCCTTGATCTAACCAAAGGACATGGGGTAAGTGGATGATTTGGTAAATGAAACACGTGCTAAAACAGCTCTTCCTCTAGGGGAATCGGGGGTGTGATGAGAAGTGTGAACATGCGTGTTGATGAATCCTATTAGTAGCAAATAAACAGATAAATGTTCTAAACCAGTGATATTTCTTCTTAACCTCGATCATGGATGACATGAGCGAAAGGACAAGAAAAAAAAACAAAAAGAGAACAATAAACAAAAACAAATTTGATTTCAATTAAATTTTCCTTTCAGCCTTCTCCAATTTCCCATCCCTTCCTTTCTTAAATGAAGAATTTGAAAATCTATAACTTTAAAACAATTTTCATTTCATCTCGTTTTCCTTATATTTCCAAAAAAACATTAGTAAGAGAATTCTTACCCTTCATTCTTTTCTTCCCAGAGAGTATTTCCCAAATTACACACAAAAACCAAATAAGAAATTAAGGGAAAATAAAAGAACATGCAACTCGAATCTTCGTTTCATTTTGCTTGATTTCCAAACAATTAATAAAATTCATCCACCAAGTCCTCAAATTATTATCAACTCTCAATTCAACGATTTTTATTTTATTTTTAAAGTATACAGACTGGCCAACGAAAACCTAACATTCCAAACCAAATCGACAAAGCCACAAGCTCATTGCATCCACGATCATTCTAAGTTCACTATAAGATCTTTTTGTATTCTCCGCTTCAAAAAAATCCGCAAGAGCAAATATTTAAACAAAGATTGAAACTGAAAAAGCACCTGTTTGTAGAATCTGTCCGTGAAGAACGAAGACGTTCTGAGTAAGAGGAGTGAATTCGTTGAGGATGTGGTGAGATTGACCAAGGGTTACGATACGATCTTTTCTCCCCTCGTAGAACACCTTGTGAATCGAATCACAGGACGACACAAAGGTTGTGGGAGCAGAGTACTTTAGAAACTCTCTCAAAGACATGCTCGGGGACGGGATATTCAACGCCAACGACGTGACCTAACAGTGCCAAAGGAAGACGGCGTGACCTTGGATCAAGTTTCCAAGACCAAAAATCCACACTATGACAAAAACTTATCTCAACAGCAAACAAAAGGGGAAACCTAACCGCTTTATGATCAAGTATTCGATGTTGACATGACACTGGGTATCTTCCTCATCGGGTCTTGTCATTGTACATTCTGATGCTCTCTGGTCAGAGCCAAAACCCTATAATTGAAGAGAAAATGAGGATTAGGACTACGGAGAGGGTGAATATAACGATTTCTAAAGTAAATATGAGAGACGGAAGCTAGATTTGGAAAACTTTGAGCATCGGGGCTTTATTCGCACCGACCGAGCCAAGAGAGTGTTTCACTCGAAGGAAGTCCAGTTTCATTGAGGAGAGAGAAAACCAGAGGAGTTAGGGTAGACCAGGAGAGAGGGCGTGGGTAGGAGCGGTTTTAAGATTAATGTGTCTATTTTAGTAGGTTTAAAATTAATGTGTCCATTGGACCATTATATAGCAGCGGTAATATGTTCTATGCAACTACAAGAGTTTATATAGTAAGACCATTAATATGCCTATATAGCTTCTTAGTTATGAATTTAAATGACTCTCGGTTGGGAATCTGATTTTGGAAACCTATATTCTTATGGAAAAGCACAAGGCTTGAGATATAGACACAATTGAGTACCAATTTACAAATCAATGAATAAGGAACATCACTAGGCTCTCACATTGTTGTGGATTGGTGATGTATATTCTCATTAAATATTCAATTATAATATACTTCTCCCAAATATAGCACTAAATAAAAACATGTATTTAGAAACATTTCCAATATGCAAAAATTACTTCACCCATAACATCCATTCAACCTAGCAACATAACACCCATAATATTTCCAACATGTATTTAGAACCTTAGAAGAGTTCCATGCACCAATGAATTTCCAAGAGCAAATGATCTAAAAACATGCATTTACAACATTCTAAAATTATCAAGTCTATCGCCCACTACGAAAAATGCATAGAGTGCTGCAGATTTCTCTATGTCTTTCTCTAGGAATGTATGGTGCTGGAAATTAGATATAAATGAAATATGTTATAACAACCCAATCAAATTCATATAAAGCAAGTATACAACCCAATCATATAAGGTAGACATTCTTCACAACCCACAGTCTCCTGAAATATTCAAAGAACTTTGGCCATAAGATTCTCATCAAGTAAGATATCAAGTACTCACATCACATGAATGACCCACTTTCGCATAGCCAGTGTGAAGGTAGTGAAGTCCTCTGGCAGCCCCAATGCATGCCTCTAGCCTCTCCTTCCAACTATGCTTTTTTTTTTTTTTTTTTTTTTTTAATCTATAATCATGTTGCAAATGAATTTACTATCTTATTAAAAGCATAGGAGCTTACGTCTTTTTCCATTTGTTGTTTATCTTCTATTACTCATTTATCTTCCTGCAAAAGAGTTAAAATAGAAGGCAAAGTTAATGCTTGGCACCCCATATATTTCAAATTTGCTAAGAACACATATGTATCTTAATTGATGACAATTACAAGAGTAGAGCCTTAAATTACATTCTAAACCTAAAAAATTTTGAAACTATGGAGAGATGTTTAAATTAGAGCCATAAAAGCATTTGTTCTTCACGTTGTTTAAAATGGGTGATCTCTTCTTCTGTTTCCTTCAGCAAAGCACACATTCACAATGTCAGATATTAGCTCGATGGAGTACTTTTCCTAAATACTTATATATTTTGGCCCAAAGAAAAAATATATATATCCAAATTCAGAATCTACCATATTTAATCTTATTCTATATACCATAAGTGAAATGACTTCAGCAGACAGAATTATGTTCATCTCAAGAGGAAAACAATTGCCAAATAGTTAAAATGATAAATGATAAAACAAGGTTGATATATGACTAGGATTTTTAGCAGAGTTCCACCATCGTAAAGCTTTTCGTAATAAAGAACACTTTTCTTCTTGCTTCCAAATTATCACATAATTAGGGTCCTGGATACAAAAAGAAAAAATAAAAGAATTTAGTGATGCATGCACAAAAAAGAAAGAAAGAGTCTCAAACGAACAAATAAAAAATCAACCAAAAATAACAATCAGAAACTGCTGACCCATTGCTTGTAACAGTCAGGATTCTGATTTAAACACCAAGCAAAATATCAACCCATTCCTTGGATGATCGAGAATACCGTACATGTGAGCACATCAAATTGCCAAAATGAAGAAACCATTTACTTGTATTTTCATACAATAAGAAAATGCAATTAGAAGAGTTTGGTTACCTCTCCAGCCTTTGATGGAAAAACTTCATTATGCGTAACTTGTTTCATGGCTTTGCATCTAGAGGATCCGGTTAGCTACATCTTAAGGTAGGATACATAGCTTCAAACCTCTCAATTGCCTAAATGAGAGACATGGTGAACTTTCTCATACACCAGTGTCCATTTAATCTAATGATTTAATTGAAAATCATATGCACAAATATAAATAAAATTAAAAATAAAAAATAAAAAATAAAATGCTCCTAACTCCGCCATTCAATGTTGTACAAACCTCTACTCAACTGCAAAATTAAGTCTTGACTGGATTGGCAACTTGATTTGCCACCCACCATAGGCAAAAGCATATTTGTCCACATACGCACAACCAAATCACCCGAGAGGCCCACACAAACCGAAGTACAACATTTGACTTAAACGAAAGCAGTAGGTTATTATCCTTGGAAAAGCTCGATCCATTATACACTCATACAGTGCATTCACCCGAGCAATCACCCAAATTGTGACCGAAGCTTATTCAGGCCTAATACAGATGTATTCACCTGAGCAATCACCCATCAAAACAAATAGATATATATGTTAAAGAAATAGCCTAAGAAGCTTGACTAATACCTGACTAACCTTAGAGACTGAAATTGCTATAGCAGCTTTAGCATCCTCATCCTCCATATGTCTATAACCAAATTTCAATTTCAATATCTACTTGCATACAATTCAATTGAATTTTCATCTGCAAGGCTAATTAAGAAAACTGATTCAATTCTGAGTATACAAAGCTCAATTCATTTCTAAGAAGAATAGAAGTTCTTGAACCCGTGGCTCACTCGATATTGCCATCATTCACCACAATCCGCATATCACCGCAGAGTATCCGGTCCCTTTCTCTCCTATTGTAAGATTGTCATCTTCTTGCTCAAAGAAACAAAAATCTCGCTTTCTAGCCTATGCAAACAACTGGAGAATAATATATAGATAAATATATGAAATGTCGCATTAGTAGACATATATGAAGGTAGAAATGAGGAAAGCGTACTAATTATTGAGATTAACTTAGGACTAGGAAACAACAGGAAAAATAAAATATGTTGTAATTTAACCCCAAAAGGGACACTGTGAAATGGGAGAAGAAATAAATGGCAATCACAAATCTATAAATCAACTGACCAAACTAGATGTATTTATCGTGAGACTTGAAGACTGTGAGACACAAAATCAATGCCTTAACATGTTCAAGTTGTTTCAAGCATTATCATGATATCGAAATCTAAAAAACTAGATTTTAAGACAAAGCGCCGGGCAAACAAGGTAAAGTCGAATACAAGAAAACATGTCTATGAATGTAAACAAAGTTCATGTATATTATGTGGAGAAGATATATATATATATATATACAAGGTACACTCTTCCAACCATTTCACCTCACTTCAAGGGAAAAAATATATCAAGAGAGGTGACTGAAGGACATATAGTACAACTCCATAAGTAATTACAGTGAGGTGAATAACACAGCAACATGGTCAAAGATTGAACTACAACAGTAATTTGCACCAAAGAATACAACATAAGCAAACTACATTCTGCATTCTGCGGTTGGGTTGAAAAGCAGGAAGGGGATTACCAAATCAAACCACCCCAACATGTTTCAAAAGATAACATTTCAGGTACAAATTGACAGCGACGTGGTCTCGCCAAATGTAGGATGGTCATAATAAGACTGTAAAGGTAAATGCCTCGAGGAATCCAACAAGCATTGCAAGTTTACACTGGGTTAATTAAAGGATTAAGACTTAAGGGTGCAAAATATATATTTTTTAAATTACCTAAAAAGTAAAATCAAATTACACTAAAACATTCTAACTCTCCATTAAGAAAAAAAAAACAATCATTTAAGATATATTAATGGAAAATTTGATCCACTTCTTGACTTGCAACATATTTTTGTTTCCAATTATATATTTAAAAATAGCCTTCAACTTGCATTAGTGAATTACCAATATTAGATTAAGCCACTTATGCCTCAATTCAAAGGAATAAAACTGCAGCTAGACCTTGGTTCGCATTAATACATATTTAAGCAAGCCTAAAAGAAATTTACTTCTAATTTACAAACAAGTATGCACTTTCAACTCCAACAATTCCTAAATTGAAGGAGAGGAATTAGCATTATAGGTTTAGACCAGCCAGAAAAATCAGCCGGTGAGGCATTCTAGCAAAGGCTCGTAACCCTCAAATTTAATGATCTGGACCTAAATAGATCTACAAAAGCGTGAAATCAAACAAAAAATCACAAAATAAAAATCATAACAGAATCAATGTTGTTTGAGAGGGATCACAGTTAGTAAGAGCAGCAGAATCATGAATCAATGTTTCACAGACACATCTCTCATAACTTTTCCTTCCTCGATGATGACTAAGGAAAGCAAAGAGAAGAAAATATAAACCCTAGACAAAATCAGGAGCATGAGTTTAAAGTATATGCCTTAGTTCAAAATAAAAAAGAAGCGAGTCGAACGCATGGACAATTTAATGGTTCGAGGTCTCGAGTTGGTCCTTCAAAGATTGGGCAATGGAGAAAACCTGGGTAACCGATGCGTAGATTCGGAGCCCGAGGAGATCCATAGTCCCTGAGTAGTACTCAAACTGCTTATAGAAATCTCCCAACTGGGTGAGCAAAAAACTCTATAACTAGTGAGATTAAAACATTTTCAGACTCCTAAAGAGAGAGATGAGTGAGTGAGAGAGAGAGAGAGAGAGAGAGAGAGAGTTGAGAGATTAGGAAAATTAGGGAAACCCTCGTCAGTGTCGAAACTCCAAAGAGAAGAGAGCTACTGCAATTTTAAATTTAGCCCCGATTTTAAATTTTTTTCAAACTATAGAGGCTTGTATAGTAGCGGCAAATTAATTTCCCCACCTAAAGGGTGGTAACAAATTCCTTCTGCTACGTGAAATAAATAAAACGCGACTATATGCATTTTTAGTCATTAAATTTTTTGACCCCTATTAAAATTATGCTGCTATATTCCAAATTTCTAGTAGTGACGAGGTAGCCTGGACACCAATGTTAAAAACAAAAGAACAAAAAAATAATAATAAAATCAAATTAGTCTAATAAGAAAATTATTTGATATGATAGTGGGACATACAAGAAAGGGGAGAGTTCGAAAAGCAATGGGAGCAGAAGGAAAAACTTGGCAAGGTTAGGAAAATGATGCACCAATTTTGGCAATCATGTCATATGTTGGGTCGACGGGGTCCCTATTTTCAAAATGTTATTAATAATTGATGTTTCCCAATCAATACCTTTCTTCAGATTCCTTACCCACAGCCTCTTTGATCATCGATAGTAATAGTAAATTTTACCCATTCCTCTTATCAAACGTTAATTATAAGATAAACATCAATCTAACGAAGCATATTCATCAATAGTTTTTTTGAAAATTAAAAAATAAAAATTTTAGGATTAAACCACCATACCTCAAATCTAGTAGTTGAAATTGAAATTTGATATTATTTGGTTGTTCCTCACATCAAATAAGATAACCCTTCAAAATTTAAGGTAGATTGGAGTTCATTTGACATTGGAATTTCTCTTCACATTTTCTTTGTTTTTCAACATTATTAATTTTAAGTGGAGATTTCTCATTATCATGCCTACCATATCTGGGTCACACATATATTATTAAAATACCCAAAAATTAAACTAATTACTGGATTGTTATTGCCTTGAAGCAAGTAAAAAATGTAAGTAAAAGAAGAAATAAATTAAATAGTTGGAAAAACAAGGAAAGCAAGAAACAAAAATCTTTATGGAAAAAAAGTTGGGACAAAAAGGGCGTATGAGCGTGTTTTTTTTTTCTCATTATCATTATCATGCCTACCAATCCGACTTTTTTTTTTTCCAATGTGAAAGGTCAAAGAGACCTTGTCAATATCCAGAGCCTCTTCTTCAACCTCTGCCTATCTTCCATACCATCTTCGCAACAACTTGGCTTCCTTGATGATTGTCTCCAAAAGGTAAAATACATATCCTCGAGTTTCTCACTTTAGGATTAATAGGATCTTTTTTTTTATTTGATTTCTATTATGACCGTTGCATGAAGCTTTTTAATATTTTTTCAAATGGATCGAATCTCCTCCCGCCTTGATTTTTTCATGGTGAAGGGTCCTGAGCCAATAGTGACTAAGCATCCAAGGACCCATAGAGCCTCTCTTATTTTCTTTGACACCAAACATGTATTTCCATCCAGCACCCAAACAATTACAAATTTTCTTTCTTCTACTACTATTTCTCGTAATTATGATGTGTTCTTTAGTTTTACAGGCTTCAGACACCCAAGAAAATTTTGATCGATCATCTCTATACCACTTTGAGAGCTTATGGAATTCGAACTTTCAGAGACGATGAGGAACTTGAGAAATGAGGAGATATTGCTTCCGATCTCTCCAGTGCTATGGAAGAATCGACAATTTTTCTTATTGTTTTCTCAAAAAATTATGCATACTCCAGATGGTGTTTAAACGAACTTGTCAAGATTATTGAAGTCAAGAAACCAAAAGGAAAGAATGGTTCTAAATTCGACTTTCTACCACGGATCCATCCGATGTACGAAACCAACGGTGTTTCTTGAGAGGCACTTTGCCTACCATAAAGAGATGAAAATCAAGAAAAGAAGGAGATGATACAAAGTGGAGGACCGCTCAAAGAATGAGCTAATCTATCTCGGATGCCAAGGTGGGATAACCAAAGAGGTATAAATATATATATATATATATATATATATATATATATATATATATATATATATATATATATATATATATATGTTTCTCTTCACCTCTCTCCTGCTCACAAATGAGTCATTAGTTTACCCATGTATTCATTCATTTCGTTGACGGTAGAGAAATATTTGAGTTATGGAAAAAACGTTAGGTACAGGACCCAAAAAAGGTTTAAGGATCAAGTTGGACATAGAACCAAACATCACAAACATTTTTGTACTTTATCCCATATACCTTTGGGTATAAATTTTTTTTAATTTGTTTGTTGTCCATGAACATAAACACAAGTCTCCCTTTAATCAATACCCTATTTTTCTATTAGGTGCTGGTGATTACATAATACCTCTGGATTATCTCACTTACTACAAAGACTTTTATACATCTACCCTATTTCCCGAGTTTCCACTTATATATTTTGCTCAGGTGTGTGTGTTTTTATTTTTGTATATTCACTTCAAAAGTCTTAATTCACATGTGCTAGTGCTCCTTAAACAATAATTAACGCCTGCTTTATTTTGTAATTCTACGATGGTTTTTTATTATAATAGGGGATTAACAATTATGTCCATTTTAACTCTCAGAAAAAAAAAAGAAGACAATTATGTCCATTTAAATTTTCCAAGGTCATCCTGATTAAAGTTTTAATTCTAAGCCGTGACACCCCAAAACCTCGGGGTCGCTGGACTACCCGCCAACTCGCGGAATACAAGCGACGTCAAGTTACCGACGCCACTTCAGAAAATCGAGCAGAGTTTCCTTTGCAATGAGAGCTCTACCCAAATACAAAGCACGATATCCAATACCTAGCCACTGGGCTCCATAAACAATTCTCAATATTCATACCCAACTATGAATCCAACTATATATCACATAGTTAAGCAAGAGTTACAATATTTTCAATTTTAAAACATATTACAGAGCAACTTAAAGAGTTTTAATACATGTAAACCACAAAAGCCACATTCCGCTTCTAGAATCTCAAACCCTCTAGGACGAGCCGTCTCACGCCCGTACCCGTAAAAGGTCCTACGACGGGTGAGCCAATGTCAAGAGGAGAATCGCCTCATGGGCTATCACCACCTAAGTGCTGTGCAATGTTCCACTTAAACACACACATTCAAGCAAATGTAATGACTAATGAATGTCTGATATGGATCAACTCAGATCCCGGTCCTCACCGACTCCTCACACTCGCCTAAGCCTCGCATGAGAATTATTAATTTGTTTTATTTGTGACAACCTCCTGATGTGTATATATATATATCAATCATCGCCCGATCGATTGATATATTATTTAGTTTGTGGATTCACTCCTCCGCCGAATATCAATCGGGGCTAGCCTCCACGATCAAGATATTTTAATTGTTTAGACTACCTCCATGAATATCAATTGGGCCGCTCCAACGATTGATATTTAAATTTGACTACCCTCCGATACTACGTTTTTAGACAACCTCCGAACCTTTTTCTAGACTCATCTCATGCACTACTCATAATCCTAGGGTATTCCACAGATATGGAATGCATGTATGCCATTCCAATACAGTCTAATCACATGCAAATATATAAACATGAATATAATGATAATTCAAATCACACAATCATGTTATGCAATTTTACACCATACATCAAAATTAGCTCACTTTGGGCTAATGGATCAAACAATACGAAAGTAATTTAATTTAAAATCAATTTAATTTCAAACATTACATTTTCACAAAAATATATTTTTGTGTCACTATTCCTAGGAACAGTAAAACCTTGGTTTACAGTTCCAACACTCAACAAGTCATCGGTTCACTTTGTGAACTCGCATCTCACGGCCATTCCCGGCCTTTTCCAAACCAATACATGATTTAATACCAAATCACCCAAATTTGACAACCCACTAGCCGTATAAATTGGCCACGCTCCAATGGGTACTCAAAAATTCATCAATTCGGTCCCAAGGTTTGGGACCGATCAAACGGCCTCTCACGGCCTCAATCACCTCAAACATTTGCAAAGTATTTAAAAGAGGGAATAAAACCAAGTAGGAGAAATCCTCACCTCTGAGTTTGAGTAAACTCCCAACTGTACCCAGCTAAGCCACCCGCGAGAACGCCTTCCTTGCTACGAAGACCGCGACGGCCGATCGCCCAGATTTCTATAGAGAAAGGACGACTCCTCTCTCACTCAGGAAATTCCCTCCATTTCTCTCGGCTAATGGATCCCCCTTGCCCCCAAATCACGTTTTTTCTTTGCTTTACCGAGAAGACGCCACTGCCTTTATTTCGCCTTCTTTTCATTTAATCAAATTTCAAATGACGCTTATGTCCTTCTTCCCGCTTTGGATATTCGCACTATCTCTAATTGGCCCATTTTCATCATTTTTCTACTCATGCCACTTATGGCAATATGAGTACGTGCTATATATGACTTTCAATATAAACTAAATCGCTTTTACTTGACCCGAATCGCAAGGCTCAAAACATGTCGACTCCGACTGTCTCTCGAAATATTACGAAATTTTACGTGCTAACTAGATTTTTCATCACCCAACGTGTGAAATCCGCTTCGTCATCCGAGATCTAGAGAATAAATTACTGATTTTTTTTTAGCTGAAATTTTAATTTGATAATCGAAATTTACGATTTTGGTTCTTATTCCATAATTTGAATTTCTCGGGTCTTACATTCTCCCCTCTTCAAAAGGAATTTCGTCCCGAAATTCTGGACAATTACAATCAATCACATGCGTATGCAACGTGCATTCTACCATGCATGTAAATAGTCATTTAAATCTTAAACGACTAAACCACGTACCTTCATCCCTAAACAAGAAGGGATAGGCCCAGACAGTTCAGATTTAATGTGACTTCCATCTAGGTATTTCTTCCTTCCATCTTCCGCTCTCTTCCTCTTCCCTTCTTTCTCCTTCCTTCTCATTATATCATCAATAATATAATCTCTAGAACTTTTTTTTTTTTTTTTATAAAAATAACAGGTAAGGTGTGGGTACATCCTCCTTCCCTCAGCTCTCACGGTCTTAAGGGCCGCAAACCTGTTCACGGTTAATAACAATGCACACTGGTCCTCCTCGAAGGTCCCATCCGTGTCAACTCAATTCGTCCCTACCCACCACATGAGTCGGATCTCGAGTATACCCTGGCATGGAGACGTGAAACACCTCGTGACACCGATATGTCGGGCGTAATGCTAACTCAGACGCAACAGTTGCATATCCTCTCGGTATCTCGAAAGGCCCAATGAACCTTGGCGTATAGCTTCCGCGCTGTTTAACCCGGAACACTCTTGGGGCATCACCTTCTTCAAGAAGATATGATCCCCAACCCCGAACTCTAAGGGTCGACGTCACATCCAAGATAGCTCTTCATTTGCCAAGCCGTGGAGAAGACGCTTGTCGGACAAGATCACCTTCTCTGAGGTGTCTCTAATCAGATCAGACCAAAGTGATGGAGCCTCCCACCTCGGTCCAACATAACGGCTGACCGTGACGGCCCTCCCATGGGCGCTGCCTCATACGGTACCATCTCGTATACTCGCCCGATAACCCGTTGTTGTAGGCGATCCCAATTACGGGCAAACGCCCTGCTCCCATGACCCAGACATGCTCACACAAATGTCCTCTAACACATGTATATAATCCAGACAACGTATATCCCTACACAACCTCAAGCAGTGTAAACGACCTCCAAGGTCACAATCACTAACAATCCAGAATGGACCGTCAACCTAGTCCATGTCATGAATGACATCCATATACCGAGCTCTTGCCAGCTCAACAACACCCAATGCAATTTCCAAAGGGGTATCCAAACCTCAAGTCACCCCCGACTCCTATCACTCAACTCTAAGTCTGCGTGATAACCATGACCGTGTGTTTTCATTCACACTTCAGCTTATACTGAGCCCAAGCATTCACACATAAATTCGGATATCTTCCCAGTCTTTACACCCTTAACCTGTGATTCTCACCTTAGGGGATCACCACCCCTTTTCTCCGCTTGCCCAACATACTCGACCATTTTCATTTCCTAATCTCGAACTATGAGTCTTCATTGACTTAGTCCTAAAGACAACTCAACCCACACTCACCAAGGTTTGAATGACCACACCGTGCACCCACACCCGACTCGACGCGATGTTACCGTGCACTCCAATCCAATGCCATATTGTGACACCAATCCCAGTGGTCCAATTATGAGCAGAATCAGAGATCTCACTCATAATCCCGACCTATCAGTCAAGTCCCACCCTACATCCTGGAAGAACATATATTCTCGGGCTTCCAAAGGCCTTAACCTCTAAGCCCAAATCCAAGGTCGCGCCTGCATGACAAATCTCTGGGCTTGTTAAGTCCCCATTACTGACAACCCGATGGCTGTCAACTCATCCATGTCAACTTGAAATCAACAACCATTAGGTCTACTACCCTAAAGTCCACCACGCCCAATCGCAACTCGATCTGCCTCGACTGACCCACACTCCGGCCCCCTCCGCTCTATCTGCGGCTGGGTCGGGAAGTGCTCAGAGCAAGACCTCAAATTGAAATTATTCCTCGACCCATACTAGGTGGAGGAATGAACTGTATACTCTCCCGTCCTACGGTTAACTGGGACTGCATTGTCCCAAAGCCCAGGATCCCCGTCTCCGGCAATCCCACACCATGCTCAATCCCGGCCCTAGTCCCAAACTAGTGTGAAGTAAGTCTTCTCGCTCTTCCCGAACTAGGAGAAAGTCGATCCCTCCCTCTGCTACCAACACCGCATCCCGAGTGTTCCAAGTATCCTCAATCTCTCTCTATGGTCGTGGTCGCCCAACCATGGAGTCCATGTCCAAGAGGGCGAAATCCTATTAACTCATCGAATGGACAACTTCAGCCCATTCTCGCATCTCCTGTAATACCTAGTCAATCCCAAGAAACTATGTATCTCGAAGATTGACATTCGGTCTCTCCCAACTCATCACCGCCTCAACCTTTTCTAAGTCGACTGACACTCCGGGCGTCGATTACACCACGTGTCCCAAAATCTCCCCCGCAGTTAAAACTCAGACGATCGAACTTAAGGTATAAATGATGGTCTCTCAAGAATCGTAACACAATCCTCGGGCGATACCCATGCTCCCACTGACCGGGAGTAGATCAAAAATGTCATCCACTTAAGACTAATGGCTAAACTGATCTAGATAGGTCATAATCCTATGCATGAGATCCATGAATGCCGCCAACGATCTCGCCAATCCAGCGCATCACCGTAAACTCAAAGTTTTCATATAACACGTCCTAAACACCGCCTTAGGGATATCTGCTCCTAACCTCGCTTGATGGTAACCAAGCAAGTGGTCTATCTGAAGTAGACCCGCTCCCCAACCCGGTCAAATAAATCATCAATCCCCAGAATGGGTACCGATTCATGGATCATAACCTTGTCCAACTACTCAGAGTCAATGCACAAATGGCTGGTCTTGCCCTTCTTCTTCTCGCAAATAGAACCTGAGTTCCTATAGTAAAGTGCTCTACCTAATGAACCCTTGTCCAAGAGTCTCTCGTGAAATGACTCCGAGTTCCCGTAACTCAACCAAAGGCCATCCTATGAGTCAAAGAGATGGGTGAAATACCAGGTGTAACTCAATACCAAGTCTACATCCCTATGTGGAGGTAGTCCGCAGCTCATCCGGAAAACATCCACATATTCGCAAACCACTGAGGTAGATCTTAAGTCCGGGTCTCACCTCGCTCAGGTAAGGCCCGCCACCAACCTCACCAACCGGCCCTCGTACACTGACTCGTGATACCGTCCGGGAAAAATTATCATGCTCATTCCCCGGGAAACATCGCGACGAAAGTACCGGCCTCATGCGGTAGCGGTAACTCTCCGCGCCACAATCGATAATGACCTAGTTATCAAATTACAATCCATCCCTAGGATGACATCGAACTCCTCGACATGTCCATGATCCTCAGTCCACCATGAGTAGAGGTCCCCAGGATCTCTTAACTCACAACCTTGATATCATCCTTATTCTCACTTAAACCCTAGGGGAGAACTCACGGTTGTACTCCTCTGCTGTCCTTAATCCTCCTAACTTTGGCCAAGTCTGTGGCCACGTAATCATCAACTATCTGGCTAACTCGTGAACCTAGTCACCTAATCCATCATGCGCCGCCGCTCAAATTCTAGAACTCCGTGAGCTAAGTAGCCTTTGGAAAGTACGTGACCCAAGGAATGTACCCCGAAATTTCGCCCATGTCATCGCCTAGGTCTCTAGAGGTCCTTGCCCATTTCCATCATCATATTGGGCCTCGTTTGGGGCTAGAACGCAAATAGTCTAACTCGGCCGTGTCGCAGGTAATCCATGGCCTCTAACAACTCGATATGCATACAAACCAATGGTTTGTCACCATCTGCCTCCTCCTCCGTGAATGCCTGAGGATGATGCGCCCTAAACCTCCGAAAGTTACTAGGATCTTCCCGTTTCACCGCTATAACAAACAGGCGACAAGATTCATTGCATTACCTACAACCTCATCAAAAGTATGTCGATCAAACACCGACAGGCCTCCGACCAAAGACTGGATGTCCCTCTACGTCCTCGTACTCGAATAGCCATCTACGCAATCAACATGGCACGTTCAATTCCAATTCAGTATCTCTAAGGCATAAACACCGCCCCAAGATACTCTTCATACAAATAAATCAATGCATATAGTATCGTCTCTCGCATTTGTAATGCAAGGCGCATCAATTTTGCATTTAAAAACATCGTTTTCAACAAAATTCTTATTAAAATTTTATTTTTGAAATTTCATTTTTCGAAATTTATCAAATTTTATTTTGGATTTTATTTGATTTATTTAAATTAAAAAAAAATTTCGAAAAATTTTGTGATGAACAAAGGTTCATGAACCAGTCCAAATCCGTGACTCGAAACACTACCGAGTCGAAACCAGTCAAAACTGCCAGTGCATAAACACCCAAACCGGCCCACACAGATCGTGTTTCGCCAGCGCCGCACGCTTGTCGTCGCAGCCTCGTGAGGCGCCGCGGTCGTGGTGCTACCGCCAGGTCGCAGTGTATGCCGTCGCGAGCCGCCACGCGCGATTTTTCCCAAGCGCCGCGGCTCAGGCGCGCCCTCCCAGGCCCTCGCGCGCCCGGCCGTATCGCGGGTCTCTAGCGAATCGCGGTCGCGGGCTTCCACGCCAGGACGGGCCTGGCCGCGGCCGTGTCGCGATACAGCCTCAAATTTCTTCTATCCCTTCAGCCTTCGCCACGATACAAAAATCAGACATGACACACCGCTTCCCAACCTGCAATACAATATCTATTGCAATACACTTCACCTTCCAGCAGTGTATTGCAATACACCTAGCCAACCTGCTGACTATTTCAATACACTGATTTTCCTGCAATACAATACAGTGTATTGCAATATGAAAACCCTCAACCAGCCAATACGTTAATTTGTATCAAGAACATAAAACCCTAAACCAGCTACTTTCTTTTAAACCTTGTTGCAATACACTTGAACCTTTGCAATACAATTCTCACACATAACTGGCAAGAGCCCAATTCAATTTTTCTGCACCAAATTTTTTTTTCGTTTTTCATTATAATTATTTATTATTATTATTTTTTTTCCAATTATTTCCAACAATCGGAAAAAATCACTAAAAATCATTTTTTTCATTTTCAGGCACTCAAATAAATTTCTAAAAATTTATTTTCTTCACTTTTCTTCAATTCTCACACCTTAAAACTTCTAGAAAATTATTTTCTCCTCCCTCTTAACCAAATAATTTATAAAATTTATTTTCTTTTTTCCAGCTTTTTCATCAAAAAATTTTCTCCACTCAAATAAATTTATAAAAATTTATTTTCTCCATTTTCATTTCCAGCTTTGTACACTCTGACCACTCAAAATATTTTCTAAAATATTTTCTACACATTCATGTGCTAATCACCAAGCACACATAATCGATCTCATCACACAACATGGTAAGCATACCATTCACACAACATTCACATGTTCACACATCAATTATCAAATCACACAAAACACATCAACACATGCATATAGTGTCCTAGTTTTGTCCCGTGATTTCCTAGGTAATCTCATACCTACACTTATCATCGAACCACACCTAGTGGCGATGTTCTCACACGACTATGGCCTAAGCCCAAGCCTCAATCTCTAGGTTTCCATATACCTATACTCTACATCAAACCACCCAAGTGGTGATGGATACCCAACCCGAGCTCCCTAGGTATTCGTATACCTAAGCTCTGATACCAAGCTGTGACACCCCAAACCCGGGGTCCGTTGACTACCCGTCAACCTCATGAATACGCGGATGCACAAAGCACCGACGCCACTTTAGAAAATCGAGCAGAGTCTCCTTCGTACGGAGAGCTCTACCCAAATACAATACCTACATATCATGTCCCAAACAAAGGTAATATATATCCAATACCTGCCACTGGGCTCATAAACAATTCTCAATATTCATACCAACTATGAATCCAACTATATCAAGCATAGTTACAAGAGTTACAATATTTTCACTTAAACCATACATATATTAAACTTAAAGAGTTTTAATACATGTAAACCACAAAGCCACATCTCTATTCTTTCTAGAACTCACCCTCAAAGACGAGCCGTCTCCTGCACGCCCCCCAGACCAGTAAAAGTGTCCCACGATGGGGCGAGCTAATGCTCGCAGGGAGAATCGCCCTAAGTGGGCTACTCACCACCTAAGTGTTGTGAAATGTTCCAATTTAAACACACATTCAAGCAAATGCATGATCCTACTTGAATGTCTACATGACCAACTCAGATCCCGAGTCCTCACCATTCCTCACACTCGCCCCAAGCCTCGTATGAGAATTCATAATTTGTTTATTTGTGGACAACCCTTCGATGTATATATATATCAATCGGGCCGCCCGACGATGATATATTATTTGCTCAGGACTACCCTCCGATGAATATCAATTGGGCCGCTCCGACGATTGATATTTTAATTGTTTGTGGACTAACTGATGAATATCAATCAGCCGTCCGACGATTGGATATTTTAAATTTGACTACCCTCCATAATTAATGTTTTTAGACAACCGAACCTTTTTCTGGGGACTATCTCATGCACTCACTCCTATAATCCTAGGGTGTTCCAAAGGTATATGGAATGCATGTATGCCGCCCACACAATAATCACATGCAAATATATAACATGAATATACTGCATAATTCAAATCACACAATCATGTGCTATGCAATTTACATAAATTTCATACATCAAAATTAGCTCACTTGGGCTAATGATCAAACACGAGCAATTTAATTTAAATCACTCGACCAAACACACATTTTCACAAAAATATATTTTCGTGTCACTATTTCTAGGAACAAAGAAACCCTGGTGGTTTACTGCCCAACACTCAACAAGTCACTCCGCTCACTTTGTGAACTCCAGATCTCACGGCCATCTCCTACTTTTCCAAACCAATACATGATTTACTACCAAATCACCCAAATTTGACAAACCCACTAGCCGTGGCGCCTGGCCGCTCCAATGGGTACCAAAATTCATATCACCTTGGCCCCAAGGTTTGGGATCGATCAAACCGCCTCACTACTCAATCGCCAAACATTTTGCAAAGTATTTAAGAGGAATAAACCAAGTAGTAGGAGAAACCCCTACCTCTCGGAGTTTGAGTAAACTCCCTAAATCCGGTACCCACGCGAAGGCCGCTCCGCGTAGAACGTCTTTCCTTCTTGCTCCGAAGACCGCCAACGGTCGGATCGCCCGTATTTCTAGAGAGAAGGACGACTCTCTCTCACTATAAATTCTCCATTTCGGCTACTGGATCCCCTTTTTGGTTCCCAAATCACTTTTTTGCTTTATTTTTGTTGGAGAAGACGGCCACTGTTCCTTATTTTGGCCTTTTCTTCATTTAATCAAATTTCGAAATGACGCTTATGTCCTTCCTTTCCCAGTTTTGATATTCCTTCTAAGACTATCTCTACCGTCCATCATTTACCATGCCACTCTATGGCACATGAGTACGTGCTATATATGACTTTCGTCACAACCAAAATCGCTTACTTAAGACTGAATCGCGATGCCCTCGAAAAACGTGTCGACCCGACCGCTCCTGGTATTACTAAATTTTACGTGCTAACTAGATTTTTCGAGATTCATTCCAACTGAAACTGCTTTCATTATCCGAGATATAGAGAATAAATTACGGATTTTTTTTCACTAAATTTCAATTTATAATCTGTACTACGATTTTGCCCTTATTCCATAATTTGGAATTTCTGTCTCATGATAAGTCTGCCTTCTAAACATTCTTATCATGTCGTTTTGAATGATTTTATTTAATAAGGAGTCTCATAATATGAGAATCTCATTATCATGAGAATGTTAGCTTCATAAAATGTCAACTTCCATTTTTCCCGTGTTGGTCAAATATAAGCATCAAAGTTTTAACTTTTTTTAAATTTTCTATAAAGTACACTTTAGATTTTCCTTTATCATATTTAAGTTCATAATCAACAATGCCAAATCAAGAAATTTTCTACATTGAACCCAACGCCTCTTTCCTCTTTGGAAATGTAAAATTAATTGATAGGTTAAGAATGTAATCCTTGTGACTTTGATAAGTATTGTTATGTCAATAAAACCTAAAGACAACTACAATTAAAGAGTTTATAAGCCAATATTTTATGAAATGAAATTTGAAAGAAGTTATTAGCTTACTCCCACACATAGCATTCAAACAATGCCCAACCATTAAGAGTTCTAAAATTTGCAATACAAAGACAATAGCGCCCGATACAAGAAATTGTGAAGTTTAAATAAATAATTGAATTGGCTCTAGACACCCTCCTCCCTCCCCTCTTACCCACCCTTTCCGCTGGTCTATTTATATTCTACTCAAGGTTAATTCAATATCAAACATCATCTTGCATGACTAAAATTTTATTTTACATTCATCATATTTTATAACTCATTCTAACCCAACATCAGACTTAATTTATATGATTTACAAAATATGAGATCTATGGCTAGAAAAGGAAATTATTTGATATAATCATGAGGAAGATTAAACAATCAACCTTTAAATGTGGGAAAGAACATAGTTGGAATTGGATGTTCATTTGAAAAACTCGAAATTGTTGATGAACACTGAGTCGAATAAGGCTAGTGTGGTCAGGGATATATGGAACTGTGGCCGGTAAACTACCATAGCCAAGGCTATTTATAATGAGATTCACATCAATATGAAAGTAGTAGCTTTTAGAAACATCAAAGAGAGATCCAGTGATATATACTTCAATACAACAAGAACTTCTTCATGGTATCTTTGAAGGGAAATTTTTTTAGAATAAGCAATATTGATGGTAAGGAACCATTATGATAAAGTGTGTCTAAGTTTGACAGAGTTCTTGTTGTTTTTGATGATGTAGATGAACTTAAACAACTAGAATATTTGGCTGAAGAGAAGGATTGGTTTGAGTCAAAAAGTACCATCATCATTACATCTAGAGACAAACAAGTGCTTGCTCAATATGGAGCCAATATATCATATGAGGTTCCAAAATTAAACAAGGAAGAAGCTGTTGAGCTCTTCAGTTTGTGGGCTTTTAAAAAAAATCTTCCTGAAGAAGTTTATAAGAACCTCTCATACAGTATTGTAGATTATGCTAATGGCCTCATTAGCACTTAAAGTTTTAGGTGCTTCTCTTCTCGAAAGAAACTAAGTGAATGGCAAAGTGTAATCGTGTAAGCTAAAAAACAACACCCACATGGAAATCTACAATGTACTTAAAATAAGTTTTAACCGATCGATGATATGGGAGTGTGATACTGATATTGTTTGTTTTTCAAGGGGAATGACAAATATTTTATATTTAGAATACTGGCCCTTATGCGTAGCATGGAATAACAACTCTTAGAAGATAGTGATGCCTCATTACTATTTCAAAGAACATGCTAGATATGCATGATTTAATACAACAAATGGGTTGGGAGATCATTCGTCGAGAATGCCCTGAAGATCCTGGAAGAAGGAGTAGATTGAGGGATTCTGATGCATATGATGTGTTAACAAGAAATATGGTAAGATTCAACATGAACTTATTTATAAAGTATGGAAAGTTTGAACATCACACTTTTTAAGAAATTAATTAGTCATGTATATAACTCAATTAAGTTTAATTTATCTTCTATTTTTTTTACTCATCTTATATTTTTCAGGGAACGCAAGCAATCAGAGGACTATTCCTAGATAAATGTACATTTAATTTATCGCAGCTTACTGCAGAATCTTTCAAAGTCCACAATCCTCATAGAGAACTATTTCTTGAAGACCACCTCCCAAGAGGCTTTGAATTTGCTTCTCATGAGTTAACATATCTCTCATTAGGACGGCTACTTTAGAATCTTGCCAATGAATTTCTCACGCAAATTGCCTTGTTGAGCTCTCATTAAGGGACAGCAACATAAAACAACTTCGATGGGATGGTGTATTGTTATTATTTACTTATAGTTTTTATATAATTTATTTTCCACGTTTATGTAAATTTATCTAATGAAGAAATTTATTTTGTTACAACATGCACAAGCTGAGTTTATTGATCTCGCCATCACTCATTCTATCTAAATCCCACTTCTCAAGTGTGCCAAACTTGGAAAGTCTAACTCTGGAAGGTTGTACAACAAACACATGGTACTTAAAAGATTGGTGCAACAGTATTTTAATTATTGAATTAGACTAACTCTTTTCCCTCTTGAATCTTGTAGGGTGTGTAGATCTAGCTGTTCTTCCTAGAGACGTTGACAAGTGGAAACAACTTCAAAAATTGTCTTGCAATGGTTGAAACAGAAGCTAGAGAGATTTCCAGAAATCAACAACAAAGGAGAGAGCTAAGGGTGCTTGATTTGAGTGGGAACAGCTATAATGGACTTAATTGGCCGTCACTGCACATCTACATGGTCTCTCAAACTCTCCTACTGAATAGGTGTTCAGAGAGCTCCACAAAATTCCTATTCATATCTGCCACTCATCATTGGAAGTAAATCTGAGGAGGAATTCCTAGTGAGATTTGTACTTATCATCATTAGAGGTTCAAATCTGGAGGGGGCCATTTTAGTAGCATACCTGATACCATCAATCAGCTTTCCAAGCTGAAAGCCCTTAACCTTAGTCACTGCAACAACCTTGAACAAATTCCAGAGCTTCCATCAAGTTTGCAACTCTTAGATGCCCACGGGTCAAATTGTACTTCATCAAGAGCCCTGTTTTTGCCATTGCATTCTCTGGTCAATTGCTTCAGCTGGGCAAAGGTATAATTTTCATGTCATACACTTGCTTTATGCAGACTCTCTCTCTCTCTCTCTCTCTCTATATATATATATACATTTAAATGGTGCTTTGGTGCAGGATTTGGAACGCACTAGAATTAGTGATTCTTCCTGCCGTGGCAGGGGAACTTGTATTGTTCTTCCTGGAAGGGATGAAATTCCAGAATGGATAATAGATCGGAGAAATATAAATTTGATGCGTACATATCTCCCTCAGAACTGGCATCGAAGTAATGAGTTTTTGGGATTTGCTATATTCTTTGTTTTCGTTCCAGTTTATCATAAATCTGCACGAGTTTGAGAATGAATCAGGCGGTGAATCTGTGAATGGATCTTTTTGTAAGAATGAACAAAAATATACACATTCTTGTTCTCTGAAGTGTTCTTTACGTATTGGTGATGGATATGAGTCTGAATGGATGGATTTTCCTATCTTTGAATCCAATTGTTCTTGCTATAAAGAAGACAAGGATGAAGATAATGGGAGTGTATCAGGTCAAACGTTGGTGGTTTGCTATTCCAAGGAAATTATTGGGGAACGTTTTCGCTCTGATGAATTGACTCAAAGGGCAATTACAGCTATATACGAGGACTTCAACAATAATTCTGAGAAAGCCTTCAAAGTAATGGGGTGTGGAGTCCGCTTTATATATTCCAATGACCTTCAACAAATCCCTTCATTGACAACACAGACAGAGGATGCAACCCTTCAACCCTTCAGCAGAGTTGCAAAAATCTTAATAGTCTGCCTAGTAGCATATGTGATTTCAAATCCCTGGCATCTCTCTCCTGCACTGGATGTTCAAAATTAGAGAGATTTCCAGAAATTCTGCAAGATATGGAGAACTTGAGGAAGCTTTATCTAGGTGGAACTGCCATAAAAGAGTTACCATCATCAATTCAACGTCTAAGAGGCCTTCTGTAAGATTTTGTTTCCTGAGAGCTGCAAAAACCTTGTGAATTCTGAAAGTATTTGTAATTTGACTTCTCTTAGAAATCTTGTTGTTACTGGCTCTCCAAACTTCAACAAATTGCCAGACAACTTGGGGAGACTGCAATCTTTAGAGTGTCTTGATGTTGGGTATTTAGGTTCAACAATTTTTCAACTGCCATCTTTGTCCGGTTTATGCTCCTTGAGGGATTTAAAGCTTCGTGCCTGCAATCTAAGAGAAATTCCCAGTGAAATTTGTCAGCTATCATCATTGGAATCATTAAGTCTGAGGGGGAACCACTTTAATTGCATACCTGATGGCATCAACCAACTTTATAAACTAAAATATCTTGGCTTCAATTACTGCAAGATGCTTCAGCAGACTTCCACAATCCCATCAGGTTTACTGTTCCTAGATGCCCATCACAGCACATCCCTGCAAAATATATTCAAATGTCATAAAGACCAAATTCAGGTATGGTTTTCATATATCATTAAACCTTTTTTTTTTCATGGAGACAAAATTTAGAGGGTAATTTTTGTGTAGGGGGCTTAAAGTAAAAGAAAGAATTTTCCAAATGTTTGTTCCTGGAAGTACTGATTCCAGAGTGGATAAGTCATCGAAAACGGATTCAAAATGACAATGGAACTTCCTCGTAGTTGGTGTACGAAAATGATGACTTCTGGGCTTTGTTCTGTGTTTCTTTATGATCCGTTGGATAATGAATTGATGAACACAAATAACAGCACAAATCGTTGGACTTTCCGCTAACTGGATTGTATGAAGACAGAGCACTCATAGAAACGATTCCCAAGTTGACTGCCATATTATAAAGATGAATCCAATCGAGTGTGGTTGATTTATTATTCTAAGTCAAAGATTCCCAAGCGATTTCACTCAAATGGCCAGAAAGCAATGGAAGCTTCTTTCGCTGTCGACTTTGGTTCTAATCGAGTGAATGCAGATAGGTGTGGCTTCCACTTTCTATATGGCCATGATTATGAACACTACAATCCCACCTTGGAACAAGGCAGCAGTTCTCTTGGGGATTTGGGTCGGCATAGATCAGTTGTACAAGATATCAACAACATTCACTCTCAGAGAAGCTGTGATATTGCCAGATCATCAGTAGATGGAGTTGATCATAGCACCACTCAGGATATTGATGATAATGGAGTTGATGCCCAAGACCATGAAATGGATCATATCCACAGGTGGCTTGGAGCTTTTGTTTGTTCATTGGATATATGTTGTACAAGAGACTAATTATTTCAAGTAAGAGTCATCGATTTTGGTAAGTCACCTAATTCCTTTTCTTTAGTTTCCATCATATATGCCTCTAGATTTCAAGGGGCTGAAATTCCTTTATTTTATTAAAAAAAAATTACATGGACTTGTTTAGGGCTTTTTAGACAAACTTGATTGCATTAAAATGTTAATTCTTTTGAAGATAAAGTATTTTGTTGGATAAATTAGTACATGTCAAGCCTGATTGATATTCCAAACTGCCAAAATGTATCAAGGCCAAACACCCAACCTCTAGCAGTCAAGCCATGGACTGATGTCCTGTTAGTCAATGTATGTCAAATATACTTCTAAGCAATTTCTAAATTTCAATTAGACTCATGCCATTTTGAACTCACACTTTCTTACTATAATTAATTTTCAGTGTTAAGAGATCAAAACTCAAAGCGAAAAAGTGAAATCAAATTAATTAGATGGGAAATGGTATTTCAAATTTATATATTTTGTTTTGGAACATTTCAAGATGCATGTTGGGTGTTTGTTTCTACTATTTTAAATGACTAAAAATGTAAGTTATTAGTTTTAGCATTAAATGTTTTAGAAACTAACTTACTATAGAAAATTACACAAGTTAATGTCTTGACCTTGGGTTTGATTGATATCTAGGTGCTCGTGCAATTGAAAGAAAAGCTGACTTGAGTATCAAGGACATAGAACTTGAATCATTAACCCTACATCCTTATTTGTTTAGGTAAGTTAGATGCTATACAAGGAAATTTCCAATTTCGATTAGACTCTTGCTGAGTTGAATTCACAACCTTTTAATTTACTACTCCATTTGTTTTCGTTTTACTCTTTTCCCATCTCGAAATAGAAAGAGAATGTTAAGTTGAGAACAAGCAATCAAATTCAAGAGGAGAAAAACATCTTGTTCATTTTTGTTTCAAATGCTTAAGAGGTATATGTATGGCCTGGGCTTATAATAAAGTTAAAAGACAACATTATGGTTATCGATTTAGCTTGATTAAAATCTTTACGAAATTCATTCTTTAATTGGCTAATAATGGAAGTTTACATGTTTGTATGAGTTATATACATATTCAAATTCTTTTAATCACCTTGTTATTTGAATATTTTGGAAAGATGATTTGAGTATTTTTGTATTTAATTTGGTAATATATGATTTGAGATGTGAAACTAACTTCTATTGATTGTTTATAATATGATTACTATGCAATTATTTATAAAATTGAAACATTATATTTTGTGACCACTTTGTGTAGCAATACATAGAAGAAGATCTTTCCAACAAAAGTCCTACAAGAAGATTCCAAAGGTTTGTTTATGGCGTGAAAACCAATCTAAGAGCTCTGACTGGTTTTATCCTCCAATACATTGAAGAGGTGTGGTCAGTGGTATCCATTTCTACCAAATGACCCCTTATGAAAGAGTTGTGGTAGGTTTTGTTCAATCTGCAACTTCTAAAGCCTAGAATTCTATACCTTTGAGATTCGCCTTGAAGTCTTGATAGGGTCAGATCATTATCCTAATATGATTCCGATATCTACCTCTATTTTCCTCGTACTTTCCTTTTAAGCTATCATTATGAATAAGGAAACAATTTGTTTTTTATTATGGTTTGACAACTTAGGAAGTCTAGATCCTCTACTTGATTTTATCCCCTTCTTAACAAAAATCATCCTAGGCTCACCCGGTACCTTGTTCCCATACCTCGCCTCCAAGATTTTAGAACTCGGACACGCCTCACGCTAACTTTGACCTCATTTTTGACCTCCTCTTCTGAGTCTCATATGACCTCTACATTGTGGGACGTTTTAGTCCGAACTACTTTTGGTTAAATATGACTACACAAATTTTATTAAATCTTAGTAAAATTTGATCTTTGAAGTAGCCATCTTCGTGTAAAATATTAGGAACGAAGATATAGACAATCTCAAGCCCAATACTATTTATATTTAAAAAAATAATATTCAAAATGATTAAATAAACAAGATGCAAATATTTTTAAATGCTTATGATAAGTGCCGCACATTGTCATCTACAAATCGTATATGGTTACAAGCCAGATATAACTCAGGCCTTATAGTAATATATGCATAGTTTTTCTTTATAGCCATTACCACTTGACCAAGAACTATAAATCAGATGAAGCTGTCTATAAAATATGGTTGTATGCATATATCTTGAACATTATAGCCATGTATTTAGATTTGATCGCATCTATAACATTTATCTATGGCATATAATCACACCATTGCTACAATTTATTTTATTCAAGAACTATGTTATATAGTTGTATGATTTTGTTATTTTTACTAGTGGTTAATGATCGCATTCCATAGGCTTTTTTCGTTGTAGTGTGAGTCTCTTAACTTGAACTTTTGTTGATCTTAGATTCTACCTCTTCTTTCTAAAAGTTTGTAATATTTTTGAATAGCTGATTGCTGCTTTTCCTTCTCATAAATAAAGATATAGGAGTCATTGAGTTTACCAAATCAACATAACAATAAGAATATTTTAGGAAAAATTATATTTTCTTTTAGGAAATTTCCATTAGAAACTAACCCTTAAAATGTAAAAGAATATTCAAGGAGAAAAAAGTATATTAGAGGGAAAATTTTCCTTACCTTGCTAGTGAAATGAAATGTTGAAAAAAAAGGGTACCACGAGTCTTGTAATATTGGAGGCCCAAACAAAGAGGTCTGACTAAAATATGAAAAATATGATTAATTTAATGTATTCATGTATCAATATTTCTAAAATTTCATATAGCTTCTTTATTTGATTATCATTTCGTATAAAATCAAATATAAAAATTTCTTGGTACTCTTGATATGACATTACTACCATGCTTTCTAATTTTAAAACTTCAAGTTTCTCCCCCATAAATTGTTGATCACTTTATTGTTTAATATATTTTTGTTTTGTATAATCATTCTCCTTTTAATAAATTTATATTTGATAAATATATTTCAGAAAATCCATAATAGTATTCTTTGAAATCAGTTGGATAATCCCATGATGAATGCATTTAAATATCCTATGTTTTATGTATTACATGATATTTTTTGAGCATTCTAGTTATAAAAAAACTTTAAAATGAGAAATATATATATTATGAAACCCAGGAAAGCGTGTTTTCTTTTCTCTTTTTCTTCGAAAATGGTGAATTCGGTAAATTCTTCTTGGGGACCAGTTTCCAGGCAAAACCCCAGTCTTTCTCTGGAGCCTCGAGATAGCAGAGAAACGAGATCACCTTGGGTTAGAGTCATCTCGCGAAATCTAGTTGAATGGAAGGCAGAAGCTGCGTCGAATTAGGGTGTCGGTTTTGCCGCGTGTTGAGCCAGGCAGACCGATGTGGGTGCCATGGCACTTGCATGGAACACTTGGCACATGGGTGGGCCAAGTGTCATGCCCTTAGGATTGCATGGAGTTGGGTGGGAGCCAAATGTCAGACCACCCTCGTGCATGAGCATGAAAATGGACTGAGATTGTGGCATGGAAACACTTGAGGTCTTGAGTTGACCAAGTGTCAAACAAATAAGATGTTAGGTGGGCTCCCCTAGGTCAAACCAACTTAGTAGTTTGAGGAGAGATGGCAAACAATTCGTAGACAAGAGGAGAAGAAAGAAAAGAGAGAAAGAAAGAAAAGAAAGAAAGGAAGAAAAGAAAACAAGAAGAAAGAAAGAAAGGAGAAAGGGAGGGAGGAAGCTTTTTTTCCTCCATTTGTTTTCAGATTTGGGTGGATCAAGAACTGATCCTACACACTTCAGAAGGTACAGAGGATCACCTCTTTGGTTTTCTTGTTTGGGGCCATGAAATGGCATTTGGTTGAGTTTTCCTATGAGTTGTTTGAATGAAAAACATGCTGGAATTGTGATGTTGTCTGACAGATTTTCTGGGTTTCAGATGAATTTGTGATGTTGTCCATGCCGAATTTTCTGAGTTTTTAGACCTGATTTTGATGTTGTACTTGCTGAATTTTCTGGGTTTGAAGACTGAAATTGTGATGTTGTACATGCGGTTTTTCTGGTTTTTAGACTAGAGAAAACTCAGTTTGGTGTATCATTATGCATAGAAAAACATGCAGAATTTTTTATAGGCTTTCATCGTGACTAACATGCAGAATGTTTTAGGTTTTAGATCAAAGAAAACTCAGTTTGGTGTGGCCTTATATGCAAGACTAACATACCCAGAATGTTCCTAGGTTTTATTGAAGAAAAACTCAGTTTGGTGTATCATTGTATGCATAAGAAAAACATGCAGAATCTTATGGGCTTTCATGCGACTAACATGCAGAATGTTTTGGGGTTTTAGTCAAAGAAAACTCAGTTTGAATTGTGGCCTTATATGCAAGACTAACATGCAGAATGTTCTAGGTTTTAGACTGAAGAAAAACTCAGTTTGTTATATTATCATGAAAAACATGCAGAATTTTATGGGCTTTCATGCATGACTAACATGCAGAATGTTTTGGGGTTTTAGGATCAAATCTAAAACTCAATTTGGTGTGTGCCATGTACCACACATTAACATGCAGAGATATTCCTAGGTTTTAGACTGAAGAAAACTCGTTGGTGTATCATTCTTAGCCATGGCCATGCCAGATTTTTATGACACCACATTGTGACTCTTCAGAATGTTTTGGGGTTTTGAGATCAAAGAAAACTCAGTTTGGTGTGGCCTTATATACCCAAGACTAACATGCAGAATTTTTCTAGGTTTTTAGACTGAAGAAAAAACTCAGTTTTGATGTCATTGTGCTGAAAAACAGAAATTTTATGAGCTTTCACGCATGATAATAACATGCAAGATATTTCTAGGTTTTTAGACTAGAAAGCTCAGTTTGGTGTATTATTGCATGAAAAACATACAAATTTTATAGGCTTTCATGCGGATATTAACATTGTTTCATGGGGATGATGACTGATGAATAACATGCGAGTGATATTCAACATGCAGAATTTTCGAACTAATGTAGTTATTGCATGTTATTGCATGTGCTGTTTTGCCAGGTTTTAGGACAAAAAATCAAAGTTGGCTTGTTACTTGAATTAATGCCATACAGGAATTTATAGGTCCAATCTGGATTTAGTGCATGCTTATGTGGTGGTTGATTTGAATATGAATATTAACATGGCCCATGTATGTTAAATATATGAAATGTTGTGTGCATTCTTAGACATGAGTGTTCTGCTTTGCCACATAGTGTCGGTTGTAGAATGTCCGTATAGAGGTTTTCATACATGGTCATGGGTTTGAGTCTGATGGCACAAATGCATTACATTGGTGTGCGGTAACACCACGTTACATGAGTGTGTACATGAATGCGGTTGCTTGCTTGCATTTGGTGGCAGATCGTTGTGAGCTTAGGAATGGGACGAAGAATTCAAATTGAGTTCCATGGTATTAACGAAAATGGAAAATGAAAATGTGGCGGGCGTAGCAAGTGGGGATAAGATACCCCCTCGGTGAAAACACGAAAACACAGTTAAACGAGCGTATCCTGGTGGCTTAGAAAAATGTCGGAGGGTGTAAGAGACCAGCGGTGAGACCACAGGATTCTGTTGCCCCGAAAAGACACGAGCGATTAAATAAATATACATGAATACGGTTGTGAGATGGGAGTCGGAATTGACTCAGTACTGATTTTCCATTGGCACTTGCGTTAGGTGGTGGGTCGGAGGTTGACGTTACTTGGAGTCGTGTACGGTGTCAGTCTCATCGTATGTAGTTTTAACATTGGGATCTTTTATCTTCTGCAGTTGGTTTAATTGGTTATTTGTGAAATGATCATTTTGCATGTGCACCTAGGTGAGAAGTAGCCCTTATAGGATTTATCTCTGCGGGCGTTAGCTCTGCCGTCGTGGGACCCGCTTTCAGTACGGGACGGTACGGGCGGGTGGCGCTCTTGGCGGGATTATGAAGCGGGCCGAACTGTGGCCTTGATTTCTTGTTTTGTGTATATATTAGAACAAACTAGTATTAATATATGTTTTGTATTAGAGTGATGTAAGAACTCTTAGATCTATAGAAATGTATGGTCTTATGCTTAGTATGGGCGGGGCATGATTGGGCCACTATTGGGCCATTTTACTCGTGGAATTACCGTGATATGAGGCAGCGGAGTTTTCCATGGTGACGGTAGTCAATGGGACCCCGGTTTTGGGGCGTCACACACACACATATATATATATATATATATATATATATATATATATATATATATATATATATATATATATATATATATATATATATATATATAATTTTATTTTTTTACTTTTGTCCACATATATTTTCTTACCTTGCCCCGATGCTCTCTCGGGGAATATATTTTTATTTTCTTATGAGTATTAAACTAATATTAAGGTCTGTTGATAGTTTGTAAATAGTCAACTTTTGTATAAATTTTTGTAACAATGATTTACATTCCTTGAAAACCAATAGGAAAATTTTGTATAATGGTAAGAAATATACTCATGATAACCTAAGAGAAACTTGAACTAAAGTGTACATGAAAATCAAAGAAAATGTAAACAATCAATTAAAAAAATCATTTAATATAAAATCAAAATGATTTATTATATCATTTGTAACATGTTTAGGCCATACATATACTCTAAAAACATAAAATAAACTAGAACTTCAACTTGGAGTAGTTGGTTAGGTGGGATAAGGTGTATAAATGTCCTCGAGTTTTGCGCGTATGTCTTATTTTACCTCTCAACTTTTTTTCAATCTCAATATGACAATTGTGTGTGTGTTTAACCTAAGGTGAGCAGGACATTTAATAAGTGTTGTCCATCTGTGACATTTTCACTTGCGGGGCGTGATTAGATTCACAGTAAACATCAAAGGTATCTTGTGATAAAAAAAAAAAATATTTAGGAGGCAGAAATTATGGGACATACAAAACTCGAACTTGAGCTTTGTGCACCTCGACTTATTGGCCTCTCAACACTTTCAATCTCAATATGACAAGTGTAATTTATTTAACAAGGTTAACAAACTTGTTTTAATGAGCGTTTGTCTACTCAGTGACCTTTTCAATGGCGGGGCCATGATTGGAGATTCACAGTAAACATCGGTATCTTAGGACCAAAATGTTCGGGGGGCAAAGTGGGACATACACCTGAAAACTTGACTTTCGAGAACTTTGTGCACCTCGAAGCTTATTTTGCCTCTCAACTTTTTTTCAATTTTATTATGACAAGTGTGTGAGATTGTTTAATAGGGTTAACAGGACACATTTTAATGAGCGTTTGTCCATCCATGACCTTTTCTATAATCAGGGCCACAATTGAGTTACGAGTAAACGTAGGAGGATATCTTGGATAAAAAAATGTTCGGGGGGCATGAGTGGACGTACGCGGCTTCGAACTTCGAGGCTTTTTGCACCTATTATTTTGCCTCTCGACTTTTCAATCTCAATATGACAAGTGTGTGGTGTTTTAACGGGATTAACAAACATTTTTAATGAGCGTTGTCCATCTGTGTTCCTTTTTAACGGGGCCGTGATTGAGTTACAGTAAACATCATAGGTATCTTGGGATAAAAAAAATGTTAGGGCAAAGTGAGACATACACCTGAAAACTCAGACTCGAGGGCTTTGTACCTTAATTATCTTTTGGTTAGGTTGATGTTTAATTGGAGTCCAACCCTAATAGAAAACAATCAATCGAAACTCAACTCAACTCGACTCAACTCGTACTATAAAGTAGGGTACTCCAGCTAGTCAACCCGACCTATATTTATCTAAGTGCGAGTTGAACTCAGTGTTAGTTATACTCAGAATTGATTGGAATAGTTAGGTTACATATCATAAAGTTTATTTGTATGCTATTCTTTTAAATAAATTTCTAAGTAATTTAAATGAAGATTTGGATAATGAAAAGGACAAAATTTCAAATATCAATAAAACAATAAACATATGAATTTATAAATATTTAAAATATATTAAAATATGAATATATTTAACATAATATAATATAATTTTTTTGACAACTATTTGTAAAACCACCAGGAAACTTAGAAATTTTCAAAAATGGTTAGGGAAGCCTAGAAAATTCTCTAGATCTCGGATGACAAAACAGTGTAGTTAAATTCATCTTGTGAAATCTAGTGACCCAGAGATATTTCGTCAAATTCTAAGACAATCGGGATATTTTTACAATTTTCCTATGAGTCTTTAAGTCGCCACCCATTTCTGAGAGCCCAGATTACCTGCAATAAATTGAAGTCGAAATGACCCGAAATTTAAGTTCGGTTAAAATAAATCGAACTAAAAAAAAAAAAATAAATTGTTTTGGGGTAGAAAGGGCAGGAATGAGTGATGGACACATGGCGCAATATGAGCCATGTGTCCAAAGTCTAAAAGAAAAAGAAAAAAAGGAAAACAAATAAGAAGGAAAAAGTCAAAAGGAAGGAAGGAGAGGGGAGATGGAGGGTGAGAGCTAGAAGATGAAGAGAGAAAAAAAAAAAAAGATTTTTTCGTTTATCTCTAAGATCTACGGAAATTGGATCATAGGTTTTCGTCGGAGCAAAAAGTAAAGTCGGTCCACGCATCGAGAGCTACGCATGGGTACCAAAATTTTAGAGTTTCGTCAAGAAACACATGAGAGTGAATTTTCCTGCGGTTATTGCTAGTATAAAGGTCATTTAACGACTTGAGAGTTTTTCTTAGAATTTCATTGAGTGTAAAGGTGCCGAATTTTTGGGACACTATTTTGGACCCGGTCAGGGACAAGATTTTGGGATTGAAAAACAGTGCAAGCTCGAGCGAGGAACATTAGATATATAATACCATTACATCATACATGTTAAAGCCCGATTTGAGCGCTTCCTCAATATCAAGAATGTTTGAGGGCAAAATGCCAAGTGTCGAGACACACAAACAAGGAGTGGCTACCAATATGAGAATAAAAATCAATTTTGTTTCATAAGATATTGCAAATATATAGGAAAACTTCTTAGAGGAAGAGAAGAAACATGCTGAAGTTTTCATAATCAATTGGCACGCTAGTTTATTGTCAAGTAAGTTGGAGAAATGTAGAATAAAGACAATTGGGTGAAATGTTGAACATTACACATATGGTTTTCCTACTCATTAAAGGAAATCACCTACATTATCAATATTATATTATTTAAAAAATTAGGCTTTTATGGGTAAATATGAAGAATATATTAGAGCAAAAAAAAAAAAAAATCAGAACACCATGCAAGAAAAAAAAATTATCTTAAAATTTTAAAAGCACCTAAAGGGTTGCCCATACTGTGGCAGTTCAGGATTAAAAGTCAAAGGAGCAAACCTTAAGGCTCCGATTTTGGTTATGCGGAAAGTACTAATACATTAATAAATTAATTCTATATTTTTATTCAAACTCATTTCATTTGCTTTTTACTATTGTATAAGGACTAAAAAATTTAAACATATATAAAATTTTGATGAATTTTGATTATATTTGATTTTCTTTTATATTTTCCACGATAAAACCAAGCATGAGAAAATATTTTTTTCTTATTATTTTTCGTTTCATGGTACTTTCAGTTTTGTTTGGTACTGGAAAGTACTAATGAAAAATAAAAAGGAAAATAGAGAGAAAAAGTGAAAGAAAAATGTTTTGAGGAAAATAAAAAATAGTTTTAAACTTAATAAATTAATTATCTTCGTTTATTCATACTCGTTTTATTTGTTGCTCTCTATTATATAAGGATTACGAAATTTAAAAATATGTAAAATGTTGAGAAACATTAACTATATTTAGTTTTATTTGATATTTTCAACCATTAGATTAAACCAAACATGTAGAAAATAATTTTTCCTAAGTATTTTTCTTCCTTCCTTGGGAAAGTTTTGCAAACGAGCCTAAGTAAAGTTTTGCAAAAATCAATAATTAAGTCTTAATCAATGGCTTGGAAATTTAAGGGATAAATAAATTGATCTGGTCGTAGAGATAATTTAGAAGTCACCCTTAGTAGTCTATCAAAAGAGATAAATCGTTGGCAGTTCGTAGAGATAATTTAGGGATTAGGAGATTTATTTAAAATAACAAAATCTCATATTTTAAGCAAATAAAACAATAATCTCCAATCATGTTTCATTCAAATCTTTTTATTAGATATTCAAGTATTGAATCGGTGTCTATGCTTCAAAGGAAAAAAATCAACATGAACAAATCACTATCAACCTGATTGGCATCAATAGTAGGTCGGCTGAAGTCAATATTCGGTACTTGATAATTAAATTTGCACTGTGGTGGGGACTGATTTTAATGGTACATCACCTTTTTAATCTTCCAATTTGCCTTTCTAGTAATGTGCATACTATTAGTAACTTATGAAGGGTCTACGTCTACCATGTGTATCTCACATTGATAAGCCATCACAAGAGATACAGAAAATTGAAACACATTAATTGGAAAGCGTATGTTAGTTAAGACTATGAAGTCCATCTAGAGGAAAGCATTTTCTAAAGACATTAGCGAAACAAATTTATACTTGAATAAAGAGAATATAATAGATTTGATTAAACTTGAGTAGGAAAATTTTAGAAGTTAAACCAATATAGAAGACAAAACATTGAAAAAAGAAAAACAAGTTGAGAGAAAGAAGAAAGAATGAATCTGCATGCAGAACTCCTCAAGAGTTTCTTTATTCTCAATCTTTCAAAAAAAAAAAAAATGGAACAAGAACAAAACCTAGAAGGAACCCATAACAGAGGACTCTATATTCTGTACAGTGAGTCTCAGTTACCCATGCTAACAAACTTCAGGTGACAAGAAATTTTTATTAGAGCTAAGTCAGGCAACAAACAAACATAAACTTCCTTGAAGCAACTCAGCGAATTAGGATCACTTGTAGCGCAATATCACGTGCTCAAATTGACATATTTAGCAAAGATGAAATAAGATGATAATTGAGAATACAGAAGGAATCTTCCAAGATTTATATCAGTAAGGAATCTTCCAAGGTATTGGGATTCAAACACTCAAGATTTCATGATTTTTAAAGGCTACAAATTTTTCTTTGAATAGGATTCATAACTTAATGCCCCTGACAAATAGGGGGTTGTGAGCAACGTAAATCAAACTCCTTCTTCCTCTAAAAGATGCAAAGAAAAAAAAAAAAAAAAAAAAAAAAAAACCTTTTTGGTATTTGGTCTCACTTTGCTCTGCAAGTTTCGGAGCCAAAAATGCTCTCAATCGGAAATTTTCATCATGATTGAAGCATTCTTTGAAATAACCAACACAATCAGACACACCCCAGAAAGCTCAACCTTGCTCCGAAATCTTGCTTTATCTTTCGCTAAAATCTTGATTATTTATCCTTTGAGACCTAAATCACTCTATACATAATTGATTTTCACACAAAATGATGTTGCGTACTATTAACCATTTCCTGCGATAACTCTGGCTTAGTTAAGCATCGGTTAATATAGAGGATGAAATATAATACTTATTTCAAGGAGAAAAACAACAAAAAAACTATGAAATCCAAAAACGAAATATCGCATCTACTCTCTAGAGCAACAATTTCCAGATTTCGTTTATCACCCAATCCTGAGCACAAACCGTTCCTAGAATTCAAAACCTAATGCAACATAAAAATTATAGAATTCGAAAACAGTATGCCATTACCTTTACGTCAGCTCCATTGCTCACGATGAATCATGCCCTCCGATTGAACAACCTCCAAAATAATCCTCACAAGAAAAGCAACACCCACCCTCCATTGCTTACAGTTGAAGCCACCTGCCATGGTTGAAGAAAAGCTTCAAACTTGCTCTCAGATCTTGCTTTATCCTCCTCTAACATCTTTGTCGCTAAACTTTAAGGCCAGAAAAACATGTTCCACAAAAACTTTATTCTCTCGACAAACCCCTCGTCCTTGCTTTTTGTTCTCTTCGCAGGCCCGAAAGTACATAAATTTTTTCTTCTATGTAAACCCTCTCTTCCATCATCGGCTCAAATACTCATGCCTTTCATGTTCCTATATTCTCTTCTTCTTCTCCCAATACTCCCCATGGAAAGCCTTCAAATGTTGTAGTGTTGAGGGGTTTGTCGGGTTTGAAGATAGGATTGAAAGGTAGAGTTTGAAATATCTTTAAATTAAAATTATATTATATATATAAGATAATAGATGATGACATAAAAAAAGTGCCATTGTTTTTGGATTATTGCAATGACGTTCTAAAAGCATCAAGGTTAAGTCTAGGACTTATAATAAGACACATACAACTACAATACTCTTAATAAGCTCCATAGAAATAAAAAAAATTATATAAGATAATGACACTTTTAATTAAGTGTCATTATATATAATCTTAATTAAATAATAACATTTTTGAAGCGACATGAAATGAAGCATCATAAATGTTAATTTTATAATAGTGAGATGTAATTATTGTTTTATTGAAATTAGTGACCTCCTTTTGTTTATTTATTATATATTGTTGTTAGTTTAATCATCATGTTTGTTATATACTCTTTTTGTTGTCAGTTTAGCAGAACCATCTTGCTATTATTTTGTTTAAGTTTTTTTCTTAATTCTATTTTATTTTTAGCTTTAGTTTTCTACTACTAGCACTCTAGATTTCACCCCTGTAGCCCACGACTTGACCTCTATTAGTTAATGTATTATTATTAATTAATATTGTTTAATCTCCTTTCTTTTATTTATAATTTATTATTTTGGTTTCAATTTTTCTATTTATCAAGTCATATTGTAGTTACTTATGCAAATTATTAATTCTTGTCTCATTTCCGGATAAATAATTCATGTAAGCTAGTTCACTTTATTAATGCTTGTTTCGGTCTATCGATTCATCTAATAGTAATGCATTTTCAGTTTATTTATTTAGTTTTATTTATTTTTAAATGTGTTTCAATGTTTATAAATTGAGAAAAAAAAAGGGTAATTTCGACGCAGAGATATGGTGTCGGATTTGTTGTTTTGAGACGATTTTGATTGACATTAATATTGAGTATGCATGGGTGGGTATGTATATCTATTTTCCATTACTTGCTTCTTAATTTATCATTTGTACCCACTATGACGTTAGGTTTGCTGAAATTAAGATTATTATTCTGGGTTTGTGTGTTGGTTATGTGTGTATTTTATGGTTTGTGTACCTCTTGGTGTTGGTAGTTTGTTGCCTTAGCATTTATTTCTTAATCTTTATAGTTTGTTGCCTTTTTTATTATTTTTATTGTTTGCTGTTATGGGTTTGCTTATTTATTTATTTTATTATTTATTGTTTGATGCTATGGGCGTGGTATAGAGAAGGAAAGATAAGGGAAGGCATGGGCCTCCGCCACCAAAAGAGTGGGGAGTCCTCACCAAGAGTGGAAGGTCTTAATGACCCTTAGTTAAATATTTTTGGGAATAGAATTTGGATATAGGCTTTTATAATTTAGACCCCGTATTAGTCCCTCAAGTTTTTGAAGGAGATATGGGCCTCCCATTGAATAAGAGACCAGTGGTCTGAAGTTGGGATTTTTTTCTAAATAAGATGTCCTTAGGGGCAATCTTGGCTCAAGGCAATTTTGGAAGACGATCTTGACTTTGAAAGCGATTTCAGCTTAGGAGGCGACAATAAAACCCGGGTAAATATGAAAATTTTATAGATCTCGGATGAGGAAACGGACCTTATTGTTGGATTCGTCTCGCAATGTGACGCACCAAAACCGGGGTGTCCGTTGACAACCCGTCAACCCGCGGAATACTCGTGGATGTCGAGTAACTCGACACCACTCACGAAAATCGGGCAAAGTCTCCTTTGTACGGGGAGCTCTACCCAATGTACAAAACCTGTCCCAACAGACTGCCCAATGACCACCACAGGAGTCCATGCGAGTAAAATAATGGCCACTTGGGTCCCTGCATCAATACTCACAAATACATCAACTATATACAATAGTTCAAAAGTTATTACATTACTCTTAACCAATACAAATATCAAAATTTACAATTTTAATTCATGTTCCACAAAGTGAATACCAAAGCCACAACCCGACTTTCTTCTAAAATGCGGCCTCTAGTGAGCGCCGTCCTCTTGTACACTCCTGTGCAAATGGTGATCCTCAGCAGAGAGTGAGCAAAGTCGATAGAGATAATTTCCTATATGGAGTTACTCCCCCACCTAAGTGCACATGTCATGGAAAACAATCACATTCAAGCAATTTCATGAACCTCTCAAATGTCTACATGCCCCGAACTCATGTCGAGTCCTCACTTGAAGCTCCATCACATATGCTGGCCCAGAATGCGGTAAAATAATCAGTTTTCAAAACAAAAGCTTTTTGTTCTCGAAAACTTGCTACCGAGTTTCGGTAAAATATTGGACTACACTCCGAGGCGAATTGCTGGATAACGCTCCGAAACAGTCATGGTTCTCATCCGAAGTGATTTGTTAAACGACTCTTCAAGGCAATTCTTCATAAAATCTTCCGTCGAAATTCCTTTCACAAACATTTTTCGTTTTTCTTTCAATTTCATTTTCATGTCATGCACTCACTCCTAATATTCTAGGGTGCCCCAATGCATATGGAATGCATGATGTCAATCCCAACAACTCATCTTTAATATATAAACATGTATATATTAACATAATTAACTTCAGACAAATCATGTTACTAAATTGATTACCAATAACACCAAAATTAGCTCATATAGGCTAATTAACAAATACAAGCAATTCATTTTGAATCACTTAACATCATAAAAATTCACACCAAAAATCATGTCACTATTCACATGAACAGTGAAACCCTCGGGTTAGCCTTTATTCTGACAACAATGGGAGGGATTTTCTCTACTCGGTTCAAAGCTTTTGAGACAGAAAACACGGCTAATCCAAGCCTCAGAACATCCCCAACCATTTACATGGCTCTTAGCCAAAGAATAACTCAAGTAGGAAAAGATCCCTACCACTTTGAGTTGTCGGAACTCCACCAAATTGGTGTCCACGAGTAGCCCTCGCCTCGTAGATCGACTTTGCTTCTTGCTCCATCGAGAGCCAGAAGGTAGAACGGCCAGCAAATCTAGAGAGAAGATGGCTCTCTCTCTCTAAAACTCAAAACCAAGCTCCACTTGCCATTTTTGTTCCAGCCACCGCACGTTTTGCTCTTTTGTTTTGAAGACAACTATTCAAGTTTTGTCTTATTCTCATTAGCTTTTCAATAATTCCCCGGTATGTCCGTTTCTTGATTTTTGACACTTGGCACAATCTCGGCTATTCATTTTCATCATCTCTCTAATCATGCAACATGTGTCACATGAGTACATGTAGTATGTGACTTTGTCACATCACATGTCCTTTACGAGCCGTTTTACGACACCCGGTGCCTAGAAAAATGTGAAATTTTGATTGTCTTAGGAATTCAACGAAATTCGACATGGTAACTAGATTTCGCGAGACGATTGCAACGGTGAAGTTTGTTTTGTCATCAAGATCTAGAAAAATTTAGAGTTTTGACCGAAATTACGATTTTACCATTTTTTAGAAAATTTGAATTTTCTCGGGTCTTACATTCTCACGCCAGCCGAGGAATTTCGATCGAATTCTAGACAATGCTGTAAACTCACATGCATATGCAGCGTGCACTATACCATGCATGTAAACTAGTCATTTAAGTACTAAACGACTAAACCACATACCTTCTTCATCCCTAAACAAGAAGGGATAGGTGGCTCGCATCGTGTCCTCGCGCTCCCACGTTGACTCCCTCCTCCCGCGGTGCGCGTATCACCTCGCTAACTCACGAGTCTTGCGTCGCAAAACTTGATCCCGGCTATCCATAATGCACACTGGTCCCTCCTCGAATGTCCCATCCGTGTCAACCTCAATCTCTCCCCAATCTACTGCATGAGTTGGATGCGGGTGTACCTCGAACATGGAGCGTGAAATACCTCGTGGACACGATGATGGGTGGTAAAGCCAACCTTGATGCCTTCACGAGTGCCTACCTCTTGAGTATCTCGAAGAGACCCGATAAACCTCGGCGATGGCTTCCTAAAGCTTGCGAGACTGCTGACCACTCCTCTCTTAGGCATCACCTTCAAGAGAGCGTAATCTCAACCTCGAACTCCTGAGGGTCGTGTCGTTACATCGACATAGCTCTTCTGTGGCTCACGATCGGGTGAGGAAGATGTTGTAGGTATCAAGCTCACCTTCTCGAGTGTCCCCTGTCGGTCAGGGACCGATTGATGGAGCTCTCTCCACCTTGGTCCAACATATTCGGTGATCTGCATGGCCTCCCATACAATGCCTCATATGGTGCCATCGTATACTCGCCTAATAACTGTTGTTGTAGGCGAATCCACTAAGGGCAAATACTCTTCCCAGCTACCCTTATGATCCAGGACGCAAGATTGCAGCATGCCATCTAACACCTGTATGGTCCTCTCTGACTGACCATTTGTCTGTGGGTGGAAAGTTGTACTCATGGTGAGCCATGTGCCCATAGCCTTTTGGGAAATACTTCAAAAGTCTTGGCGAAGTAAACCTCGGGTCTCTATCAGGCACTATGGATCTGCGGTACTCCATGTAGCGGACTATCTCGAATGTACAGCCGGCGGAATCTCTCCAATGTGAAGGAGTCATCGCACGGCTAGAAAATGTGCCGACTCGTGAGCCCCGGTCCACTATCATCCATACCGCATCATGTCCTTGGGTGTCATGGAAAGTGGGTCACAAATCCATCATGGTACTCCTTCCTTTGAGCCACCTCCGGTGGCTGGCGCCTGCGTATTACGGTGCTCGATATTAACCCTCGGCGACCACGTGAGACATCGTCGAACAAAGTCCCTTACATGATACTTCATCCCGCTCCAGTAGTACTAGCGACGAAGATCCTGGTCCATCTTCACGCCACCTGGATGCATGGAAAATCGAGAGTAGTGAAACTCCCTGAGAATCTCCTCTCTCAAATCGGTCCTTTCTGGAACCACTACATCCTTTATCACGAAGACTACCATCATTAAGACTGGTCACCCTGCGTCTGTACTGTGTGCGGTCACTGATGGACCTTATCTCGGTGTTAATCACGCCTGCAGGACTCAATCACTCTACTCAACGAGAGGCGGTGTAGCTACTAAACTCCCAGCCAGACCACGAGCACGCTTTCGTTGTCGCATGTGGCTTGTCCCACAATCTCGAGCATCCGCCATTCCCGGGAAGCTATACTAGCTAATGCTTCCCGTGACTTTCGACTAAGTGCATCAGCCACCACATTTGCCTTACCAGGGTGGTAATGCAAAGTGATGTCATAATCCTTTAGGAACTCCATCCATCTGCGTTGCCTCATATTGAGGTCCCGTTGCGTGAAGATATACTTCAGACTTTTATGGTCTGAGTACATCTCGAACTTTTCGCCAAAATAGTGGCGCCAAATCTTCAAGGCGAAGACTACGGCCGCTAAATCCATGTCGTGTGTGGGGTAATTACGCTCGCTGATTCTTCTTGTCAAGAACCACAAGCTACTATTGTCTGATTTGCATCAAACACATCCAGTCCGGCCCTCGAGGCATCCACAATACCTTTGTGTACCCCACGGTCGCCAATGTCGGGACTATCAAGATAGGAGTAGTAGTAAGTCTCCTCTTCAACTCCTAGAATGCCTCCTCGCGTAGTAATCCCGATCAAACCTGACCTCCTTTCGAATTGATCTTGTAATGATCATAGCTAATCGGGGGAGAAATCCTCGATGAATCTCTGTAGTGCCGATACGTCGGCTGCGTATGCCGAAAGGCCCAACGGCCTCTCGCGACTCGTCACGGCCTCGACCTTCTCTGGAGTCGATGACACGCTGATCGCGACCGCGGCATGTCGAATAATCTCACCTCGATGAAAGCGAAACTCGCGCTTCTTGAACTTGGCGTCGGTGGTCTCGGCAAGCGTAAAACAATCCTCAAGTGATACTCATGCTCCATCTTCACGGGGTAGATCAAAATGTCATCCCGCGAAGACTACGACAAGCCAGTCTAGATAGGGTTGGAATACGCTATGCATGAGGTCCATGAATGCTGCTGGCGCATTCATCAATCCAAAGGGCATCACCGTAAACTCAAAGTGCCCATAACGCGTCCTAAACACTGTCTTAGGGATATCTGTCTCCCTAACCCTCAACTGATGGTAACGGTCTGAAGGTACATTTTTGGAGTAGACTCGCTTCTCACGAGCCCGATCAAACAAATCGGCAATCCTCGTGATGGGTCATCGATTCTTGATCGTAACAGCATTCGACTTCACATGTCGATGCGCGGTCGAAGGGTCTTGTCCTTCATTTTTCACAAATAGGCCCGGAGGCGCCCCATGGTGGGTGCTCGGTCTAAACGAGCCTTGTCCGATAACTCCTTGGCCCCGGACTCTGAGTTCTACTTGACTCAGCCCCAGGTGCATCATGCGATACCGGGGTGTAACTCGATAACGAAGTCTACAACCCTCTGCGGAGGCAATCCCGGTAGCTCATCCGGAAAAACATCCCCTCCTTGCCTGAAACTTCTCGAGGTAGATCTAAGTCCGGTCTCACCTCGTCTACAGGGTAAGGCTCGCTGCTTGACCGCGATTATCCACGACACCTGGACTTGTACTCTGGGGAGAAAAATGTCATGCTTGTCCTAAAATACAACAATCTTGTATCCTGCATGTAGCGGTAACTATCTCAGCTCAAATCGATGATGACTCTGTAAGGCGCGGTCAATCCATCCCGGGATAATGTAGAACTCGGCGTATCCATGATCCTCGAGTCAGCGTGTGAGTAGAGGAGTCCCGAGATCTCTAGCTTCGCAACCGACATCTCCATCCTTATCCTGTTCTAATCCTGAGAGAACTCACATACAAGGGCTCATCAAGGTAGCCCTCTAAGCCCAACTCTGCTCCACAAGTTGATGTAGCGATAAATGAATGCGAAGCACGAGAATCAAATAACACTCTTGCCCAGAGGCGAGATAGCAAAAAATGTACCACAATATGGCGGCTGGTCACGCTAGTTCAGCCGGTGGTGTCGATAGATAGACATGCCCCTGAACCCTTGACATCCCATGGGCCTGGTCACCTGCCTCTACCTCGGCCCACTTAATTACAGCCTCTCTAGCACTGCACATTATGAGAGGTGCAGTGTAGCTCCACAGGTAGCCAGCTCCTCGCTTTATCTTGGGTTTGTGGAGGAATATATATTATCCTCTCCTGTCCTACCGCTGATTGGGATAGTGCAGTCCCGAAACCTTGGGATCCTTGTCTCTTGGGGAAATCCTTTCTCAGATGTAGAGACTCTTGGCAGCTGTGGCACCCACCCTCTGCCCAGGCTGTTGCGACTACGATCATCCTTGGCCGGGATGGCGCGATTTCTGGAATCCTCGTGGACTAGAGAGCCCTGCCTTCTTCCCCAAACTAGAAAGAGGAGCAGTGCCTTCCTCTTGCTTTACTAACACATCCCGAGTGCTCAGGGCATCCTCGATCTCTCTCATGGTTAGGGTTGTCCCTGACCGTGATCGTATCTGTAGGCGAAGTCACTGCAATCCACTAGAATGGACAGCCGGCCCATTCACCAAAGTCTCGACCTTGGCCATGTCGTGTACGTAGTCATCGATAAAGCGGAGCTGGCGCTCAGTGAATCGCCACATACTCTATCACGGTCATCATCTTTGCGGCCTCTGGAACTCTGAGCCTTCGACGTGTCTCGTAGTATCCAAAATACTTACCGCAGACCGGCTCACGGAACTCTGCCCATGTCATTTGCCTCTAGGTCTCTGGGGTCTTTGCCCCAGTTCCACCATACTTAGGACTCACCCTCTAGGCCCGGAATGCCGGCTGAGTCAATCTGGTCATGCTCCGGGGCAATCTCCCGTAGCCTCGATACCTTCTCGACACACTTGCAGACCCGATGGCTGCCGTCGCCGGATCTCCTCACACAGCCAGATGTCGAGGATGATGTACCTAAACCTCCCAGGTTACTTGGACCTCCTAGCTTCCTGCTACTAGCACAGCCACCAATAACGGCGGTCGTAATACCCTACGACCTTGGCAAAAGCACATTTGGTCGAGCAGTGGTGTAGCTGGCACCTCGTATATGGAGCCGCCAATTCGTCCTGGCCTAGCCTCGACTAGCCATCTACACATGGCTCCCAGGCTGCTTGAAGTTAATATTCAATGCAATATCTTTAAGGAGTAAACATAGTCTCGAGACACTATTCACATTCCGTAAAATTTTGTACACAATGTCCATGCATTCATAGGTAATGCAAGGCCATAATTTCATATATTAAATCATAAGCAACAAAATAATTTCATTTTAAAAGATTTTATTTGATTTGATTTGATTTGATTTGATTTGATTTTATTTTATTTTTTGAAAACCTCGTAAACGATTACTTTCGTGAGCAGTGACTGAAAATAGTGCATTGAGTCAAAAGCGGGTTAAGGTGCACAGTGCACACCTTAATGACACTGCTCACGAGGCGCCTGTAGCTGCTTCGATCGGCCGTGTTGCGGCCGTCTTCGTGGCGTCACGAGTGTCGTGCTCGCAAGCCCGGCCACGAATTAAGTGTCAGCGAGTCCCCCTGGGCGTATCGTGGCCTTGTCATTGCACTCCATGTCGCGGCCACTTATTTCTTTGTTGGATCGTCGGGCGTGTCGTGACACCGTGACCCGAGCCTCTGCCTCCTATCATGATACAATGGGTTTGTATCGTGACCGCGCCGCTAACCGGACCTCCGCCTATCCGATAAAGGCGTAGCCGTGACCTGTTAGTGGCGGGCCTCTCTCTTATCACGATACAAAACTTTGTATCTGACACTGCCCCCGGCGGCCACGCGTATTGCCCGGTAGTGTGCGTCAGCCTCACGTGGCATGTTGTCGTGGGGGCATGTCGTGGCCCGGCCCGACCGTATCATGGCCTATCCCCTGCGCCCAGGCTAGCCTCCCTAGCCCTGTGTCATGATACAAATTTCTGTATCGTGACCCAATGCAAGCTGAAAATGGGCGATGGCAGCGGCCTTCTACGCCTTTTTTTCTTTTTCTTTTTTTTTTTCAGCTCCATTTTCTTCTTCATTTGTTTCACCTACTAGAAGACCCAAAAAAAAAAAATATATGCTAATAATATATATATATATATATTTTTTTTTCATTTTCGATGAAACAAATAAATTTATTAAAATTTATTTTATTCATTTTTCGATTTACACAACTGTAAAACCTTAAGAAAAAAAAAATTTCTTCACATAATTTTTTTCATTTAATTACGGACCATCTTGTCAAAATTTATAAACACCTAAGGATTTTTGCATTTTCGACCCTAGTGTTCAACATCTTTCCTATGCTATTCACAAACAAACAATTTCCAATCCTTTGTTCTACCTGACAACTCATGTTATGCACACCATTCACATAAAACATCGTAAATGCGATGTTCTAATCCTGTCCCGTGATTGCCTAGGTAATCACATACCTAACTCTAACATCGAGCTATACCAAGTTGTGATGTCCCTACACTTTAATGACTATGGCTTAAGCCCAAGTTCCTCAAGCCCTAGGTATTCATATACCTAAGTTCTACACTGCAGGAGCTCCCAGTGTCGTTTACCTTAAGCTCACGATACCATTTGTGTGGCCCTGAAAATGGGGTGTCAGGTGCCCGACAACCGTCAGCCCACAGGAATACTCGTGGATATTAAGATAACCGACACCACTCACGAAAATCGGGTAAGTCTCCTTTGTACAGAGCTCTGCAAGGTGCAAACTTGTCAATGATTCAGTGACACGAGGTCCACGTACGAAGGTAAAATAATGGCCGTAGGCCTTGCATCAATATTCACAAATACATCAGCTATATACAATGGTTCAAGGTTATTACATTACTATTAACCAAAACAAATATCAAAATTTACAATTTTAATACATGTTCCCCAAAGTGAATACAGCCACAACCGGCACCTTCTAAAATGCGACCTCTAGTAGGCCTCGTCCTCCTGTACCTCCACACAGTACGAAGAGGCGATCCCTCGACGGGATGACAAAGCCCAATAGAGATAATTTCCACCATGGGTTACTCCGCTAAGTGAACATGCCATGGCAAACAATCTCACATTCAAAGCGATTTCATGAACCTACTCCGAATAATACCGCATGCCCCGAACCCGTATCTAAAGTCCTCTACCCGACTCCTCATATGCTAAGCCAGTGCGAGTAAAATAATCAATTTTCAAAACAAAAAGATTTTTGTTCTCAAAACTTTGCTACCGAGTTTCGGTAAAACCATTTGGATTACCCTCCGGTAAATTCTTTGGATAGCGCTTTCAAACAATCATGGTCCTCATCAGTGATACGGTGAACGACTCTCTAAGGCAATTCTTGAAAAATCTTCCATGTTCTTTTCCACAAACATTTTCATTTTTCTTTCCATTCATTTCGTGTCATGCACTCCTCCTAATATTCTAGGGTGCCCCGGTGCATATGGAATGCATGATGTCAAATCGACAACTCATGTTAATATATAAAAACATGTATACATTAACATAGTGCTTCCGAACAAATCATGTTATTAAATTGATTGCCAATAACACCAAAATTAGCTCACATGGGCCTAATTATGAACCTAAACAATTCATTTTTGAATCACTTAACATCATAAAATTCACACCAAAAATCCGTCACTATTCATGAGCAGTGGAAACCCTCGGGTTAGCCTTTGTTCACGGCCCTGACAATGGGGATTTTTCTCTTTCGGTTCAAAGCTTTTGAGACCGAAAACACGGCTAATCTAAGCCTCAGAACATCCCCAACCATTTACATGGCTCTTCGCCAAAGAATAACTCAAGTAGGAAAAGATCCCTACTTCTTGGAGTTGTCGGAACTCTACCAAATTGGTGTTCACGCGTAGCCCTCGCCGCGTAGATCGACTTTGCTTCTCATTGTCGAATCGACATCTCGAACGACCGCAAATCTAGAGAGAATGAGCTCTCTCTCTCTCTCTAAAACTCAAAACCTAAGCTCAATGCCGTTTTTTGTTCCAGCCCCTGCACATTTTACTCTTTTTGTTTTGAGAAGACAACTATTCAAGTTTTGTCTTATTCTCATTAACTTTTTCAATAATTCCCAATGTGACCCTTTTCTTGATTTTTGACACTTGGCACAATCTTGGCCATTCATTTCCATCATCTCTCTAATCATGCAACATGTGTCACATGATTACATGTAGTATGTAACTTTTGTCGCATCACATGTCCTTCACAAGCCGTTTTATGGCATCCGACACCCGGCGTCTAGAAAAACGTGAAAGTCCGACTATCTCGGAATTCGATGAAATTCGACGTGGTAACTAGATTTCGCGAGACGATTCCAACGGTTAAGTCCGTTTTGTCATTCAAGATCTAGAAAAATTTCGGGTTTTGACCAAAATTACGATTTTACCCTTTTTTAGAAAAATTGAATTTTCTCGGGTCTTACACGTTTTCGAGGCGAATTTCATCAAATTCCGAGACAATCGGAATTTTCACGTTTTCGAGGCGATGAGTATCTAGTGAAACCCAAAAGCGAGATTTTTTGAGAAATTTTCGAAAGTTGGGTAATAATTTAAAGAAAGTTCATATGAGATCATTTAAACTTGAATCAGGACGAAATAAATTGTTTTGGGACAAAAACGAATCGGAACAAGAGGGACACATGGCGCGACGTGAGCCACGTGTTAGAAATATAAAAAGGGACAATATATATTTTGGGAGAAATATCTCCCATTTGCTGATTTTTTTAAACGTTAGAGAAAGAAAGAGAGAGCAGGCATGGGCAGAAGCTAAGATTTTCTTAGCGATGCAATGTGGTTTCATTGTGACGGTCGCCGAGCCCGCAGTTAAAGTTCTTCATCTCGACAAGGGCTACTCATAGGTACATGAAAAAAAAGAGGGATTTCACCAAAGATCCTAAGAAGAAGATTTGGAGAATTCAAATATTTCGGGTTAGGAAGTGTTTTGAGGCTTCCTACGGTTTCTACTACATTTCAAGAGGTACAGATTTTTCCTACTTTGATTTTATCTCACTTTCGTGATGATTTCGGGGATTGATTGCAGGGGATGGTTTTATGCCGGTTTATGGCATGTTTTGCGTCATGGTTATGGCATGCTTTATGCCGTGGTTTCAGGCATGTTTCAGGGCCTCGATTGAGAGGATATTGTGGCCTATGGAAAAGGATTGTGGCCTGCGGAAAAGGGTTGTTTCCGATATGGTTTCGGGTCAAAATGGCGTGTACTGGAGCTGCTAAGGAGCTCTCTGGCACGCTATTGCATAAGAAATTATGCCATTTTCGCGTATCGGGCTTCGAAATCGCGTTCCCGCACGCACCAGGGTTTTGGCGTAATTGTGTGGACTCTATGGCACACCTTCAAACCTCTAACTTTAAATAGCCATATCTTTCTCGTCCGAACTCCAATTCACACGTTCTTGGACTCTATGGAAATCTCTTTGAGTCTAGAATCTGACCATATGTCGATGCGTGTCATTTGGTGCTCACATATTTTCTGAAAATTTGATTGTTGCACAAAGTGCAAATGGTCATTACATGGCTTGATTGTGTGTGTGTCATTACTTGAACATAGAATGACATGTTGTGTGTTGGTGCTGATATATGCATAAATAATATATTGACATGAATGAAATGCAATATGGAAGTCATATGCAGGTGATGTGATCTGTCCATGACACCCAATGAGTGGTGTGGATTATGTCATCTACGTGAGCATTTATTATACATGCGGGTATAACATGCTATGGTGCACTACATTGCATAGGCATGGGACACATCGCATTTCATGGGTGTAAGTGCATGGTTGTGATCAATCCTCATACTTGGTGATTGATGGGTGGGTTGGTATGTTGAACGACGTCCAACAGGGTCGCATAGTTACATGAAACGATAAAAGAAAATGTGTCGGGTAATAGCAACCAGGGATAGACATGATCCCCAACGGTGAAAGCCCGCGAAAATGTTGAAAGGCGTGCGAAGCCTGCGGTGGGACCCCGGAAATTGGCTACCCACAAAAGACACATGGTTTTATATATAAATGATCATTGAGGTTTAACATCCAAAGTTTTATTTGAAAACAAATAAATTTGTTTTCAGAAATGATCATTTGATGTAATCCACAAATGATGGATTTTATCACACATTGGTATCCACATCGCGGTGGTGGAGTCGGGTAAGGACTCAAAATGTTAGGAATCGGAAATGACTCCTGATGTGGTGCATGGGTTAGTCTCATCTCATTTCATGGCATGATGATGTAGAATTCAACGTAGGATCGCATAATCTTACTGAATTATGGTGTGAATGAATGTGCGGAACACGACTCATTGCATGTACACTTAGGTGAGTAGCCTATGCAGGGAATTATTCTCTATCGGGCGTGGCTCACCCTATATGATAAAATTCTAGGTACGACAGTACAGGACGGTGCTCATTAGAGGCCTAAATTGTGAAAAAAGTCGGATTGTGGCTTTGATAAATCTTTTTGTAAAACCTTGGAACAATCTAGTTCTTGTATGTAATAATGGTAAGAGAGTCGTGATCGAACTCTTGCGAATTGTTTTAAAGGTAATTTCACATATTTTTAACTTAAATATGGATAAATGAATCCAAGTAAATGGGACATAATGATGTGGTATTGAGTTACTAGGTATCCACAGGTATTTGATACCAGTTTGGTATCAAAGCTTAGGTATACAATTACCTAAGATAGTATTATTTCCGCGGTTGACAATATCAACTGACCCCTGATTGTGGGTGTCACAACATGGTATCGTGAGCTAGTATACGAATACCTGTGGCTTAATGGATGTGGGTCTAGGTCATTAGATTCATCGAAGTTTCGATGTCACAAATTGCATCGTAACATAGGTATGTGATTACTTAGGGTTTGACGCATGTGTTTAGACCATTGCATACATTGTGTGTTCATGTTCATGTTACATGACTAATTGCTTGTCGTGTGAATTATATATTATGGTAAATCAGATATGGGAAAAGAGAACATAACTCGGGGGCCTGAAAGAACAAATGGATGGTTCATATTATCGATGTCTACAAGAGTCAGTACATGCACTACTAGTTAGACGAAAAGGAATCTCAATTTTCTATTTGACATGTAAATGGCAAGTCGAGGAAGAGGACGTAGAGGCGATGGATTCGGGCAACAACCAACCACCACAAAGCCACCAATAAGGCTTCATAGAGGCCGGGCTGGTATCAGGACCGCTACTACTGCGCACGTGGTGAGTGTTTGCGGTTTCACCATCATTGCACGTGCTAGCAATCATAGGCTTTCAGTGGTGGGTCGAGTAACCTCCAGAGTTCAAGGCTTTGACCAATAAGGCTTCATAGAGGCTATTGGTACCGTGGATCGCTTACTATTGCACCCGTGAGTGTCAAGGTCGCCACTATCGTACGCTTAGTGCAATCATAGGTTGCAGGGTCGAGTAACCTCCAGAGTTCAAGGCACATCATCCTCTCGACCTTCAAGGATAAGGACCGATGGAAGTCGACCATTTATTCCAACAAAGCCCGGAAGATTTCGAGGGGCTATGAAGATTAATCCGATTTTTCTCACTCTGATAAAGTCACCCTATTCCAACTGTGAGGGTGAATCCTAAGTGTGGAGGGATTGGGTCAAAGCCTCAAAGAACTTGAGGCAATGGAATGGAAAGAGTTATGCAACTCCCCATGGGCACGTATTTCTTCTTGCATGCCTCGCTGACATGCAAAGCTTGGGAGTTCCTAGAGGTGAAACAAGGAACAATGACAGTGCTTGAATACGTGGCTAAGTTAATAGAATTAACCTGTTTTGCCGATGATTATGTGGCCACAGACATGGTCAAAGTGAGAAAGTTTGAGGATGGTTTGAAATTGTCCATCCGAGGTAAAATTGTGGGACATTTGGACTCGATGGTTGAGACAACTATGGCCATTGAGAGGGAAGTGGATAAGGCACAAAGAATCTGGGATGTGGGTGCTAGTGATAAAAGAAAGGAGAGTCAACTCTCATCTTCTAGCTCAGGAAAGAAATAGAGGACTTCTACTCGACAAGGGTTTTAAGGGCAGGGCTGCGACTATCAAGGCCAATGCCAGGATAGGTCATCCCAAGATGGGAGACACTTTAGGGCTACTAGCCAGTCAAGGTAGAGGACATGCTACGAGCATGCTTCTTAAATCTAAAGGGTAGCTGGGAAGAAAGCATTTAATTTATGAATTTGCCTACAACAGTTATCGGGCAGAGTATACAAACGAAGACTCCTAGAGTGAGGTGATGGCAACTTTCTAAGGTGATGCCTTAAGAGAGGAGTGGCCAGTCGACAAGTGGGGAAAGTCATTGCCGAGGTATAATGCCTTTGAGTTAATGGATAGGTGGGTATGATTGTTAAATGGCCAGGCCATCGCAAGCTTATCATGTGTTTATGAGGTAGGCCCCATGTCTCCATGCTCTGCATACACTTCAGATCTGACTCATGTAGTGGATCGGGCCAAGTTTGTCGTTGATACGACGGACCTTCGAGAGGGATCGGGTATGTATCATGGATAGCCGGATCGTGCTTTTATAAGCAAGACCATATACAGCGGCGTGCTCAGGGCAACACCGAGGGAGCGGAGAAGGCAACCTAGGAAATGAAGTAAAACACTATGCGGCATCATCATTTCTTATTCAAGGAGGAAGGTATGTTTTTAGTCAAGGATATTAAATGACTGTTGCATATGCATGGGATTCTATGTGTTGTATGTATGTGAATTTCAGGACAAAATTCTTTTAAGGGGGGAAAAATGTAAAACCCGAGTAAATATGAAAATTTTCTAGATCTCGACGTGACGAAATGGATTCGCCAGTTGGATTTGCCTTACAAATCTAGTTACTAGAAGTCTCAAAACAGACAAATAACAACTATTTAATTTCACGGATTCGAGAGATTGCTTGAATTTTCATCGCTGAGACAACTAGTGCTCGGTGAAACTCAAAAACGAGATTTTTAAGAAAATTTCGAAAGTTGGGTAATAGTTTAAAGAAAGTTCATACGAGATCATTTGAATTTGAACTGGGACGAAATAAATTGTTTCGACACAAAAACGGACCGGAACAAGAACATGTGGCGCGACGTGAGCCACGTGTTAGAAGTATAAAAAGGGATAAGAGATATTTTGGGAGAAATATATCCCATTTACTGATTTTTTGAAACGTTAGAGAGAGAGAGAGAGAGGAGGAAAGAAGCCACGATTTTCTTCTAAGGACTACTGTGGTTTCGCTTGGCCTGAAGTCATGAGCCCAGAGTTAAAGTTCTTTTGCTTTAATGAGGGCTACCTATAGGTGCTTAAAAGAGTGGATTTCAATCGAAGATCCTAAGAAGGAGATTTGGGGAATTCAAAGATTTAGGCCAGGGAAGTGCTTGTGCTTCCTACATTTTCTACTATGTTTCAAGAGGTGTAGATTTTTCCTACTTTGGTTTTATTCCTACTTCTCAGCCGATTGGGATGGGTCAGGGATGGTTTGCCATGTTTATGGTACGTTTTATGCCATGGTTGGCGGCATGTTTCAGCCGTGTTTATGGCATGTTTTGTGGCCTTCATTGGAGACATTGTGTCGATGGAAAAGGGTTGTTTCGGGATGGTTTCGTCAAATGGCGAACACCGGAGCCGCTAAGGAGCCTCCCATACCACGCATGGTCAGGGCTTCTAAATCGCAGCCCTCGAAAGAAAGAATTGCATGGGCTGCGCACCAGTAGCCCTACACACCTTCAAACCTCCAACTTTAAACCACCATATCTTTTCTTGCCTAAAACTACTTATCTCGCATCGCTTCGACTCTATGGAAAGATTCACTCTAAAGGCATTTGGTGCCTACATATTTCTAAAATTTGATTGTTGCACCAAGTGTACTAATTATCGTTGTGTTGATTAATGAATTTGTATGCAAATGGTCATTACATGGCTTGATCACACATGGTCATCATAACATGGAATGACATGTCAGGTGTCGATGCCGACATATGCATAAATAATATATCGCATACGAACGCGAAACAAGATAGAAGTCATATGCAAGTGATGTGATTATCCATGACACTGGGCTTGAGCGGTGTGGATTACGCCAGCCCATGTAGCATTTATTATACATGTGGGCATGATATAACATTTAATGGTGCATTACATCGCATACGCACGGGACACATCGCATTTCATCGCGTGAGTGCATGGTCATGGATCAATCATACTCGTGATTGATAGGTAATGTGATGTTTGACTAATGCCCTGAACAGTGGTCGCACAGCCATACGAAACTAAAAGAAAATATGTGGCCTGCATTAGCAAGCAAAGATAGATACCCCATCTGGTGAAAGGCCCAAGAGTTGCCATGATGATGGATCCCCAAATCCAAGTGGAAGCCCGTGAAAGTGTTGGAAGGCATGCGAAGCCTGCGGTGGGACCCTGGAAATTCGTTACCCACAAAAAGACACATGGTTTTATATATAAATGATCATTGAGGTTTAACATCCAAAAAGATTTTGGTTTGAAAACAAATGAATTTGTTTCGTAAAATGATCATTAGATGTAATCCACAAATGATGATTTATCACACTGCATCCGCAGATTACAGTGGGGCGTGGAGAGAGTCAGAAGGACTCAAAAAATGTTTGAGCCTGTAAATGACTCGGGGACATGGTAATATGGGTGTGTCTCATCTCATTTTTGGCATGATATGTAGTTCAAACTAAGATCGCATAATTCATTGAATCAGGTGTGAAATGTGAGTGTGTGGAACATGCATTCACTGCGACAGAATGAGCTTTAGAGTAGCCTCCTGTGAGGAATTATTCTCTACTTCATATTCACCTATACGGATACATTTCAAGTACTGACATGTACAGTGGACGACGCTCATTGTAGTTTGCACCGTGGAAACCTCGAGAAAAACTTTAATTTCGAAAATGGCAAAATCGTAATTTCGGTAAAAATCCGAAATTTTTTTAGATCTCAAATGACAAAACGAACTTCAACGTTGGAATCGTCTCACGAAACCTAGCTACCACGTCGATTTTCGTCGAATTCCGAGATAGTCGGAATTTACACGTTTTTCGAGGAAACGAGCGCCAGCCGACACTGGGGTATTTTGAGTGTGGGCACACAAAGGTGCCAATGGTCAAGCTCCAGCCTACTAATCTCGAGTTCAAGGTGGACCCACGTGAACACATGGCATGATGCCATTGCAAAGTCAAAACCAAGATTTTAGGGACATGGATGGCATTTTTTGAATTCTTAATGAGAATAGGACAAAACGTGAACAGTATCATCTTCCCCAATTTGAAGCACAAAACAGCAGTGTGCTGGAACCGAGAGGCAGTAGCAGATTTTTTTCATTTTTTTGAGAGAGAAGGTGCTCCTTCTCTCTAAGATCCCGGTTGATCGGACCGTCGGATTTCTTCAGGCCAAGAAGGAAATTTGCTCTACGAGGTGAGGACTACGCATGGGCACCGGTTTTGGGGAGTTTCGACAAACTCCGTGAGGTGTGGGTTTACCCTACGGCTTTACCTCTCGCTTAAGTACTTTGCTGATGGTTGAGTATGATCGAAATGAGGGGTCAAGCTGATTGATCCCAAACTTCAACCGATCATAGAATTCGAGCTCATTTGGACAGAAATTCACTGACCGTTGGGCCGGACAAGGTTGGAACTTATTCAATAAATTTGTTTCGTGAGTAGAAGACCCGAGATGGGCATGGAATTCGGGTTCTCAAAGGGAAACGAGGTCGACGAGGGCTGCCCATGGATAGCTCCATCGGCTGGGTTTTCGGATCGTTAAAATCAATCTTGTCAGGTGAATTAGACAAAAATCGCCCATGTGTCAGGTGCTTGAATCAGAGAAATGAATGGCCTAGTCAGTGGAAATTTTAGATAGGTTAATACATGATTCTAATGTGTTAACATAATGACATAATTATATAAAAATATAATTGTGTTTCAGAAACATCCGAGATGATATTTGAATCGCTTCAAGTGAGCTAATTGGGAGTTAGTTGATCAAAGAAATTACATGTGGTGTGATTGTAAATTCGAGAATATACGATAATCATATATTTGTATAAATTGTGTTGAAATGGCATAATGCATATTCATATGCATCGATAACCTAGAAATTAGGTGTGAGTGCATGACAAGGAATTTTCCGAAAGCTAAATACGGTTGCGAAAGGAATTTCACAGATGATTCCTGAGAACGGGTTGAGACGGTCCAATGCATCATTTACGAGGACCATGACTGCTTCGGGAAGTTCTCCAAACACATTCGCCTGAGGGTAGTCCCATATTTTTACCGACATTCGGAGCAGTTGTATTTTCAAGAACGACAAGTTTTGTTTTTAAAATCAGGTTTTCTCATACATGGCTTAGGCAAGTGTAAGGGAGCTTCCGTGAGGACTCGAGACATTGAATGGGCATTTAGATGATTCAAGTAGATCACGTATTTACTGAGTGTGTTTACATTGGATCATCGTGATATGCACTTAGCGGGAGTAACCTATTTAGGTAATTCCACTACCGGGCATTAGCCTACCCCGTCGGCTGAATATTATTTGTGTACAAGGAGCGCTCGAGAAGATGGCCTTATCTTGAGGCCGATTTTGAAGAAAGTCGGTTGTGGCTTTGAAGTTTTTGCATAAATATGTATTAGAATGGTAGATTTTAATACTGAGGCGTTTGAAGTAAGAGTGATGTAGCAACTCTCAACCAAGTAAGAGTATTCGTCAGATATTTATATTCAGAGTATTGATGCAGGGGCCCATGGCCATTATTTTACTCGCATTTGGACCCTGTGTGGCCATATTGAACCGTTTCTGGGATTTTGTTTTGTATTCGGGTAGAGCTCCCGGGGGCATAAAGGAGACTCCTCGCCCGATTTTCGTGAGTTGTGTCGTTACCCAAGATCCACGAGTATTCGTGGTCGACGGGAGCATAACCCGGACACCCTGACTAGCGTCATTAAAATGGTATCAGAGCTTAGGCATACGAATACCTATGGAGCTCGGGTTTAGGTATCCATAAGTTTAGTCCTGATACCACTTCACAAACTTATATTAGAGCCCAGTTTATAAATACCTAGAGCTAGTATCAATAAGTTAGGTAAACGATTACCTAGGGCTCGGGGGGGACTTAGGCCAGGGCCATGGTCGAAGGTGTAGGAACATCACCACTGGGTGGCTCGACATGTTAGTGTTTAGGTAAGTGATTACTAGAAAATAATCTAGACAGACTAGAACACTCGCATGCACCTTGTTTTATGTGTGATCGGGTGTATAACATGTTGATTGGCTGTGGAATGTATGTGTGAATGGTGTGCATAAATATGAATTGTTATGTATTGTGTGAAGTGTGTGCTTAGGTAAATAGCACATAGGAATATATATATATATATATATATATATATATATATATATATATATATATATATATATATATATATATATATATATATATATATATAAAATGTTTAACACTAGGTTAGTGTGAGAAATTGTGAGGTTGAGAAATTTTTGGACAAAATGGTCCATGAATTAAATGAAAAAAATGATGATGAGAAGAAATATTTTTCTAAGGTTTTACAAAGGTGTAAAACTAAAGAAAATGAATAAAATAAATTTTAATAAATTAATTGGGTGTAATATATATATATATATATATATCGTGGGAAGGTGAAAAAATGATATATTTTTTTTTCGTGTTTTCCAAAGAGCGTGAATGAAGAAAAAATGATGTGTGAAAATTTTTTTTCTAAGGTTTTACAAGGTGTAAATCGAAAAATAAATAAAATAAATTTAATAAATTTATTTGGTTTATTGGAAAATGAAATTTTTTTTATTTTTCAAGTGATTTTCCAAAGAAATAAGAATGAAAAAATGATGAAAAAATAATAATAATAATAATAAAATCAAATCAAAATCAATGAAATAAAATCTTTAAAATAAAATTTTCTAAAATAAAATTTTGATAAGCCGGACATGAGATTTAATAAAGGACTATGTTCTCAGATTACCTATAAATGCAAGGACATGGTATATAAAATGTTTTCTGAATATGAATAGTGTCTCGGGGCTGTGTTTAAGCCTTAGAGATACTGTATTAGAATTTAACTTGCCATTTGACATGTGTAGATGGCTAGTCGAGGGCAAGGACGTAGAGGTCGTGCACGAGGTACTGGTCGCACCACACCGCTTGACCGCAGGTCTTTGTCGAGGTCGTAGGATCAGAGCTGCCGCTATCGCACGCATGTTCAATAGTGAGCCGTGCATGTCAACGACTCCACGACTTATAAGCACATCATCCTCCACAGTATGAGGGAGAGGCAGATGACATACTCAGGCATCCAAGATATGGGTGTCGGGTACTAAGAGGAAGGAAGATCCATCTTCTTCTAACCCGGAAAGAAGCGTAAGACTTTGTTTCGCAAGGATATCCGTGATAAAAATGAGGTCAATGTGACCAAGGCCGTGATGGGACATTTTAGTCAAGCAGGCGTATGATGTGTTATTTCGCTAATACTGACACTTTCGACCCGGATTGCCCACGGGCGCAGTGAATCCTAAAGGTTACTTGACACCCTACCCCACCAACGGTGAGACGAAGCTGGGGTTTCCAAATGATGGGCAAATGGTGTGCTACTACTAAGAAGCGTACTCGACATATGATGAGGGATTGCCTCTAGAGAGAGGGATCCCAGGGTTTTGGGATAGCTCAATCCCAAATAAATGACAGGCGGGTGAGAAAGACGGCCATTCCCTCCACCCCCAAGATGTGGGTCGAGGAACCAAGATCGTCCGAGGGTGCCGCACCAGCGACCTAGTACTTCGCGCATCGTCACATAGGCAAGGGTCAGAGCGTGAAGCCTGCGCTCCACCACGGATTTTGCGCCGAGTCTCTGATCGCCAGCAAATGACGTGTTACCATTCCGCCAGCTTGGGCATATGAGGCGAGATCGGGTCTCTAAGAGGCAAGAGAGGTAATCCCATAGTACGTAGACGACCATGCAGACATTAGCCGGATAGGCACGCTTTCACTCCTCGCGACTTTGTCGACTCAGAGTAGCGTTTGAATTGATGCATCATGTTCATTCACACGAATCTCAGTGGATAGGTTTGGGCTGTAGGTCGGGAGGCCTTTGTGAGAGATGATGAGAAATTCTTCCTAGGATGTAGGTGAGAGTCGGGTCGACGTGTCGAGATCGTGAGTCGTGATCTTAATGATTATGCCTCACGATGGATCTTGCAGGTAGACATATTGAGTGTTGGATGTCATTCTTGACATGGGATGAGTCGACAAAGAATCTAAGTTGTCGTAATCGGGACCTTAGCCGAATTGTCATACCCGACATGGTCTTCGAGTCAAGGAGGTTACATATGCACGTGGCTTTGATGCGATAAGGCGCTGAATTTCGGACGAAATTCTTTCTTTAAGGAGGGGAGAATGTGAAGCCCCGAAAAATCTAATTTCTCGAAAAATGGCAAAATCGCATTCTCGTGCAAAAACCGGAATTTTTCAGACTTCGATGATCGAACGACCAACGTTGAACCGGCCTCGCCAAATCTACTCTACCACGCCGATTCGCCGACTCGAGATAGTCGACTTACACGCTGAGGAAACGAAGCGTCTGACGGACACTTGGTGCATTTTAAGTGCAGCACACAAAGGTGCCACGCGGTCAAGCTCCGTAAACTACCAATTTGAGCTCAAGGTGGGACCCACATGAACATCACGGCACGATGCCATCAAGTGTAAAGGTCAAAATCCAAATATTTTAGTGGGACATGGATGGCATTTTTTGAATTCTTAATGTGAATAGGACAAACGTGAACAATATATCTTCCTAATTTGAAGCACAAACTGAAGTAGGCCGGAACCGAGAGGCGCATTTTTTCATTTTTTCGAGAGAAGGGTGCTTCTCTCTCTAAGATCCCTACCGACGGACCATTCGGATTTCTTCGGGCCAAGAAAGAAAGTTGCTCTACTCGGCGAGGACTACGCGCGGCACCTGGCCAGTGCTCGACAAACCCGGTGTGGGTTCATCCACCCATTTATCATCTCTCGCTTAAGTACTTGCTGATGGTCAGAAAGTATGATCGAGGTCGTGAGGGGCCGGCTTGATCACCCCCAAACTCGGGACCGACCATAGGGAATTTCTTGAGCTCATTCGACAGTCCACTGATTACCTCGGGGCTGATCGTGTTGGAAATTATTCCTAATAAATTGCGTTTCGTGAGTAGAACATCTGAGATGGGCATGGAATTCGCCTCAAAGTGGAACGAGTCGATCGCAGTGAGTCGCCTACGCCGGACAAAATTTGATCGCCGTTTTCGGGACTAAAATTAGTCCCGAAGTTATGTGAATTGACAAAAAATCAGTCATGTGTCAGGGTGTGCTGAATCAGAGAAATGAATGGTTTGAGTTGTGTGGAAATAGATAGGTTAATACATGATTCTAATGAGGTTAACACAAATGACATAATTATATAAAATATAATTGCGGTTTCGTAGCCATCGAGACGATATTGAAATCGCTTCAAGTGAGCTAATTGGGAGTCAAGCCGATCAAAGCAATTACATGTGGTTTGATCAGAATTTGAGAATATATGCATAATTGATATATTTGTATAAATTGTGTTGAAATGGTATAATGCATATTCATACGTGACCGGGTAACCTAGAAATTGTGTGTGAGTGTACGATATGAATTTTCTGAAAAACGAACATGGTTGCAAAAGGAATTTCATAAGATGATTTTCCGGAGAATCGGGTTGGGAGACGGTCCAACAGATCATTTCGGATGAGAACCATGACTTTTTCGGGAAGTTCTCCAACACATTTGCTACGAGGGTAGCGTCCTTATTATTTTTACCGACATTCTATAGCGGTATTTTCAAGAACAATAAGTTTTGTTTTTAAAATGGTGTTTTCTCATACATGGCTTAGGCAAGTGCGGGAGCTCTAAGTGAGACTCGAGACATGGGACGGGCATTTAGACATTCAAGTAGATCACGTATTTACTTGAGTGTGCGCTTACATCAGATCATCAGATATGACCAGTGGAGGATAATGCCCAAAAGTGCAATTTCAACCCTATATTAGATAGGTTTTGAGTGCTTTTACATTAATCATGTCATTTATACCAATTTGAAGTGTTCACGCTTTCTTAGAGAGCACTTATGCCATTTAGAGGTATTTTCGTCAAGCTTGTGCATTCGAGCACTCTTGAAGTTCAATCTCAATAGCAAAGGATGAATCATGAAGTTGGAATTAAGTCTCACCATCAACCACCCCAAGAATCAATGAGAAAACAAAGGCAAAGTGAAGAAAATTACGCAGTTTATAAAAGGTGATGAAAAGCAAAGGAAGGATCAACAATGCAGGAAGAAAATTCGATGCGCTTATAGGCGTGATGAAAAGCAAGGAAGGGGATCAACAATGCAGAATTTTCGCTAAGTTTTGCGAAAATTTTCGTTAAGATCATGGCACTGGCAACCCACAAAATTCGCAACCTAAGCCGAAAAATGCCAACCGCTGTAATTCACTGCTAAATTTCGCCAGCACCGCTCTTAGCAAAATAATTGATTCATTCACAAAATTTCGCTAGCTTACTAAATTTCGCTTAGCTAGCTTAAATTGCCCACCCTAGCGCCTCTTTGTTTTCGCTAGACTGCTGATTTCGCCAGTTGGAAGCCAAATTCCTCACGGCACTGATGCCTCGGTCATGCTTGGGTGTTCAATGCTAAACCCGCCTTCCCAAAATTTCAGGTAGTACACTAATTGGGTCTCCATAACTTAGCCAATTTCACAGTTTTTGGTATTTTCACAGTACCTTGAGTGAGAGGCTTATATGTTCCTCTGTTTTGTAACCTAAAAAAGAAGATTGGAAAGGAACAATTCGGGGGAGTAAAGATATTTTTGTAAAAGCCATTTTGTAAATAAAGTCTCGTTTTTTTTATTAGGGTTTATTTCTTCTTCTCTCCTCTTCTCCTTCTCGCCGCCAAACACCCTCTTGAGGATGACAACTCAAGAGATGTCACAAGCTCTCCTTGAAGATGAAGGAAGCCAGCTAAAAGCAAAGCACACATGTCATTTTCAAATAAGCGCCAAAGAAGGTATTATATCTGAGATCTCAAACATGTTGGCTAACATTAATTGTCACACTGGCTAATACTTCCATGCTAGATCCAGCAGCATATTCAAGAGAGAGGCACTGATTCTTTATTGTCTAACAAGCCTTAAAATGATATTATGCAGTTTCTCAAAACAGGTTACAGCATTGAATGTTACGATTTGTTAACAATTTTACGTTTTGAGAACGTTGTTTTTGTAATGGTCTCTTACTGTTCCCCAAGATATATTAATAGGTTTTAGCAAAATACAACCCATGCCACCCACTTACCCAAATACAGAGATGTCACGTGAGGCTCAAGGAAGCTAATGATATAGATCCCAAGTAGTGCCATGGACTATATGTCGCATGTCATAACGCCGAGGATAAAACCCGAGACACTTGTTTCGCTCTCTAACTTCAAGCTAAGTTAGTAACCTAATTCTTCTCAAAGTTAACTTTTTTCCTTAATCCTTCAGTTTTTATGTTAGCAATTACCGCCAAACCATTCCAACGTTTTTTTGGAAACCCAATCTGTAAAGAGTCCAAATAGAAAGTTCTCACCTTCCTGCGCAATCAAAACCAGTCAGTGACAAACCATCTCGCTCACTGATTACCGTAATATTGAACGCGAATAGAACTCAGTACGACAAAATCTTTGTCGATTTCGCAAATCATCCGGCAACGACCGAAACGGCGCCACGTCAGAATGCGCGACAAACGATTAACGAACATATCGGCGATCGAAACGACCGTCAAGCGGATAATCTTTTCATCTTCTCGGTCGACTTCGCCAGAACGCCACGGAAACACTGGCAAGAATCATCGTTATTTTTAACGGCCGGGACCCAGCGAAGGGCTCAACCCTTCTTCAGTCAGAGCTAAGTTTGTCATTCAAAATCCATTCTAAACAGTGCTTTATAACAAGGGATAGAGACATTATATCTGTGTGAGATTTATAATAGATATACAAAATGATCTAGCCAGTGAAGTTGAAAATGAACTTGATATCAACAGATCCATGGTTCAGAACAATAGAGTCAACCCAAAGAAACCCTTACAATCCAAATGTCACTATTAACCATGGAGGGATCACTGATCCACCTCCCGCGTGGAGTTAATGCCCTGATCCTTTATTTATCATCCCTCCCGCCGAAGATGTAGCAAAGTGAGGCCTTATTTTGCACTCTTACTCCCCACATATCATGGTATGGAAAATGAAAATCCGCGTTACCAGATAGTGGATTTCTGAGAGGGTTCAGACTACCTTTAAGGAAGGTACGATGGACATGGATTTCGTCGGGGTTAAAGGTATCGCATTGACTCTAAAGGACAAGGCCAAGATATGGCTCAACTCATCGAGGCCTAGAACCATTAGAAATCACCGAAATAAGGTGCAGCACTCTCAAGAAGTTTTTCAGTACTCATAAAACCAATAATTTGAAAAGACAAATTTACACTCGGTGTACCAGATGGTATGAGATTTTACCGTTGTCGAAAGATTTATGGAAACCATCGCATGCCCACATCACGGGTTTGATACTGGATGTCAGTGAACCATTTCTATGATGGAATGTCCCCACCCATGAAACAATTGTTGGAAACCATGTGGGGTAACTTTTGAGTAAGCATCCGAATGGCTATGGATTTTATGAACTATGTGAAATAAACCTCCAAAACTCGGGATGAACCTAGTCCTAGGAAGCCGCAAAGATTAAGGCCATCAACCACCAGTGGGAGACAAGTATGCATTTCCCAAGCAACACACAGAGATGAAAAGCGAAATTGACCAATGAACTCAAAGATTGGATGATCCGAAATGAAAAATCGTATGAAATGCAACCAGCTTAATGAGTTATCTTCATCCCAATTTTCTTACTTCAATTTTCAATCAGTCACTACTCCCGAGGAGCACCGCCAAGAGCATACCTGCCATAAGTCAAAATAAACCACCCATGTGATGCTTCATATGGTGATGCTAATAAACCCTAATTGGAGAAATTGTCCAAATTTGTCAGCAAATCCAAACCCCTCAGAGGCTCTTCAAGAGTACGTATAAAGATTCTCCCGCCTCTCACTTCAATACAACAACAGATGCCTCCACTATCTTCCCCTGTTGAACAGGCAATCCTGAATTTAAGTAAGGTGGTGGGCATATTCAGAAGAATGGGTTGCGCCAATGTCCACACTAGCCGAAAAATTGAAGCAATAGAAAGTTCACCACCAGAAATCGACAATATGCATTCAGATTTCAAAATCGGCCTAATCGCCACGCGGAGTTCGAAAAGGGAAGGCTTTTTTCTTTCCGGTGGACAACAATATCGAAGTTGGTGAATGGAAACAGGATCGGACGAGGACTTAAAGGCAAAATCGATAGTTAAGGCGCTTGTAACTTTAATGGCTGAAAGGAATTAAAGCCAACACATCAAAGCCACTAAGTCGATTCCATTAGTAATAGACCCACTCGTGAAGAATGGGCCATGGACAGTGGAAGAGGTAAAGATTAGAACACTTCCGCTTCCGCTTGTGTTCTCCGAAGAAAGAAACATTCTCGCTCAATTAAACCGAAATGTCGAAGTATCGCGGGCAAGTGAAAGTCAATATTCCTCTCCTCGATATGATTAAACAAGTTCCTACCTACGCAAAATTCCTGAAAGATTTGTGCACGGTAAAAAAAGGTCTTAATGTAAATAAAAAGGCCTTTTTTCGAAAGCAAGTTAGTGCCATTATAGAGAGCAAGACTCCGAAGTATAAGGATCCGTGATGTCCTACGATCTCTGAATATTGTGAGGCATCGAGAAAGCACCGTTGGGACTGGGAGCTACAGAATCAAGGCCGTATTCTATGTACAAGCAATCGGGTCAGAACTCGAAACCCACTTCCATCGTCACTTTCGCCGCCGACAGTCTATTAAAATACCAAAAGGAACCATTGAGACGTTCTTATACAAGTGACATTTTACTATCCAAGATTTTCATAGGCCTACATGTAACTGGCTTGCAATAGACCTAATCAAAGCCCATCATATTAGGAGACCGAAGGTTACTTCAAATGCAATCATTAATTGCCTGAATGGAGTCATGCAACTCACATTTGGAAATATGACCTCGAACTCAATATTTTTCTATACGGGTAAAAGGCATATGCACTTCTGGAGAGGATGACTTTGAAGAAGTCTCGTATTTTAGATACCATTCGGGAAGAACAAAGCAACCAACAAAGAAGTGCAAGATCTATTAACTTCTGTGAGTTATCCGATTGCCTCGTAGAGCAACACGAATTTCAAGAAATGAGCTTAGTACAGGGGTACTGGAGAAGAAGAATAGAAATTTTACCTCTATTGACTGGTAATGAACCCAAGGAACCTCAACCGCTAGAACTCAAACCCCTCCTCACGATTTAGCATGCATTGGGAGGCAATGAGCAAAGGCCTGGGCCAGATTTCTTCACCGCAACCACTCGCACAAGAGCATAATCTCCCCGCACCTTCTCAAAAGAATAAGGGGGCATCGATGGAAAATTTCGATCTGGAAAGCGTACAAACTCGCCCATTTTCACTACTATCTATTTAGAAGATTTGAGGCCTAAAGTCGTTAGCAAATTTCAACGAGGTCAACTCCCATCTACAGAAGTAGTTCGTATGGGAGGTCTTGAAATTGCTCCAAGCCGGTATCATTTATCCCATTTCCGATAGCTAATAATGGTTAGTCCAACTCAGGTGGTGCCTAAGAAATCAGGAGTAACAACTGTGAAAAACGAGAAGGGTGAAGAATTGTCTACCCGACTTACAACCATTTGGAGAGTGTGTATAGATTATAGAAGGATCAATGAGGTGACACGAAAAGACCACTTTCCGCTGTCGCTCATCGATCAACTCGGAAAGAGTTTCGACACCCTTCTATCGCTGATGGGTATTCGTGGTACTTCCGTGATAGAAATTGCCCTTAAGATCAGAAAAGACTACTTTTACTTGTCCATTCGCACGTATGTTTATAGAGGATGCTCAGTTTTGTAACGCCCTAGCCCACTTTTCAGTCAATAGATGCTCGGGTGATAAACAAGGACATGGCAGAGCTTTATACGCAGGTATATGGATGATATTGCATAAGATATTGGGTGATTTTTAAGAATGCTTAACCAATTTGGAAGCCATTTTGCAGAGGTGTATAGAGAAGAAGTCGTGCTTAACCCGAGAAATGCCATTTTATGGTAAACCAAGGAATTGTATCAGCACACATTTCTAGCAGGGAATTGAAGTTGATAAAGTAAAGATCGACATTATTTCCAAATTGCCGCCTAACAAATGTGAAAACAAATTAGACAATTCCTTTGTCATGCAGCTTCTCGACTAGCTCATTGTAAAGATTTTTCCAAAATCACAAAACCCCTTACAAGCCTCGAGAAGGATGCCACCCGTTTGGGAGAAAGATTGCCAAAAGAGTTTCGAAGAACTAAAATTTCATTTGACTACCGCCTAATGGGGCCGAAAGCACCTAATCGCGCTACTATTTGAGGTGATGTGTGATGCGAGTGATCTTGCCATAGAGCGCAGACTCGCCAAAGAGAAGATGGGAAACCTCATGTGGTGTATTATGCAAGCAAACCTTGAATGAAGCTACGTAGAATTATACCACTACAGTAAAGAGTTACCGGTCATGGTACGCCTTAGATAAATTCGAAAGATACTTGGTCGTGAAAATGATATAGTCATTTACAGATCATTCGCTTAAATATCTCAACCAAACAAAATGCAAAAGCAAGATCTACATCCGCTGGGCTCGCTACTCGTGGAGTTCAACTTGCAACAAGAGATAAGAAAGGTGGAAATGCGGGTGCGATCATCCAGTCAAGGCACCATAGCCCACCACACCTCACATCCACCTATTAATGATGAATTTCCTCAAGAATCCCTAACGCAAATTCGAGAAAGCTCCCGGTATGCTCACATTGCCAATTTCACTACAGAGAAATCCCACCGAGCTGAGCGACGTATCAGGAAATATTTCAAACCATTCATTATCGGGAAGAGCCTTTCCATTTAAATACCGTGCGCATCAAATCATCAGAAATGTGTACTGAGGAGGAACAAGAAGGAATTTTAAACCATTGCCATGAGAGTGCTTGTGGTGGTCATTTTGCTTCCTAAAAAACAAAGAATGAAGGTGCTGGCACGGGGTTTCTACTGGCCTTCCTTATTCAAGGAAGCACACCAAATGTGCCGTATATGTGACAGATGCCAAAGGCTTGGGAAGCTGTCTCGCCGTCATATGATGCCCTTGAACCCAATTTTAGTCATGGAATTATTCACGTGTGGGGCATCGACGGCGGGGACCTTTTCCTCTGGCCATACGGGTCATACGATTTTGGGTGGAATGGGGATTATGTTCCAAATGGGTCAAGCAATTCCCCTCGCAAAACCAATGACGAGGGTGGTAATTAAATTCGAAAAGCCAATATCTTTCCAGGTTCAGTACCTGAAACCATTATTAGCGATGGAGGTTCCTATTTCGTAATAAACCATTTGAAAACCTCATGGCTAAATATGGTGTGAAACACAAAGTGGCCACCCCTTACTATCTCAAACAAGGGTCAAGTAGAACTCGCCAACAGAGATCAAGACCATTCTAATGAAGGTGGTAAGCTCCAACAAAAGAGATTGGTCTATCAAACTACTTGATTCATCAAAGTGTGGGCCCACAGATACCAAGACAATCCCGGGAATGTCCCCCATCGATCGTTTATGGTAAGGCATGTCACCTTCCGCTGAGATCGAAAGTACAAAGCATGGTGGGCAATTAAGAAATTGAACATGGACCTAAGTAAGGCTCTGAGTCAAGAGGTTCCTTTGATATCAATGAATTGAAGAAATACGGAATGATGCCTATTTGAATTCAAGATCGCAAAGGAAAATCAAAGATGGCATGATCAAATGATAACCAGAAGCACTTTAAAGAGGAGACCAAGTTCTTTATACGACTCCAAACTCCATCTATTTCGTGCAAGCTCAAGTCACGATGCGGATGTGTCCATTCACGGTCCAACAGCATACCCTAACGGTTCAAGATTTAATCAATCCAGTATGATAACAGGTGTTTAAAGTCACGTGACGTAGGGTGAAACCCATGGTGCGCAGCCAAGAAGTAAAGAAATTCTCCCATTGATCCTCCCCGAGCCCTATAACTCTCACCATACTTGGGAACCGGGTTAAAGGTAATTTTTCTACGCCCATGTCCTCGATGTTCGGGGATTATTTCCCTTTATAGCCCGCTGCCAGCCTCAAACCTCTGTAAGAGGTAATTATACATATCATGTTTTATGCCTTTACTAGGTGTAAATGTTTTTCTTTTCAATTGGACAATTGAATTGCTTCAATTGGACAATTGAATTGCTTTATGTTGGATAATTGAATCCCTATTTGTCACCTATATGTTAGAACAAATTCCATGCTTGAATTAAATTTTGGTCAACAGTTCCCGCATGCTCAACTCAAATTTCCCCCCGTATGCTAATTCACACACAGACCCATTGTTCCAATAGGGTCAGTGAAATTGTGTGCCTTCTCGCTTGGCAAAGCCTACTTTAGGTATGTCAGGGCAACCTAGGATAGCTCAGGTTACCTACGCTTGAAGACCAATGTTGTCTTCCAAAAAGGAAAAGAAAAGAAAAGCAAAAAAGAAAAGAAAAGAAAAGACGAAAAAGAAAAATAAAGTCGTGAAGTTTTGCTTTGAAACCCGAGCACATTCGAGGGGGTGTATGGCGAAGCCTTGAAACCCGATGCCCTAAGCCCACCGGGTCGGGAGTCACCGATTGGTGGTTCACGGGTGACAGTGGAAGTTTAATGACTTTCGTGGGTGCTTAATTTTCGAAGTCATTCGGAGTCCGTGGTGAAGCCTTTAGAGTTAGTGGTCAAGGATCTCGGCTGATGCCCTAAACCTTAATCGGTCGGGAGTCACGGCGGACCCTTCGCTACACCTGACTCGTGAAGCTCCGATTTTCAAGACGGGCATTCTACGATGTGTATTTAATAAAGAAAGAAAAGTGTAACTAGCCCTATCTAGGTTGTTCAACAACTTAGCGCCATGTCGTTATAGGGTTGGGGGAGGTGGTAATTTTAGCTTATTATTAACTGTTACATAAAGAATCGTTGGGACTTAGGTGGAAATTCAAGTCGATTTATGGATCCAATATCGAATTCGAATCGTTTCGTATGGTTTTGATTCTTTCATACTCCACAACTTTGGTTTCAATTTTTACTTTAAGGTATTGTTTATATGTACATATACCTTTTGAAATCATAACCTTTTGCAAATCACCACATGCATCTCCTTTTCTTATTTGCATCGCTAAGGACTAGCAACGCTTTGGTTGGGAGGTGATTAATGCCCAAAAAAGGCAATTTCAACCCTATATTAGATAGGGTTTTGAGTGCTTTTTTGCGCATTAATCATGTCATTTATACCAATTGAAGTGTTCACGCCTTCTCTGAAGTAGCACTTATGCCATTTAGAGGGTATTTTGGTTGTTTCGCAGGTATTCGAGCACTCAAGTTCAATCTCAATACAAATGATGAATCATGAAGTTGGAATTCAAGTCTCACCATCAACCAAATTCCCAAGAATCAATGAGAAAACAAAGGCAAAGTGAAGAAATTCCACGCTTGTATGCGTGATGAAAAGCAAAGGAAGGATCACGCAGAATTTTCGCAGTTATGAAAATTTTCGGCTAAGATTGCGAAAAATTTCAACCCAACGAAAAATTTCGCGAACCTGCTTAAATGCCAAATTCCCCGCTGCACCACTCAAATTCGCTAAAGACCGCCCTTAGCGAAAATAATGATTTCGCTTCTCGACAAAATTCCCCGCTTAGCTGCGAAATTTCGCTAGCCAGCCAAATCGCCCACCCCAGCTAAATTGGCCGCCAGACCGTTGACTCGGCTTAGCCAGCGGCACCCCCACCCCAGCGGTAAAATCGGGATGCCTCGCCATGCTTTGTAATTAATGTCAAACCGCCCAAATCCAGGTATTACTTAATCATTCTATAATTATCAATTTCATAGGTTTTTTGGTATTTTCATACCTTGAGGAGGCCTATATAAGCCCCTCTTGTTTTGTAACCTAAAGAAGATTGGAAAGGAACAATTTGGGGGAGAAGATATTTTGTAAGTTTTCATTTTGTAAATAAAGTCTCGTTTTTTTATTAGGTTTTTCTTTTCTCTCTTCTCTCTCCTCTTTCTCTCCTTTCTCGCTAAACACCCTGAGATGACAACTCAAGAGATGCTTCGCTGCTCTCCTTCTTTGAAGCACGAAGGAAGCTAGCTTGGTGGTGGGGCATATGCATGTTGTCTTCTTGTACTAAAAGCTACAAAGTAGTGTATTTATGGCCCTTATATCCTCAAAACATGGTCGCATAACATCAATGTCACACTGGCCAATACTTCCATGCTTTAGGATCCAAAGGTATATTCAGCGAGAGAGGTACGTGATTCTTGTGATGGTCTTTACGAGCCTTTAAAATGATATTTATATGTTAGGTTTCTCAAATTAGGGTTGCATAGAATTTAATGTTATTGATTTGGCCAATACTCTCCATGCTTTAGGACTGTTGTTCTTTAGATGGTCTTTACGAGCCTCTAAGATGATATTGAATGCTGTGGTTTTAAAGTAAAAGGGCCATAATCGTGATACACCAGACGACTCAACAGAGATGTTTCATGGGTGAGGATTTTGCTAGTTAAATATAGATCCCAAGTATGCCATGACCAGTGCGTCGATGTCATAACGCGAGGATAAAACCCGAGGACACTCGTTTCTCACGAACTCTGCCAAGTTAGTAACCTAATTCTTCAAAAAAGCTAACTTTTTCACCTTTAACTCTTCAGTTTTTACACCATCGCTTTCAAACCATTCTAATCGCTTTGAAACCCAATTCCAAAGAGTCCGGGGCCATAGAAAAGCCTTACCTTCGTGCACTCGATGCAACCATTTCTGTGGATGAAAACCCATCCCCGTGTTCGACCCTAGACCACTATACCGGCAAAGAGCTCGACCTACGCAGTAGTGGAACCAGTGTATATAAATTTTGTTGATTTTAGCTCACCATCGCGGGCACGAGACCGTGAGTAACTCCATTTAGGTAATTCCACTACTAGGGCATTAGCTCACCCTGTCGAGGGAATATTATTTCAGGTACAGGGAGCGTTCGAGAAGACGGCTCATCTTAGATGCCGATTTTGAAGAAAGCCGGGTTGTGGCTTTAAAGTTTTTGGTATAACATGTATTAGAATTGTATATTTTAATATATGTTTGAAGTAAGAGTGATGTAGTAACTCGAACTGGCAATATACTCGTCGATATTTATATCGCGGGAGTATTGACGCTAGGCCCAAGCGATTTTACTCAGATTTGGACCCCGTGTTGCCATTGAACCGCTCAGATAGGTTTTGTATTCTCCGTAGAGCCCCCCTGCACAGCTGAGACTCTGCCCGATTTTCATGAGTGGTGTCGAGTTACCCGGCATCTACGAGTATTCCGCGGGTCGACGAAAGATGTCAACTGACACCCGACCTGGGGCGTCATAGAAATTGTGAAGAAAGCCGGACTATGGCTTTGATAAATCTTTTTGTAAAACCTTGGAACAATCTAGTTCTGGTATGTAATAATGGTAAGAGAGTCGTGATCAAACTCTTATGGACTATTTTAAAGGTAATTTCCCATATTTTTAACTTAAATATGGATAAACGGATCTAGGTAAATGTGACATAATGATGTGGTATCAAGTTAATCAATATCCAGAGGTATCAAAGCTTAGGTATACAGTTACATAAGGTAGTATTTCCGCTGCCGACAGCTAGTCAATCCGGACCCCTGATTGGGGGGTGTGACAAATGACTGATCCGAGGAGCCACCCGTCTACCGTGTTTCCTTGACTTTCTTTTAGAAATTCTTCTATTATATAGTTATTTTTAATTAACTATCTCTAGAGTATATATATATTTAATTTATTATTGACTTTAATAAGTCATTTAATTTATGGTCTTACTTATTTATTTTCTGTAGTATATATCTTTTTGTTTATTTAACAATCGTTGTTGACGTTTTTTTTTTTTTGTTTAATAATTCAATTATTTTTCCTAACATATTAACCATCTCCCACCTTAATTTAATAAAATCCCCAAATTTCAAAAATTCAAGTTCTAAATTTCCATTTCTCACTTTAAAATACAATTGGTCCAGGATTTCAAAATTCAAATTCTCAAATGTTCATTTTCTAAAAAATTCAAATTTCAATTTTAAATTAATATATTAGTCCCTTAAGTTTTTTTTTTAATGAGACCATGGGTCTCTTCCCACATTGATTAGGAGGCCCTAAGTGGTCTCAAAGTTTAAAGTTTTTTTTTAAAGTAAGAGGACCTTGGGGGCAATCTTGGCTCGGGGCAATCTTTGGAGACGATTAAGACTTTGGAGGCGATTTCACCTAGAGGCGACCAAATTTCGAGTAGTCGCTTTCTATCTACCAAGTAAGTTTCGACTTTATTTAGAAATTCTTTTATATAGTTTTTAATTAATTGTCTTGTATACAAGGCTGGAAATATTGGTTTCACTTTATATATTTCAAAGATTTGATTTTATGGATATATCGAACATATCATAGATATATCGGTGGATATTTTTACATGAATATCGATATATCAGAAATTAACAAAAATACTTTGAAATTCATGGAAATACTTCGTGAAGACAATACTCATACCAAGACATGGTGTTCCGATAATATTGATTATAGGATCAAACATGTCATTCATAAATGTCTTGACTTGTACCCACAACCTCTCCACGGATAAAATTGTGGCTCACCCACATGCTCGCTTGAAATCCTTGTTACATTTGATATGGAATGTGGAATGACATTTGTTCAAGATGAGGATAGTTTTCATTCCATATTCTTCATCAATGGAAGCCGGGTTGATTCAAGAATGATGACCATAACTCATCGTGCGAGGAAAATGTTGGTGTCATTGATGAATCGCATTGAGTGACAATGCTCATGGACTCAAACTAGCCGGAAATGAATCCTCATCAGGTTTGCGGTCATCCTTCGTCGACCTTATATGGCTTTCCAATGGCCCAATACCTGTGACTCAGCTCTCCTGCACCCATGGTCTTCATCTTATGTAGCATGTGCGAAATCAAATTTCACTCAGCTGAATCGACTCGATGGATATTAACTCGGTTGTCAATCCGAATATCCCCACCATCATTTCCAAAGATCACTACCATCATCAGTCCCCTCCCCGAGCCATCATAATCAGAGGTAGAAGCATGAACAAACTAGTCTACTACTATGTTCAACACTTTAATCAAAGAGGGCTGGGTCGAGTAAAGTAATAATCCACCGAATGAGTCTCTGCTTCTCTGGATCAAACTTTCACTATAAACTTCTTCAGATAAAACATGCTTAGCATCAACACCTGTTTCTCGAACATGTGCAGCAATTCGTGGATCAAGATTTCCATCTTCATCATCCAAATGGAGAGGTCTAACCCATTAGAATAATTGGTTATCTTCTTCACTAAATCTCTGCATTTAAAATGTCGAAGTAAATCAAGGTAATTTCTTTTTCAAAGAACTTTATCGGTCTCACTTTCTTATCACGTATATTTAGTTTCATGTTATAGTAACAAAAAACTAATTGTCATAGTGATAGGTTAAGAAATCCAATTTCTTTGTTTGTATGTATTAGAGCAAATGTGCTCAAATTTTTCTCATATGCCGAAAAAAATACGCAGCTTGAGAAAGAACCTAAGTACAAATTCTTAACGCAGAGGTGGTTTCCATACATAAACCTCCATTAAGTTATATTAAAAATAGCTACCATTCAAAACAATAATAACATGGTAATGGGACTTTACTTTTAATGTTTTAATGAGAAATAACACTAACTAAGAACCATTAAATCTTCCGGAGACTATCATACTGATCACCGAACTCTCTTTCACATCTCGAATCATTATGTCAGGAGTTCAAAATGTAATTTGTCAAATCAATATACGTAAGTGTAACCAAATAAATTGAATCAATTAATTAGAATTGTAACCTATCGATGTACCCTCCTCACTTCCAAAATTACCAAGGCCAAAATAGGTAGTAGAAGATAATCTTTCAAATACTTTGTGAACAGATTGAGTAAATTTCTCAGTGGTTACTACTAACCTGTGTCTATATTGAAATCTTGATTCAAATAATATGCTACTAAAAGTGATTTATAATTAGTATGTGATAAAAAAAGGAAGATAGTATGCATTAAATGTGATTATGATATTGCTTAGTTACCCGTATTAAGAGGATGCTTCGAGGGTTCTATCCTACCGATTGCTATGATAGTTTTCAATTTCCAATCTGCATTTAGTTGATGTAAATTTTGTTTTACCCAAATCAACTCATACACAAATGGCATTGTTGGGACGACTTCAGAATCAACAATGCGAAGAATTGCATATAACACCTCATAGATTAACACTAGCTTAGAGACCTCCTAATATGTATGATCAAACATGAGTATTTCAACCTCATGTCTAATGGTTGATCGACTACCTTGTGAGAAGTCCATTCATCACTAATAAATATCTTCTTCAAATCAGCCCTCTTTTTTAGGAGACTTTCTAGTGGCGATGTAATTTGTCGCAAATCTCATGTCTCCTGCACACACAATATCTCCAATTACGACCTTTCTCATTTTCGCAACCAACCAACCATGATTGTAGATGAAGTCGGTGATTTTTCGCATTGATAACTTCCAATCTGAAACAATAGATCTTTTACCAATGTCTTCAAACATAAAGTCACGCAATGTATTGTGCATGATGTCCAATATAAATTGTACTTCTTCATTAGCAACTTTCCCGGGCTTCACAAATACTTAATTCATTGTTCAGAATACTTGCACAATATTTGTTTCACCAACTTCCTTGATCACTCCTTCAACAAAACCATAAATGTATTTGTCGCTCTTTTGATCTTGCCTCCGATGCATCAACGTAACTCGAGGAATATTGTGCCTCTTTAGAATATACCATGAAATTAATGATGTTCAATTTCATGGGGTTGGTCTGATCCATCACACATAATCAGGCACCCATAGGTATTCCATTTCTCCTTTTGGAAGTTCACATAATTGTCCATGTCTTTATACTCTTATATCCAAGTATTTATTTTGATTTCATATGAAGATGGTGACTCGTTCCTATGCCTACAAGTAGAATTAAAGGAATTAATTATATGGTTTTCAATTATAATATAAGATAATAATTTATTAGAACTCCTGAAACCGATTTTCACATACTAGCTTCGTTGTGCATCAATAATCATATTCTTAAAGTGGTGAGAGCTCGCTTTCAGGAGGCGCAACACTTCATATATGAAGAATTTACTAATTAGCCTACCATCGCTTTGATCGCAATTCACCTTTGGAAAACATTTTTAATGCTCTTTGTCTTGTTGCCAAAATTTGTATAATGATGTGAGTAAAGAGGTGGTAATGATCCAATTGTCTCACACTTTGAGATCTTTTGCATGCGCCTTATCGATCAACTCCACAGAAGGCTCACCTATTGCAATATCTCAATTAGAAATCAGCGACCGTTTATTCTATAAAACTAATTTAAGTTAAAGATTTACCCATTTTTCTTTGTCTCTTATAAGTCCTTCTTGTTGCTGATTCCATTTACTAGCTTTTGATGCACAACATGCTGCTCGAAATTCAAATTTCCTCTCATCAAGGGTATCATGTCAACCTGACATACATACATCCTCCTCATCCCCATCAATGAGATGTTTTGTAAGACCCGAAAATTCGAATTTCAAAAATGGTAAATGGTACTTGGTCAAACCTGAAATTTTTCTAGATCCTGATGACAAAACGTATTTCCACCATTGAACTTCTCTCGCGAATCTAGCTACCACGTCGACTGGCCGACCCGAGATAGCTCCGCCCCCACGCTGAGGTAACGTGCTCCGTATCAGATGACGCTCATGAGACATGCGACGCGACAAAAGTCACCTACTACATAAAAATTCCATGACACATGTTGCATGATTAGTGAGATACGATGGAGATGAATGGCTTAGATTAAGCCATGTGTCAAAATCAAAACTAAAGGACACAACGGGATTAATTGAAAGAGTAAGTGAATAAGACAAAAGAAGAATAGTTTTATTCTTCATTTTGAAACACAAACGGGCAAAGAGTGAGATTCAGATTTAGAGAGAGAAAGAGTGAATTTTTCTAGATTTTTGGCGTTTGACCGCTTGGTCGCACTGAGCAAGAAGCAAAGCTGTTCTACGTGGCAAGGGCTATAATTGGGCATCGATTTTGTGGAGTTCCGACAACTCCAAGAGGTAGGGATCTTTTTCTATTTGGTTTATTCTTTGGCTAAGAGACATTTTATGGATGAGGATTTGTTGAGGCCTGAATGGTCGATTTTCTGGCCTCAAACCTGAACCGAGTGAAGAAATCCCTACTTGTATGGCCGTGAATAGTGTCGACCTGAGGGTTTCACTGTTCACGTGATTGGTTGTATGATTTTTGTGTTGTTGGGTGATTCAAAATAAATTGCTTGATTTGTTAATTAGCCCTTGTGAGCTAATTTTGGTGTTATTGTTGTGAATTGAATAACATGAATTATGTGAGTTAATCAGGTTAATATATGGCCAAAGTATATTAGCATGAATATTTTGAATCGCATAATGCATCCCATATGCACCGGCACCCTAGAACGACAGTGTGAGGCATGACATGAAAATGAAAAAAAGTGAAATGATTGTGAAAAGAATTTCAAGGAAGATTTTTCAAGAATTGCCTTGAGAGTCATCAACGCTCATCTCTGAGGCGACCTATGACTGCTTCGAAGAATTACCCAAAGAATTCACCGTGAGAGTTGTCAATATATTTTTAATTAAATCCTTAGGTAAGTTTTCGAGAACAAAAAGCTTTTGTTTTGAAAACTGTATTTTTACTCGCATTTGGCTTAGGCATGTGTGAGGGAGTCGGTGAGGACTCGAGACATGGGATTGGGCATGTAGACATTCAAGTAGGATCATGTATTTTCTTGAGTGTTTTGTTTTCCATGACATGCGCACTTAGGTGGGGAGTAACCCATGTAGGAAATTATCACTACTGGGCATTGCTCACCCTGTCGAGGGATCACTATTTCAAGTACAGGGAGTGTACAGGAGAACGACGCTCACTAGAGGCCACATTTTAGAAGAAAGCCGAATTGTGGCTTTGGTATTCATTTTGCATAACATGTATTAAAACTTTAAATTTTGATATATGTTTTGGTTAAGAGTATTGTAATAACTCTTGAATTATTGTTATATAGTTTATGAGTATTGATGTATGGGCCCAAGTGGCCATTTTTACTCATTTTTATCCGTATGTGGACCCTAAGGTGGTCGGCGTGAAATGTTGAACAGTCAGACCTTGCAGAGCCCACGTACAAAGGACTCGCCCAATTTTCAAGTCCCGAGTCCTCGTGCACCCAATGGAGTGGTGCCTAAGTCACCCGACATCCAAGAATATTCGCAGTTGACGGGTTGTCAACCCGACCCTGAAATGGGGCATCACATGTTTATGGCGTCCCCCATTGTACCCACTTCAGCCTCGAATTTCTTCTATATTTGCTACTTTTCGCTTTTCTTTATTTTTCCGTCTAACAACATTTCATTTCTTATTTCACTTCCCACATTTTGGCACTTTTTTGTATGAGTGGGGATTCGTATATGATAGTTGAAATTTAAAGCGAGTGATCCCACCACTTTTTATCACCAAACCCTAGTAATTGCATACTATACTATTTCTATTCCCCTCCATATTTGTGCAATATTTCCATGATGGATCTCGGCCTCCAATATTACTTCCACTATCCATCATATTAAATTAAGCTTATATAAACCATATTATTATACTATTCAAAATGAATCTATTTCATATAAAACTATAAATTTATAATATGCATACACAATATTAACTATCATATAACTTAATTTCAATATTAAAAAATTAATTTATTAATATATTATTACTAAATTAAACTACTTAAAAATATAAAACTTCATCTAAAACTATAAATTCTATAATATGCATACATAATATTAACCAATATATAGCCTAAATTTAAAATATTAACTAACATGAAAGGTTAATTTATTAATATATTATTACTAAATTAAACTAATTTAAAATATGAAAGCTGTGATAAAACTATAAATTTATAATATGCATACATAATATTAACTAATATATAATCTCACTTCAAATATTAATCATCATGAATAATTTTATTAATATATTATTACTAAATTAAACTAATTTATAAATATGAAAGCTCGTGATAAAACTATAAATTTATAATATATACACAATATTAACTAATATATAACTTAATTTCAAATATTAACTATCGATGAAAAGTTAATTTATTAATATATTATTACTAAATTAACTAATTTAAAATATGGAAAGTATCATATAAACTATCAAATTAAACTAATATAAAGGCTTTAAAGAAGACATCACTATTATTAAATATATAATCTAATATAAACTATATTATTAAATTTATAATACTATATAAAATATATTATTATTTAATAATATAATATATTATTTTTATTTGATAATTTCATATTAGATTATAAATTTAATAAAATAGGAAATATATTATATATTAGATCATTTATTTAATAATATAGTTTTATATTAGTTTAGTATTATAATATGTATATATATATATATATATATAGAGAGAGTATATATATATATATATATATATATATATATACATATTATATTACATTGGTCTAATATAAAACTATATTATTAAATAAATGATCGAATATATAATATATTTCTATTTTATTAAATTTATAATCTAATATGAAATTATCAAATAAAACTAATATGTAGTTATTTTAAAGAAGACATTACTATTAAATTTATAATACTATATAAAACTATATTATTAAATATATAATCTAATATATTTCTATTTTATTAAATTTATAATCTAATATGAAATTATCAAATAAAACTAATACATAGTTATTTTAAAGAATAAATTATTATAAAATTTATAATACTCCTATAAAAATTTATTATACTTTATAAAACAATATTATTATAAATTATATTATTTAACAATATACTATATATGACATTACCTCGAAACTAATATAAAACTATATTATTTAAATTTATAATCTAATATAAAACTATATATTTTAAATAAAACATTACTATTAAATACACAAAACATAAATACAATAATGACAATTTAAAAGTAAATTAACATAAATACATACCTTAATTAACCTTGTTGAAACTTGAAACTTGAAACCTTCAACACCAAAACTCCCACTTTTTTAAGAGATGTCACAAAGAAAAAAAAAATTAGAGTGAAATGAAGATTAGATATGGGTAGAGAGAATTTTGGCATCAAAACTAAATGATTTTGTTTATTTATGATTTTTAGTCAAACTAGTCATGGATGAGAAAAAATCTTCAGAATTTAATTATGCGATTTGGATTTAATTTGCAAATCTAACCTTTAGATCTTCAAACCATTGGGATCAACTGATAATGGGGCTGATCAAGTCAGGATTTCAACAGGACCGTTGGGACGCAACTGACTGGCTGGAGAGCATTCAAAATTCTGGGCAATAGTCTGAGATCAATAAAATTCAAATACGGCCCCCGGATTGGTCAAAATAGCCGTTTGGAATAATTTCAAAACACATGTTGTGGACGCCCAAAACCTGGGTGTCCAGACACAACCCACAACCTGAAGAAACTATACGCCTCAGATCGCGAGACCCATACTCCGAGTAAAATGAATACTTTGGCCCATACACCAATACTCATCAAAATACACCCAAATATATTCCAATAGTTCAAGAATTATTACATTACTCTTAATACAAACACATTAAAATTTACAATTCTAGTGCATGTTATACCAAAAACATCAAAGCCACAACCCGACTTTCTTCAAAATCGGCCTCTAAAATGAGTCGTCTTCTAACGCCCTGTACCCAAATAATATTCCCGACAAGGTGAGCAATTGCCCAAAGAGTGGAATTCATCTTTAAATGGTTACTCCTAACCTAAATGCATATGCAATGATTCATCGTAAACACACACCTGGGCACATGATCCACTCAATGTCTCACATGCCCAATCCCATGTCTCAGTCCCACCGACTCTCACACTCGCTGCTCCATTGCATGGTAAAAACACCGCTTTCAAAACAAAACTTGTTAATCTCGAAAACACACTACCAAATTTCCTGTGAAAAGTATCGACTACTCCGAGGCAAATGTGTCGAGAACCTTCCTAAACAATTCATGCCCTCCAACGTATAATTGTTGAACCATCTCCCAACACAATTCTCCAGAAAATCATCCATTGAAATTCATTTCGCAACCATGTCTGCTTTTCTTTCTTTCATGTTTATGCACTCACACCCGATTTCTTAAGTTACCCCGGGTGTATATAAAGTATTATGCCATTTCAACACAATTTATACCAATATATCAATTATATATATTCTCAAATTTGCACTTTATACCACATGTTATTCAATTTGATCAACTAACACCCAAATTAGCTCACTCTGAAAGCAATCACAATTCCATTTAACATTACACACACAATTATGTTTTATGTAATTGTAGCATCATGTTAACACATTAAGTTCATGCATTAACTTATTAATTTCCACACAACTCAAGTCATTCATTTCAAACAATTTCATGCACACAATACATGGACGTTTTTGGTCCAATTCATACAAACCGAGACTATTTTTACAAATACAAAATGAAAGCAAGGTCAGTCTCGTGGGCGTACCTTTACTGTAAAACATCACTGCTCCACTTCAGGAATCGAATTCCATGGCCATTCTACTCACACACCAAAACACAATTTATTGCATAAATTACACCACAAGCGCCCAAATTGCGGACTCCGTCCAAACGGCCCAAAGGTTTCCACACACTGGCCCAAGCCTTTGGGATCGATCAAACGGCCACTCACGGCCTCAAATCAACCCAAGCATTTACAAAACACTTAAACAAGGGGTAAATCAAGTAAGAGAAAACCCCTACCTCACTGAGCCTGTCGGGAACTCCCGAAACCCGCACTGCCGTAGCCATCGTCAAGGCAGAAACCACTTTACTTCTTGGCCCGAAGAAATCTGACGGTCCGATCAGCCGGAATCCTAGAGAGAAGTTGCACACTCTCTCTCTAAAAATCCTCCATGTTTGAAACTGAACTCTCCTCTCCCTAATGCACGCCACCCAAAAGGAGAAGAAGCTCTCCTTTTGTCTCCACTTTGCCACATGCTTTCTAATCGGGTTGAGAGGATTTCTTATCCACTCAACCCAACCACTTTGACTTTTCCACCCACCCAAGATCACATGTGTCCATGTGGGCCCTACCTCGAGCCCTATCTCGAAAAATCAAAAATTTCGATTGTCTCTGCATCTGATTTAAAATCGACGTGATAGCTAGATTTCAGACATTCCAACTGAAGTCCGTTTCATCATCCGAGATCTAGAAAATTTTGATGGGCTAGCTAAGGAGCTTATTCTTGGAAGTGAATTTTCGTCTTACATGTGCAATCTAGGTCGTTAAACATATGAAGATCTCGACGATGGATGCCTTGATACTCCTCTAATATATCGCCGATATATCCCGATATATCGTTGATATATCCCGATATATCGTCGATATTTTACCGAAAAATTTAACTGCATCATCTTCATACGCGCGTGTTCAACAAACTCTACATTTTCACGATGTTTCGGTTATCAACCGATATATCGCCGATATTACCGATATTTTCCCAAAACTTCGATCAATCAATTATCGATGGCCAATATCGCTTTGAATGTTACATATCCGATATGTCGCCCGATATATCCAACATTTTAACCCCGCTTGTATATATATATTTACCTATTGTTATCTTTAATTAGCTTTAATTTTATGATCTTATTATTTTATTTTCCTTGTAAGTATTATTGCCGTTGTTTATTTAATTAAATTGGTTGTTGATGTTTTCTTTGTTTAATAATTCAATTTATTTTTCCTTAACACATGAACCATCATCCACCCTTAATTTATTAAAATCCTCAAATTTAAAAAATTCAACTTCTAAATTTTCATTTCTCAAATTTTAAAATATAAGTTTCCAAAATTAAAAATTCAAATTCTCAAATTCTCATTTTCTAAAATTCAATTTTTCAATTTTAAATTTCAAGTCTTTCAAATCCCAAATTTCAAAAATTCAAGTTCTAAATTTTAATTTGTCAATTTTTAAAATTCAAGTGTCTAATTTTTAAAATTCAAATCCTCACTGTCTTAATTTCTAAAATTCAAATTTTCAATTTTAAAATTTACTTCCCCCAATTTTCAATTTCAAATTTTAAGTTTCCAATTTCTAAACTAAAATTCCTAATTCCAAAATTTAAATGCCCTATTTTCAAAATTCACTTCCTAATTTCCAACTGCAAATTCAAGAGTCTTAATTTCAAATTTATTAATTTCCAATTTTTAAAATTCATAAAAGCCCGACTTCAAAATTCAAGTCTCTCAATTTTCAAATTCAAAATTTCAAGTTTCCAAGTTCAAAAATACAAATTCTCGTTCCTCAATTTCCAATTTCGATTTTTCAAGTTTCAAATTTCAAAATTACATATTCTTAATTTTCAACATCCAAGTTATCTAATTTCAAAATTTCAAGTTTTCTAATTTCAAAATTACAAAATCTCTAATGTCAAAATTATAGTTCCGTACTTCAAAATCCAAATGCCCAATCTCCACTTAAAATCTTCAAGTTTCCAATTTAAAATTTACAAAATTCATAACTTCAAAATTCAAATGTCATAATTTCAAACATCAAGTCCCTCAATTTCTAATTTCAAAGTTTCAATTTTCTCGATGAAATTCAAGTACTTTAATTTCAAAATTCAAGTACCTTAATTTCAAAATTCAAGTACCTTAATTTCAAAATTCAAGTCCCCAAATTTTTAATTCCAAAATTCAAGCCTTCCAATTTCAAAATTTTCAAGTTTCCAATTTCAAAATTACAATTTCTCAATTTCAAAATTCAATTGTCATAATTTTAAAATTCAAGTCTCTCAATTTCGAATTTCAAATTTTTAAATTCAAAATTGCAAATTTCCAAATCTCAAATTTATAAAATTCAAGCTCTTATTACAAATCTCAAAATCTCAAATTTATAAAATACAAATCTCAATAAGCCAAATAGCATCAAAATTTAAGCCGTCGTGGCTATTATAAAAATTTTCTTAAGTGTAGACTCTAACATAATCAAGAATACACCTTTGAAAAAAATTCTCTGAAACCATTTGGCTATTCTGAACCTTTCTTGAGTGCCTATTGAATGATTTTCAACAACTCGTTGAATGTCCTAAAATTGAGTTTTTCTTTAGCATATCAGAGGTCAAATGCATTGCCAAATAATTTCGATTTTGTGTACCGATGGAAACGACTTAAAGGTAGCTTACTATATAGATTCTTTCCATGGTGAATATTTCGACCTTGGGTGCCTCAAGATTTCACCTTTGTCATGACTGTAACTTCCTTGTTTTGTTTCCATAGGAGCTCAGGTTAGTTCTATGGCTTCCAACCCAATTCCATCTTCATCAAGGTAATCCCAAATCTATGCTCTTCTTCCTTAATCAGGTTGGCCCTAACATCATTTTTTTCCTTTGTAAAGGCTATTCTTCCCCTTTACTGGGCAGTTCGCATTATTCTCTCGAGAAGCATCTTCTCTCTCCACTCAGTTTCCTTCCATTAAGATCAAGAACCAAACTACTTCAGAAAAGAAGCAGGATCTATGGTAAACCCAACCAAATCATGGCTTGGGGTTAAGAAGGATGGGGCATGGATTACTAGGGTTGCCCCTAATGCCCTCAAACGACTGATGGCAATGGGATTGAGCAACTCATTCATCTTTACCATCAGAACACTTCACTCGATGTGGTTGATGAGTGTGGTACTGAAATTATGGTCCAAGAGTATTAACTCTTTCATACACCCTTTTAGCCCTATTTCCGTCACACTGAGAGATATTACCATTCTCACGGGCCTACCAATCCGGGGTGCCGATGCGTTATGTCTTTTAGATATTCAAGACTCTTCTCTTCCTCTTGCCATGTGAAGCTCTTTACCACTCAAACTCCGTGACTGTCGTTATCTAGGAATGGCATGATCTACCAGAGTTCCATCAACGACTGAGCATGAGTTTCCTGCGGGGTTCCTATGCCGACATGCGGTTTTTTCCCAGTCTAGAAAACTCGATAATATACTACTACCGTGAAGACATTTCGCTTCAGTTGGCTCTTTATGCTTGGTAAGACTTTACTCTTAGCCTCAATTTATCAGGCCATGAGTAAATATGTTTTTGATGAGCCTTACCATAAAGTTCGTGGTGCCTTGTGGTTCATATAGATGTGGTTCTTTGCATAGTTTCCAGAGCTTTTGAACAACGAACCTACATCTTATAAGACTTTGGGACATCATGTCTCACATTCTCTATGCACGTATGTCTTGATGATCTTATGTGTTTCTTCTTGGGATTGGTAGATCGAGCATTGGTACACTTATTCCTGAGGCCTAATTCTGTAAGACCCAAGAAATTCCAATTTCTGGAATAAGGGCAAAATCGTAATTTTGGTTACAAAATTATTAATTTCAGTTAAAAATCCGTAATTTATTCTCAAATCTCTGATGATGAACGGATTTCAATCAAGGGAATAGTCTCACAAAATCTAGCTAGCACTAAAATTTCGGGCCGAGTTCCGAGACGTCGAGCTCCGCGACGCTTTTCTGAGGCATCTCAAGCCGTGTCAGAAACGAGATCTTCGATGTGACAAAAGTCATATATAACACGTACTCATGTGCCAAAAGTGGTATGAGTAGAGAAATGATGAAAATGGACGGCCTAGACAGTGTCGAATGTCAAAATCGGGAATGAGGGACAAATGGTCATTTCGAATTTGATTTAAGCTTCCGCCAAATGACAAAATAACAATAGTGCCTACCCTCCTTCATTAAACCAAGACTAAAAACGTGAAATGAGGAGAGGGAGTCAGAAATGCCAAACATGGAAGCAGAGAGAGAAGGTCCGACTTCTAGAAATACGGACGAACCGACCGGGCCTACGATCTTCTCGGCCAAGAAGGAAAGACGCTCTACGCTGAGCAAAGCATGCGGAATTTTGTGAGTTTTCGACAAACTTCGAGAGGTAGGGGCTACTCTACGCAGCTTTATTCCCTCTTTTAAATGCTTAAATGCTCGAGCTGAATGGAAGCCTGAGGGGTTGCTTGATCGGTCCCAAAATCTGGAACCGTGTTGTTGTAAATTTTGAACCCAAATGGGTAGCCGTGATGTGTGCACCGTAAGTCAGGTGGGTTGTTAATTGTGTGTAAAAATTGTGAAACAAACGTATTGCTGGTTTGAAGTCTTAAATGGTTGTTCGACGGCCCCAAACTGGGACCGACTATTGGAAATTATTGAGACATTTTCGATAAATCCGTGACTGTCCACGGCTGAATTGAGTTGCTTGTTGTGCAATCATGTGTTAAATCATGTATTGATTAGAAAAAGGTTGGGAATGGCCGTGAAATGCGGGTTTACAAAGTGAACCGATAAATTGTTGAGTGTTGGAATCAGAACCCTAGGTTTTACCCGTCTTAGAATAGTGACACAAAATATATTGCGAAACATGTTTGGTCAAGTAATTCAAGTAAATTGTTCGTGGTTTGATCGTTAGCCCAAGATGCAGCTAATTTTGATGTGATGAAATGTATAATTACATAACATGATTGTGTGATTCAATTATGCGAGTATATTCATGTTTATATATATTTGCATGTGATTAGACTGTATTGGAACTGGCATACATGCATTCCATATGCACCGAATTCAGATTCATAGGAGTGAGTGCATGAGATGAGCTCCAGAGAAAACCCAAGCATGAGGGTTGCTCCAAAACATTAATTATCTGAGGGTAGTCCAAATTAAAAATATCAATCGTCGGAGCGGCCCAATTGATATTCATCGGAGGTAGTCCACAAACAAATAATATATCAATCATTGAGCGGCCCAATTGATATATATACACTGAGGGTCAGCCCACAAACAAACAAAAATAGAAATTCTCATACGAGGCCCAGGCGAGTGTGAGGGAGCCTGGTGGAGGACTCCTGATCCGAGTCGTTCGGCGTAGACATTCAAGCAGGATCATGCATTTACTTGAATGTGTGTTTAATTTGGAACATTGCACCGCACTTAGGTGTGAGTAGCCCACTCTAGTGGCGATTCGGTGACGAGCACTAAATTTCTCACCCCGCCGTGGGACCCCTTTGATGTGCATAGGAGCGTGCGAGGAGACGGCCTCGTCCCAGGTCGTAGTTCTCAGAAGAAAGCCTAATATGGCTTTGGTGGTTTTATATGTATTAGAACTTTAAGTTTAATATATGTATTAGTTTAAGAGTGAAAATATTGTAACTCTTGTAACTATAGGATATATAGTTGATTCATAATTGGTATGGCTACGAGGTATTGCTTGCGGGCCCAAGTGGTCGTGATTACTCATGTGATCGATATATTGGATTATATTGCAATCGCTTTGGGACAAGATATGGCATCAGATTAGAGCTCCCCGTACAAAGGAGACTTGCCCGATTTTCTGAAGTATGCCTGCAACCCGACATCCACTCTGTATTCCTACGGTCGACGGTAGTCAAACTAATTCCCTGCCTGAGGCGCCACAAATTGGTATCGAGCTTAGGTATACGAATACCTGTGGAGCCTGGTCAGTATCCATCACCACTCAGGTGGCTCATGCGTAGTATAGGTATATGGAAACCTAGAGGTCGAGGATTTGGGCTTAGCCATAGTCGAATGAGAGCATCACTACTAGGTGTGGCTCGATGTTTGGTTTAGGCATGAGATTACCTAGGAAATCATCACGACAAAACTAAAGACACCGCATGCACGTGTTCGTGTGTTTCAGGTGATTTGATGAGATGTCAGGTGAATGTTTGATGAATGGTATGTATGCCTATGTTATGTGGCTCGATGTGTGCTAGCACATAAAGCTAGGAAAGCTTGTGAGAAATTACAATGTGTAAACTGGAAATGAAATAAATTGTAATCAATTTATTTGGTTTATTGAATGACAAGATAGAATTTTTAATAAAATTTTAAGGTGTTAGAACATTTTGGGAGTTTACAGTGTGTAAACTTGAACCAAGGAAATAAACAAATTAAATTCATAAATTTATTTGGTTAGAGGTGAAGAAATTTAATTTTTAGGTTTTACATTGTAAAACTAAAGAAAATTAAATAAAATAAATTTTACTAAATCTATTTGGGTTGTTGGAAATGAGAAGCAAATTTTAAAGCAAAGAAAATAAATTTCATAAATTTATTTGTTGCTATGAGAGAAAATAATTTTCAGATTTTACAAGGTGTGAAATTGAAGAAAAATGGGTAAAATAAATTTTTATAAATTTATTTGAGTGTCCAAGAAAATGAGGAAAAGATTTTTATGATTTTTCCACCGTCAGAAATAATGAAATATATATATATATATATATATATATATATATATATATATATATATATATATATATATATAAGGAAAAACCAAAAAAAAAAAAAAATGGGTAAAACTGGATCGAGCTATCGCCTGTGTTAATGATGGATGACATCGGGTCGAAGCATGTACCCACAGACGTGACCTCGTGAGGCCGTGAGGTGGCCAGCCTTAGGGAGAGGATTTGTATTAGGATATTAGCCTCAGGATTGCAACGCCTGAGGCCTGTGGGTCGAAGTGTGTCAATACACTGTGTTGTATTGTGACAGAGGTAGGTCGTAGGGAATTGTATTGCAAGGCCAGGTTTTGTATCGTGACATAAAGGGAGCTCGGTCAAGAAGGAAGTGTCTCGCGACACGGCAAGGATCACTGAAGGCCATGATACCCGCCACAAGCAGCGACTCTACCACGACATCGGCCATCACACCTTACATACCTACCACGGAGGCCCCGTGACACGCACGCACACGCCGCAGGCGCGGGCGGGCATGCGTAGGGGCGCAAGGCACGGCACACAGACTCCGGCAAGGCTGTGGGCGCGTACGAGCCCCATGACATACCATTGGCCGGCGATACACGACAGGGGGCCTCTTCCACGAGCACTCGCCAAAGCCCGCCCAATGATATCAGCGTGGCGCCGCACCTGTGTGCCTCGTGCGCACCGGGCGTGCTATTGGGCCACTGGTGCTCACAAAATTCTGCCTGGCTTTTTTTTACCCGGCTGACTTTACATCGCTTCGAAATACCGGTTGACCTCGGCTCATGAACACTGCTCATGAACACTGTTCATCACAAATTTTTGAAATTTAAAAATTAAATTAATTAAAATAAGCAAAATCAAACAAAATTTGATAAAATTTTCGAAAAATAAAATTTTCAAAAATACCATTTTCAAAAATAAAATTTTCGAAAATAAAATTTCGTCGAAAACAATATTTTAAATGCGAAATTGATCAAGGTGATACACCGAGTTAAGTGTATGATTAGTGTCTCAATGTTTATGCCTTAGAGATATCAGACGTATTTAACCACCATTTGAAATCGTGATCACAGAGTTGCGTAGGAAGCTATACATGCATGGTGTAACGCGTATGGGATCAGCGGTTACATGTAATACTAAGGTTATGAATTATGACCTTGTGTATCGGATAATGAAACGACAAGAGCCTAGAACCTTATCAAATAAATGAATCGAGTGGTCGAAATTTAAGACCACTTGTGTGGAATGAACTGGTCACGCATGGTTGTCAAGTCTATTAAGTAATTAGCATCCGCATTACTACAACGAAATAAAATTAAATGATTCTGCTTGCCATGTTAATCGTAAATGGCTAGTAGAGACGAGGACGCAGAACGTCCACGGCACCGGGCCGTGCACCACCGACACCTAATTCGCACGCCGACATTTGATCGCCGGGCCTTGTAAAGGCCGGTAGTTGCAGAGGCCGCATTGCAATGTGCTAGCATAGCAGTCGTGTGAGATCCTAGTAACCCCCGCAGGTTTAGGACATCATCCTCCGACATTCACAAAGGGAGGAGACTCCGAGCTTATGATGCACCATTGGCTTTATGCGCATCGAGAAGGTGTTAAAGGATATAGAGATTACCTCTGACGCGACCCGGATTTGACTAGCTGCGTTCCAGTTAGAAAGTGAGGCCCAAATAAGGTGGAAATGGGCAAGGACCTCTAGAGACCTTAGAGGAGCCGTTGTACGTGAGTCTCCCCGAGGGATTAGGGCGAGAATAAGAATGATAAAGTCGAGGTCACAGTTAGAGATCTCGAGGACTCACCACGCTGACCCGAGGATCGCTGGACATGTCAAAGTCTCGATGTCATCCCAGGGATGGACCGGTCGATAGCTACGGTGATCGTTATCGATCAAGGGAGCGCAGGAGGGTTACCGCCATAATGCCAGGAGTAGTGACTGGCATCGTATGGTATTTCCAAAGGGGACAAGCAGACGTTTTTCCCCAAATAAAGAGGTCGAGTCCGTATGTCGTGGATAGCTAGCTGTCATTAGCAAGCCTTACCCTGCAGGACGAGGAGAGACTGCATTTAGATCTTACCTCTGCAGTGTGCGAGCATGTGGAGCCGTTCCTTCCGCATGAGCCATCTTGATCGCTCCACGAGGGCCTAATTTCGTGATTGAAGCTACACCTGGTATTTCACCCATCTCTATGACTACGACAGATGGCAATCCCGCTGAGTTGTATAGAACTCGAGTCCAAACATGTGGAGCTACCGGACAAGGGGGTTTATTAGATCGAGCACTTCACCATGGGGCTTATCAAGCACCTGCACTCCATTACCGAGACATTTGACGATTTGTTTGATCACTGAGAGGGAGCGAGTCTACCCAAGATAGACTCAGACCGGGTTACCATCAATGAGGGTTAGGGAATACAGATATCCCTAAGACAAAGATTTAGGACGCAAGCATGTGGGCACTTTGAGGTTGGCTGATGCCCTTCTGATCACGAGTGCGCCAATGGCTATTCATGGATCTCATGGCTAGGATATTCCAACCCTATTCAGATCTTGTCGTACTCGCGGATGACATTTTCGATCTACTCCCACCGAGCGTGGAGCATGAGTATCATTCGAGGATCAGGTTACAGCTTGTCGACCGTCACCGTGACGCAGTTCAGCAAGTGAGAGTTTTAGCTACATCGAGTGAGATTTTCGGGGACACGCGGGTGTCGCATCGTGGTGTCACGACCTAGAGAAGGTCAGAGGCAGCCATGAGTCAGAGACCGAATGTCAATCTTCGAGATAATGAGTTTCGATCGGGCCGGGTATTACAGAGATTCGAGAACGGGTCAAGTTGTCCATTCGGGGCGTGATTATAGGATTTCACCTACGGATACTGACTCCACGGTCAGCGGCCTCGACCATGTGAGAGAGAGAGATGAGGATACTTGGAACACTCCTAGATACGGTGTTGGTAGCAAGAGGGAGGATCGGCCTTTCTCCTAGTTCGTGGAAGAGGTATGACTTCGCTTCACATGAGTTTCAAGACCAAGGTCAGATTGATCTGCTAGTCAGGCAGTATAGCGATATGTTATTTCGCCGACAAATTTAGCATAAGGAGAGACGGACATTCCTAGAGACAGGATCCTGTGTGACTGGGGACAACAAGAACCCCAATGAATGAATGTGGAGAGTTACACTGCTCATTCCTCCACACCCTAGCACGGTCGAGGAACCGCTTAGTTCGGGAAGAGGCAAGACTTAAAGAATACGATAGCCTGAGCCGTAGAAGTCGTGGACGTGACGAGTCGCAAGAACTAAGCGTATGTAATCTTGGGTGGTGGCAGACGATTGGTTGTCGTGATGTCAAGCTCGACACGGATGAGTCGACGTACCATCGGGTCATCAGCATCAGGACTCAATGCTTGTCATACTGACACCCGCATTGATTCGGGGTTTAGAGGTTAAGGCCTTTAGAGAAGCCGTATAGATGTTCTTCCCTAGGATGTAGAGAGTCGACTCGATAGGTCGATTATGATGCAGAGATCTCCGAGATTCCGTCACGCGACCCCTGGACAGGTATCATAAGATGGCATTATTAAGGTTTCTCGTGTGCACGAGACAACATCGCCGAGTCGGGTGTGGGTGCACTAGATGTCATTCACCACTTTCGTGAGTGAGGGTTGAGTTTGTCTGGTGACCACGCCCAATGAAGACTCTACTGATTCAAGAAATGACGAAAATTAGAGTGTGTGGGCAAAGCAAAAAGGGTCGTAACCCCCGCGAGAATCCCGAGTTGGGTGTGCAGACCCGGAGATATCCCGAATTTCGTGAGAATGTAATAGCTTTGAAGTGTAAGTCGAAGAATTGTGTCATTCGAAATGAAAACGCACTGGGCCAAGCATCACATAGACTTGAGTCGAGTGATTGAGCTCCGGGAGTGACTCGAGATGAAACCCAATTTTACGCTATCATGTAGACTTAGAAGCCGAGTGGATGGGAGTCGAGGACTCGAGATTTGATACCCCTGAGATTGCATTTGGTGTTGTTTGAAGCCAACAAGGGCTCTATGATACTGGACGTCATTCAATGGCTACGAACCAGTCGACGGGTCCCTTGATTGTCAACATCATGACTCGAAGGTTAGTGTTTACACACCAAACAGGGGTCAGGTAGGTTACATGTCAGACGGATTATATACAGTGTAAAGCTGGGGAGGACAAGCCGCGAAGATGCGCCCCGGGTAGAAGAGCACCGCCTCTTAGTGGAATTCGCCTACAAACAATAGTTATCAGGCGAGTATACGGATGGCACCGTATGAGGCATTGTATGGGAGGCCATGTGTGTCACCGCTGTGGATGGACCGAGGCGGAGAGAGATCCATCACTTCGGTCCCGATTTGATTAGAGACACCTCCAAGAAGGTGAGCTGATATAACAAATACTTCGCCGCTCGAGCCTGTGAAGAGCTATGAGGATGTGCGACAATGGCACCCTTAGAGTTCGGTGTCAGAATCACGCCTTCAAGGTGATGCCTAAGAGAGGAGTGGGTCGTCTCTGCAGGCGCTGAAAGCCATCGCCGAGGGTTATCGGACCTTTCTTTGTGAGATACTTGAGAGGATAGCACCGCTGCACTGGGCGAAGGCATCGCCTGCACAAGGTCGTGTCCACGAGGTGTTTCACGTCTCCATGCTCCTAAATATATTCCGCATCCAGAGCCTCCACGGTGATCAGGATGATAGAGGTTGACACCTGATGGGGACCTCGAGGAGGGACCAAGGTGCATCGTTGATACCGTGGATCGTTTCATGACGTTGAAGACCGCGAGGCTACTGAGGTACTACGGAGGCACTACTGAGTGGAGGAGTCCACGTGAGAGCCGCGGACACGACAGCGCCACCTATCCCTTCTCGCTTAGGGATGAAGGTATGAAGCTTAGTCGCTAAGATTTAAATGATCATATATGCATGGTAGAGTGCACGTTGTATTATGCATGTGATTGATTGCGGATCGGCCCAGAATTTTAGGACGAAATTCCTTTGGGGCGAGGGGGAGTAATGTAAGACCCGAGAAATTCCACTTATGGAATAAGCGGGCAAAATCGTACTTTGGTTACAAAATTATCAATTTCGCTAAAATCCATAATTCTATTCTCTAGATTCGGATGACAAAACGATTTCACCGCTAGAATCGAGTTTCTCAAATCTAAATATAGCACGCAAAATTTCACAAGTTCCGGTATCGCCTGAGTCGGCACATTTTTCGAGGCATCGCGTTTCGGGTGCCGTAAAACGATCTTCGATGTGATAAAATTCATATATAACACGTACTCATGTGCCATAAGTGGTATGAGTAGAGAAATGATGAAAATGGACGGCCTAGACAAAGGTTTCCAATACCAAACCAGAATAGATGACAAAGCAATATTTGAATTTTGATTTAAGTCACAAATGACAAAATAACAACAGCTCTATCTCCTTCATTAAACCAAGACTAAAAACGTGAAATGAGTGGGAGGGAGCGCAAAGTGGGCCAAACATGAGTTTTTTGTAGAAAGGTCCGACTTCTGGGCAACGCCATCAACCGCACCGTCAACTTCGCCTTCAAGCATGAAAGACGCTTCACGCTGAGTAAAAGCTACGCTGTGGGACTCCTATTATGATTTTTCCTTAATAAACTCCGAGAGGTAGGGTTTCTCCCTACTCGAGTTTTATTCCCTTTTAAATGCTTTTGCAAATGTTCGAGTTTGAATGAGGCCGAGGTCGGTTTTGATCTGGCCCCAAATCTCGAACCGTGTTGTTGTAAATTTTGAACCCAAAATGGTAGGCCGTGACAAAGGTGTGCACCGTGTGCTGTGTGTGGGTTGTTAATTGTGTAAAATTGTGAAACAAATCATGTATTGGTTGGTTTGAAGTCTTAATGAGCTGCTCTGACGGCCCCAAATCAGATCTAATTATTGGAAATTATTGAGATATTTTCAGAATCCAGATCGCACCCACGCTGAATTGAGTTGCTTGTCAGGCAATCATGTGCTAAATCATGTATTGATTGTAAAAGGCCTGAATGGCCGTGGAAATGCGTTTACAAAGTGAACCGATAAATTGTCAGTGTTGGAACCGTAAAACCCTGTGGTTTTATCGTTCCTAGAATAGTGACACGAAAATATATTTTTGTGAAAATATGTGTTTGGTCTAGCAATTCAAGCAAATTGCCGTGGCTTGATCGTTAGCCCAAGTGAGCTAATTTTAGATGCATGAAATGTATAATTATACAACATAATCGTGCATTTGAATTATGCAGTATATTCATGTTTATATATTTGCATGTGATTGCACTGTGATTGAACTGCATATGCATTCCATATGCACCGGAACACCCTAGATTATGTGGAGCGAGTACATGAGATTGCAGCCTGCAGAAACTACGCGAGGCTATTCAAAAACATTAATTACTCCGGGAGGGTATTAAATTAAAAATATCAATCGTCTGAGCTTACCAAATTGGATATTCATCTGAGGGTAGTCCATTAAACAAATAATATATCAATCGTCAAGCGCCCAATTGATATATATACATCGGAGGGTCATTCACAAAACAAACAAAAATAGACATTCTCATACGAGGCCTAGTTAGTGTGAGGAGCTCATGAGATCGGATCTCGAGTTGGTCATGTAGACATTCAAGTAGATCATGCATTTACTTGAATGTGTTTAATTTGAACATTGCACCGCACTTAGGTGGTGAGTAGCCCACTTGTGTGGCGATTCTCGATCGACACTAGCTCACCCGCCGTGATCCCCTTTTATGTGCACAGTGGAGCTAAGTGGTGAGACTCGCTTCGCCCTAGAGGGTGAGTTCTAAATAAGTTTCTGAATGTGGCTGTGTTTTACATGTATTAGAACTCTTTTAAGTTTAATATATGTATTGTTTAAGAGTGAAAATATTGTAACTCTTGCAACTATAGGATATATAGTTGACTATAGTCGGGTATGCATATTGAGTATTGTTTATAAAGCCCAAGTGGTCGTATTACTCATGTGATTGGATATATTGATTATATTGCAATCAAGCCAGGGGACAGATATGCAAGTATTGTATTCTGGGGTAGAGCTCCTCAGACAAAGGAGACTCGCCCCGATTTTCCTGCTTACGCCAAAACCCGACATCCACTTGTATTCCGCGGTCGACGGGTAGTCAACTGACCCCGTGGCTCAGCGCCACAAATTCTCGTACATATCTTAGCTTCGAATCGATTTTGGCTTCATCTTTAGCCATATCTACATGACTTTGAGAGTCCTTCGCCTTCCGTTAGTACCATTGAGAGTACTTATTTCGTGAGGTTGCTTCACCTTTCATCTTTGATGTCTACATCTACAAATTTCTACTTTCCTTTTCTTCGGGGCCCTCCAAATTGTTTTTAGCAAAGCCATTCCAACTTTACTTCCTTTGCCTTATGCTCAACTAGACTCGAGTTTGCATACAGACATCAAGTTAAGGAATATCAAAACTTTCATGTCTTACTGATTACCTCTCTATCCACTCCGCTCCATCCTTCTACTCCTAAAGGATATCATATTTGACGAGCTTCTCAATTCTCAAGGCCTACTACTGTAAAAAGAATCATTTGTCAGATTTTATTCATAAATTCCCACTTTATGTTGATTTCCTCATTTTTCATAGGATCGGACTCTTTCCTCTTAGCAAGACTACCAAGAAACTCAAGATGGTCGAGAAGAAGAAAACTACTTCTAGTAGTCGGCCTAAAAAGCTTAAGCTTTCTAAGGATAAGGAATTCTTCCAACTTGTGATGGTCGTCTCGCAAACTAGCCCATCAATTTGATTTCTCCAATACCGTTGATCATCCTATTGAGATTAAAGAAGTGTAAGATCCCTCCGAGGATAGGGAACAAGGGTCGGCTTATGGATGAAGAGGCTTCAAGTGAGGATGATTCTCGATACTAGCAGCTGCACCGCATAAGACAGAGACTTATTAAAGGGCTTGGGAGGAAGGGACCACCATCATTGAGTAGCGTACGAGCATACTTCCTGACTTACCTCCTTCTTCGGTTTATTCTTTACCTTCATTTTCCTCCTATATTTTTCTTTTCTTTTGGCTCTCATATTTTCCATTTCGTTGTGTTTCACCGAGATCAACTTTCTGTAGGTAGTTACGAGACGGATTTATCTTCGACTTGTCTTTCCATACTAGAACTTCACTGTCCCCAATCCTCGCACGCCCTCCTAGTGATTCAACGAAACGCAGCTCTCACTCTACTCGTGAGCTGGCTTTCTCGCTTGGACCCGCTTTTGTCTACTAAACGTAAGGATGCTTTTTATCCACTTTGGTGGTGTCGCATCGACTTCCAAATTACCTCACCAAGATTTTCATTTCAAGGGGGCTTTAGCTGTAGACTTCTTCATTTTCCTACATCGATCGTGCTTTGAAATCCAATACAGATCTTCCAAATTAGATGCCTTGAAAAGAGAAAGCAGCTTATTCAGCTGATGCAAGCTCAACTCGCTAAGAAAAAGCTATGCATGGTTGAGTGAACTATGCAACGTGGTTGCAACCACCACAAAGGAACCATTTGCTCTCGCTTGCACTGCCGGTCTACTAGCCAAGATGCTTTTGCGCGCCGCGGTTGGCATCGACTTCCAAAGCACTCTACCAAGATTTTCATTTCAAGGCTTTAGCTGTGACTTCTTCTATTTTCCTTCCTACATTGATCAGGCTTTGAAATCCAACAGAGATCTCCAAATTGGGATGCCTTAAAGAGACTTGGTGAATTATCATAGCGAGTGTGATGTCGGCGTGGTATTGATGAAGAATGGAAAGAAAGATCAGAAGTTAACTGGTGATATTGAATTGATCATAAAAGCTCGACAACAGCGTCTATGAGAATATAGGATCAGCCGAACCATTTCTTAACTTCGATCGTGACCGGATAACGGTGACTTCTGCGATTACGGAAATTGATGCGTCGCGTGAACATTGCTTGGATCATTGTTGCTCTCTTTGTTTCCTTTGATTTTTCCATGATGATATGGCTTTGACGTTTCGAACAATCGCCGTGATCGAATTGTATCATTATTGTAACATTTGTTATCAAAGTCTCTTCTTGTATCTTATCTTTTAGTTCATTATGATGACAAGTATTGATTGTCTGAGGTTAATACTCTCTTGCTAGGTGTGTGACCTATGATTTCTTGGTGGAGAAATTGGAGGTGGAATGTATTCTTGAAGGATGTTGTTGGAACACGTGAACACCATATCCATACGGGACGCCTATATTTTGCCGCCGAAACCTTCTGATATGACGTGCGTTGGTGGATCCCGATGTGGCACTATGCCTGCCTTTGATGTTGATCGTTGTGAATAATTGTGGAAAAATCCTTGTTATGCTTGTGTGCGCTACGATCATGACATTGCGGTGGATCGAGGTGGCATCTATTTTGATGTGTGTTGATGTGTGTGTATGGTGCGTAAAAATCGACCGCAAACCGCCCTTTGCATCGCCGTGACATTATTAGTGAATCAGGTGGCATCTGAGCCTTTACCTGATGTGTCGCGTGTTTGTGGAAGATGCTTTAACTTCTATTTTTATTAAAAGTGGTCTTTGGACCCACTTCTTTCTTTGATATACTGTGTATCATCGATTATCAAGTGCAACATTGGAGAGATTTGACATTTCTGCAACCTTCTGATGTGTTAATTTGGGTGTGTTGAACAGTTGTGTGTTTTGTCTTCACCTCTTTTCTCCAACATAGAATAGAACAAGATCTTGTGTTAGAACTTAGTCTTATGAGAAATGGTGGCTAAAAAGCCTATTTAGGTCAAAACATAAAACATTCACTAACATTACCCCAAAGGCCAGTTGAATCGATGGTCTTTTGAATTTTTGTTTCTCTATGGTGAGATGCGCCTTAAGTATTCCATTGATGAGCCTCTTGTGGCGAGTTTTGCTGCTGTGATATCACGCGATTCGGTGTGCCGATGTCTTACCTTGAAAGGTCCTCTTAGTTGAACCATTGCCCAGTCTTTGTCTTTAGAACAATGATGAATCTTCGAGCAAATATTCTTCAAGCTTTTCATCTTGATTCTCCATGTTGTAAGTCGGTCGCATTTTTACACGGATCATGTGGTTGAAACTTTAATTCTTTATCATGCGATTCGAGTTGCATCATCGCCCGTTTTTATTGTGCTCTTGGAGTAAAACCATTCTTGAAACTCTTGAAAAACACGATCTTTCATTATACGAAGTGTTACTGCATCTTGTCATCAAGATAGAAAAGGTTACCACTGTGTGTAGAGCTTCTTTTGGAAGTCTGTGAGGCCCTACAAAGTGCATGATAAAATCACGTGTGCCGTCTGCGGTTGCTGGCATTTCTCATGATTTTTCATCAGCATTTTGTTGGATCTTCTGCTTGTCCATTGTTGGGCATAAAGAAGTTGATATGATGAGTTGTATTCATAATCGTGAAAAATAATTCCTCTTTTGATGAACATTGTTCATGATCGTGTAGTGATAGAATGGAAATTCAAACCTATGAATAATACGTTCCTTGATGGTACGGATCGCGCATCCTTCTGTTCTTTTCTTGATGGTATGGCCTCCACTACTTGTGAAATAGTCTATAACCTTAGATGAAGTTGGTAGATAGCGGCGGATGAGATCTTCCACGATGGGATCCGTAACATCCTCATGAGCGACCATGGCTTTGCTATTGAATGTGTGTCGATGAAGCGGTGTTGGCGATCCTCTCTGTGTGCTTCCATATTTTATTTATTCGCGTTGAACAAATGATATTTGATCTCTCTGAATAGATGGCGAATAGTCATGTCTTCTGATGCCATATCTTTGCTCTTGAATGATAGGCTGCAAGCTCCTTCATGGACTTCCTTGCTTCTATGTTGTATGCGGAAATATAAACACTTGAGTAATAACCCATCGAATCCTTTTCTATATAGATCTTCTTACAGTAGAACAAAATTGAGCTTGAGCCTTATGATTAGAACCCTCTTGTTTGATTCTCTAAATATTCTTTGAATTATGTTCATTTCTTCAATCTCGTGATATTCAAGTCATTGTTGAAGATGTCTGATCGATCCTTTTAAAGTGAAGGGATTCTTCTTCTCTATCATGGTAGACATGGGTTAATTCTTCTACATTTTGAAGGCTATTTGAGCATGACCTCCTGTTTGATCCCCTAGGCATGTTCGAAATTCCGCGCTATCAGAGTGGCGCTCAGTTGGATAGTGTGATAAGTAAGGTGTTAATAATAAATATTGCACTTATACTACCTGTCAGTGTGTCAGTACCAGTGAGAATCGATGACTCGAACATCGTTTACTTTGTCTGTAGGATCTCTAAACCAATCACCAAAGCTTCATATTCTGCTTGATTGTTGGTGCGTTCAAAGGCAAGATTGAAAGACGTGTAGTCTTTACTCCTCTTATTGGTGAGATAATCTGTTATTCTGTACCCATTCGATTTTAGTGCTTTCGAACCATCGTTGAGGATCCATAGCTCTTTTTCTGCTATAAATTCCCGACTCACGCACTTTGCTGTCGACCTCTAAGGATGCGGAAAAATCGATGAAATCGCGATGCCTTATGATGATTATGTGGAAAATAAACCAGGTGGTGCAGCGGGACCGTTTGCCAATCATCTTTTGTAGTGGTGGCGATTAAGCGTACTTCCTTAAAGTGATCGAGAAGCTACATTAACTCGAGACAGTCAAAAGCAGCGTCTCGGTTGAGTACCACGTGCAAAGTCCGGCGGGGCCAAACGTAATTCAAAATTTGGATTATGTCTTTCTCTTGGTTTTGAACTTTATAACCTTAACGTCGCCGACGTAATTGTTTTCGCTAAAAGACGGCCTATTGTTTCTACCGTTGTGGTGATGATATATGGTGGTGGGTGACTTATGGAGACGTTAAAATGAGGTTAAGAATTATTCTTGATCTTGTCCATTGCCGATGTTGTTCCTACCATGAAACTCTTCCATATCTTTAACCTTCGCAGTTAAATTCGTGGTTTTATATAATCGATTAAAGATAAATCTTCTTAAATATTTTGGGTTGATTGTGACTTGTTGGCATCTTTAACTGTTGATCACTTCTGTCTCTTTGGCGGGCACTCTAAATGCACGGTTGAGTGGATTAGCGATTGATGAAGTCTTATCCTCTCAGAAGCTTCCTTAGATATTTGATCTACATGCTCCTACTTGGCTCCTTTTAGTTTCAACACAATATCATCAATGTATACTTCCACATGTGGTGATATTCTTGTGTGTCTTGGAAAATGGCATTCATTATAACCTTATGGTGGCAGGATTACCTCATTCTTGAGACTAAAGGCATGACTGGCCATTAAATGTCTGTGGACAGACATCTAAAGGCCGTCTTAAGTATATCTTCTGACTATTAAAATCGGTTGTAACTAGGAAGCCGTATCAAAGGATAGCAATTCATTATTAGTTCTAAAGGCGATCTTAAGTATATCTTCTACAACTATTAAAATCTGATTGTAACTGGAAAACAAATCATAAAAGGACAACAATTCATTACATTAAGTATTGACATCAAACTAACATGTCTCTGATAGCATCACATACATGTCCATACGAATGCCTTGACTTATTTAGATCTTTAAAATCTACATACCCGAGTTTTCCATTTTTTCATTAACTTTGAGAATATCTTGTACAACGATGAACACACATTACCTTACCTTGGGCTAATAGATTTGGCCTTCAAGGTTTCTTAATTTCTCATTCACTTTCAACTCTAATTCATGGACATTCTTCTAGGTGGTTGTTGGAAAGGATAGAGATTCTGGAACTGTGAGATGTGTTCCATGAGTTTACTACAATCAATCTTTGGCATCTCATCCATACAACGTTCCCAAGCAGAAACGTCTTTTGAGATTCCCGTGACTACCAGGGACCTTGATTTGTTTTCTTTGCATCTAGGATTCGGTGGATCAGGAAGGAGAACTAATAACTAATAGTCCTCAGCTCTTCATGATCATCAGGTTGATTTTCAATGCTACATGAGATCATATACTTGAGAGCTTGTTATCTTATTAGGAGGAGCTGAGCTCAGAATCTTCCCAATCCTGAAGTTCTATTTGCTCACTCTTCATTGATTCTTCTCCATAGGCAAGTTTAAGCTCCACAAATGTGTAGAGCCCATTCTTCTACAACACAACATTTGCATATGAACAGGCGTTGACTGACTGACGCATTCTCTTCATGAGAATAACGGTCTCCGATCTTATATTGGAAGTAAAACGCACAATGGAAACACGAGAGAAGGAACGGAAATTGGCGGAGTTGAGTATCTTACCGGAGGTTTGGCGACGGTCTTTGCGTGTCTTACGATGTCTCTTGACTCATGCATATTTCCTTGGAGTCCCGATGCTTCTTTACCTTTGAATTTTGATGGACCAGAACTTCATTACGGTCGTAAGAAAAGCCAGTGAAATCATTGCTCTCTGCATAAGGGTTACACAGGAGATTGCAGTGGAAAGTTTTGTTTGTGCGCTGCAGCCACTGAAACTACAGCTTCATCGGCTTCCTGACGGTATAGGTGAGAACGGAGGGACGATCGCTGCTTACTGATTGGCAGATCTGGTGCTCTTCCTAACTTTCAGAAAGCAATTTGCGGTGGTAGTAGAATTGATCTGCATAAAATCAGGTTGTTAAGGAGATCTTACTACTTACCCGCGCATTCAAAATTGATAAATGAGGAATTGCTGCACTACGAGTCAGAGGGTTTCATGAATGAAGATCAGTGCTCAGCTTAGCTTCTTTTGTTTTAATCAGATCCTGTGCAGTCACTAACACATCATAAACTCTGCGACAATCCATCAATGACATCATTGACTCTGATCCCATTATCCATACATTCTATACAGAACACATTGGTTTGCCGATCAAATTGGTAACTCTCATGCAGCTATAGAGGGTAACACATGACATCACTACATCAAATACTCTATTAGTGTGGTTTTTCAATATCTTATCAAAGGCTTACTTTCTGTGAGGAGGGTCAATCGTTGGGATTACTTCCTTTATGATTATGCTTTCATACGATTTAAGTAAATGTTCTTTGTACCTCTACTAATCTTTTCCTCCATCTTATTTTGACTTGAAAAAATATAGTAAAGTTAGAGAAATAGTAGAACATTGCAAGAAATAGGAAATGTACCTGTCGAATGATTACGATCAAATCCACTTCTTCATCAAATTACATAACTAGACTCCACTCTGCATCTTCATGTTATTTCAAAAATGCTAGTTTGGTTTTTATTTGGAGGATTTGATTTTTTGTTGCCTTTTTCTACAGCAATTTTGCACAGTGGCCTTGATATTTTTGAGAAGTCCTTTATGAATCTTCTATAGAATCCATCATTGTGAAACCCCGAGCAAATATAATTTTCTAAAAAATGACAAAATGGTAATTTCGATCAAAATCGGAAATTTTTCTAGATCTCGGATGAAGAAACGGACTTCACCATTGGAATGAGTCTCACGAATCACGACTGGCGTCAGGTGCTCAGTTCAGTTCTTTGGAGGACGGTCTGAGATTTGCACGTTTTTCGAGGCAACGAGTGTAGTGCATGACACTTGGCGCATTTTGAGTGGCTCACAGTGTGCCACGTGTAGGAATGCGAGATCAGTCGATTCGAAATCAGGTCAGCTAGGAAGATTTATGTGGGTGACATGTGGCATCTCCTAATTGGAGGAAAATCTCAAAGTAGATGGGTAAGTGGATAAGAAATCCACTTAAGCCAATGATGGCTTGACATGTGGTAATGAGGGGGACAAAATGAGACTTTTCTTCTCCATTTTGGCTAGAATCCGGCAGTGGTGAGGGGAGGCTTGGTTTTGAAAATGGAGGTTTGGGAGAAAGTCTGACTTCTCTCTAGATTTCTCGATGTTCGGACCGGCAATCTCTTGGGCCAAGAATGCAAGGAGTTGTTTCACTCATAGTGGGTAAAGGGCCTTGCATATGGGACCTTGGTTTGGGAGTTTAGAACCAGCATCTGAAGGGAGTAGGGGTCTTCATCACCTGCTTTGATTCTGATTGCTTTGGGTTCTGGAAGCTGTGACGGTTTCCCAGTTTGATTTAGGCGTAGTGGCCGTTTGATCGAGTCTAAGCAGGACCGGAGTGTTGAAATATTTTAAGACCGGTTTGGACGGTTTGGGGACTGTTTTAGGTGGTTTGTGTGTGATAATTTATGTAATAAGTGAGCCAGATCTTTAGTGAGTGGGTTTTGCCCCTGGATAGCCCACTTGCTCATTTAGGGACTCTTAAAACTATCAGGGTTGGTTGGAACGAAGGGAAATGATTATGTTGTTGTAAGCTTAAAATGTTAACACAGTGGATTAAGCTGATTATTTGTGAAAAATTCTATTAATACAGCAATAATTAAGTGTGTTAACGTGGTGTGGGATTAATATGAAATATGAAATTCTGATAATCTATTAAATGATTGGAAATGAATTGTGATTGAGCCATTTTGAGCTAATTTTGATGTTATTGATAAGAATAAATAACATGTGATTAGTAAATGAATTGAATGACATGATGCATGTGGAGTAAATTTATGTTAGTACATAATACATGATTATTAACATGAATTGTTTGGAAATGGCATATGTTAGTTTTTGCCAATATGCCAAGGGCAACCTAGAAAATTAGGTGTGAGTGCATGGCATGAAAGAAATGAAAAATGGAAAATGGTTGTGAAAGAAATTTCAAAGGAAGATTTTCAGAAGACACTTGTAGAGTGGTCCACGGCGGGTTCATGTACGGAGGGGTGGGCCCATGGTGTTTGGGAGAAGGTCTGGCCAGTTCGCTTGTGGAGGGTAGTCAAATATATTACGAAGGAACAGTTCATTGATGTTTCTAGGGGCTGCGCTTTGTTTGAAGGAAAACGAGTGTTTTTCTCTGCATTTACAGAAGGCCCAGGCATGTCTTTGTGAAGGAATCGGTGAGAGACTCTGAGGAGGTGGGAGGGTGAGTGCGCATTCTCATGATTAAGCAATAGTATGAACTTGATTCAAAGAGTAGATCTGTATTTTATGATGTGTTTATGTTGAATCATTGCATGTGCGCACTTAGGTGGGGAAGTAACCCATGTAGGAGATTATCACTACTAGGCATTGCTCACCTTTGTCCAGAGAGAATATTGGCCCCAGTACGGAAGTGTTGGGACGAAGCGGCTCATTAGAGGCAGCTTTGAGAGAAGAGTGGGATTACAGTGAGCTTTGGTTGTTTCATTACACCTGTATGACTGTGTCTAATGTTAATTGTGAGAATCTTGAAGCTAATAATGTTGGTGATCTGAGGTGATGTGATCGAAGCTCTTGAACTGTGGCAGCTAGTTTGGGATGTATTTTGATGAGTATGATGTGCTTAGGCCAATGCAGCCATTTTACTCATGTATGGGGTCCTCACGGAGCATACGGACATGGTTGCTCAAAGCCAGTTGGCGAGGAGAGTTGTCAACGGGACCAGGTTTTGGGACATCACATGATCATGTTACGAGGCTTATGATCCAGCACATATACGTGGTGGAGTCTAATAAAGAAGTTTCTGATGGAAACTTTAAAACCAGTCTGACTTCACTATGAGAGAATCTGTGATTGAAGGAGATTACAATGAATGAAAGACTGAGTGGCATTTCTGTTTGCTCAACAAGTGGTGCACTGCTGAAGTCAAGGAGCCTGGTTTTTTGCGATATTAGCGTCTGATCTGGGTTCTAGTCATGTACAAACAGTGATTATTTGGATCCATAAGCTAAAAGCTTCATCTCTTCTTTGGATTCTACCTTGTTTTAGTTTTTCCATGACATTTCTTCAAGTAATTTCCTTTTCTCCATAACTCTCAGTCTCTACATCACTCTCTTTGGAGTTCTGATGAGCTTTTGGGAAAATTTCTTATGTTGCACTACATGCCACTTTTGTTTAGGTCGACAAGGGAGGAGAGGGACAACAAACCTTGTAAGGTATTTTCCTCGGAGTAAAGTGTTCTGTAACTTTCATACGGAAAAGTATGTCTCTCTTTTGGAGTAACATTCTTCTTTAGAGAGAGTTCTCTTCTTGTTTTCACTAATTTGAATGGAATGGATACCTTGATTCTTTCCTTTTCATTTGTAGACACTTTAAGCCTTTCATATGAGTTCTCTGATGCAATATCAGACCGAATGTTTGTTTGAAGTCATGCTGTATAACATCACAAATTAGAGAAAACTGGTAATCGCTAGCACAATTTCGGTCTTGCTCTCAGATCCATAGCAACCTATATTGAATAGAAACATTGGAGAGGAGATCTTCATCGGCCACCATGACGCTCCTTTTAATGGGAACTCACAGTGTTTTCACCCTTTGTTCAGTCTGTCTTTTGGATAATATTCCTGAAACTCCAACAAACATTAGTACCATGATTCTAGGAGTTGTAATTAACTACGGTCTACCCTCCCTAAGTTCCTCTTTATTGGGAGTTGGTGATCTTGAGAAATGTATTAATTCCCCTTAGAAGAAAAATAAGATATTTTCTGGGTCAACTTTTGACACATCAAAAGTATATTGTGTTTGTATATTAGACGTTTATGACTTCTTCCATAAGTCAGGTGCTTTCTTCACTAGTATAGGACAGATAAAGAAACCTGTACTTGGGAGATATGCTATTGCAATTTCTTCAAAATTAACCTCTTAGCAGTAGGTTCCCATGGAGGTCTTTCTCCTTTGACTCTTTCTTGAAGTAGTTTCAACATATACTTGACCACCATGCAAGAAGAGCTCATGGGATCCTCTAGCTCACAGCATGCCATGGGGGTGCAGTGCAGTAAATCTTACATCAAGTCCGCTTTGCTTATGCTATCTTCACGTGATACATTTACGGGAGATGGATTTTGCATCTATTCCTCATTTATTTTAGAGAACCAGGAGGAAGTGTTTGACTACTGCTGATTCTCCCTTCACTTTGGGTTACCCATGCAGTAATTCTGCTATATAATCTCAGGGATTACGCTCCCTGAAAGGAGTTTGTGTGGACACTATCTGATACCTACCTCGGCCTATGATAGAATTCACCTTGGCAATGTGCATGTAAAGTAAATCAACTCCATGTTAATGAGTTGGAAATACCACACCAGGTTTTGAGATGAGGAAATTTTCATAGTTGGCTAATTACAGCAACGTCTAGGTTGTACATACTCTGAGTGGGTGTCCATCTTCTCTAAAGAATAAGAGAATTCATGATTACATACCCTCTTGGGTAAAGATTTTCTCTATCTATTGACTCACAGGCCCATAGCTTATAGAATTTTGGGCGCTAACTTGTCTAAGGCTAAGCTTTGTATAGTTCCTGTACAGCCTCTTTGGCCCTTTCGAATTGGTGGTGAACAGCGGTGGCTGCATAAATCTACCCGGATGTTTGGCCGTGCGGCCCAGTGCGAGACTAGTGTCCTTCCATTATGCATACGTAGCAAGTCTACACAAAAGAGCCTTGAATGGTTTTTTTTCATGTGCACTTTCTCCATTTTCTTGTTTTGTCTCACCATTAATCAAACCTGGAGGGTTGGAAATGGATCGGCACTGCGCGCCTGAAAGGATTTAGGAGGATGATTGTGTGTAATTGTCGGGATTGCCATGCCCTGCCACCGACCATGACTCACGGGCCTGTTCGAAAACGCAATTGTGGAGATAAAGTACATTCACCGAGAATGGTTGGTCGAGTTGGAGCCGAGACTGGTGGTTTTCATTGTGGCTCATTATTTTTGTTCAGCTATTGGAAGACATGATATTAACTCTGGATATTTTGAAATAGGTATAAGCTCTCTCTTCGGTGTTTGCTGCGAAGGGCACATTAAAGCGGCGTGAAGCGTCGTGTTGGCGTTCCACTGCTAGATGTCTTTGCGATGGTGATTTTTCTCTTACATGGTTTCTGATCGGGAAGCTATTTTTAAAATAGTATGGTTGTACTCATGACTTGGTTTCGTCTTTGGCTATCAGTGCATCTAGTCATAAGCCCGAGCTTTTGGTAAAATCACGTTTTTGATGGTCAAATCTATCCTTCAAATCCTCCGTAAAATTGAAAGAATCTTTTATAGTGAGATACTCATTTTTGAATCTATGGAGATGATGTCTAGGAAAATTAGATCTGCTTTATTTATGATTCTTCATGGGACTCTTCATTTTCATTATAACATTGTTTCTTTATAGATTCATGGAGTGGATGTTCAACATCAAGAATCTATGATAGATAATTTTTAATAGAAATATCATAAGTGTCACAAACTTCGATTTTGTAGGGAAGCCATGCTGACATTTAGTAAACTTTAATATATGATGAAAAAAATTGACAATAATATAATTTTACCATTTTTAACGAGGAAACTGGATTAGCATTAACTTTAAATAGCTTGGTTTGCAATAAAGAATGGTTATAGTGCAACGCTAAATTGCAAAGAGAATAAGAAGGAAATGAAATTTTAGAGAGGGTGAACATATTTTCTTGGTCATCTATATAAAGCAGGAGAAAAATATCCCAATTTTTGAAACAACAGCGGTAATTTCCTCGATATGATGCTGGGTTGGAAGAAGGCTTAGAAATTGCTTCTAGATTTCGGATGACAAAAGCGGACTTCCACCGTTGGAATTGTCTCGTGGAGATGCCTAGTTACCCGGATGAATTTAAACCCGAATTCCTAGATAAAATTCGAATTTTCATGTTCTCCAGGTGTGATATTTTAGATGAATCCCAAAATGAGATTTTTAAAAATCTTGGAGATTTGTAGAATAATTTGAAAGTTCGTATAAGTTAATTTGAACCAAAAATAGAGGTTAGAATAAAAGTTGTTTGAGGGCAAAAGGGCACCGAGCGAGAGGGGGACACGTGTGACGTGAGCCACGTGTCCCAAAGTATAAAAAGAAAAAATCTCATTTGGGAAAATATCTCCCCAAAATCAGATTTGAAAGCAGTGGAGGAGAGAGGAGGAGAGGAGAGGGGACTCCGTTTCTATTAGAGCGGAGTTGCCTCTGAAGAGTTAAAAAATTAGGTGGGTGTATTCACCGGGACCGGAGGATTTTCAAGGTTCTGGCCAAGATTATAAGTGAGGAGCTCTGCGTAGACACCAAAATGAGGGTTTCTTAGGAAGATCCGCGGGGAGGGTTTGGAAGAATCTGGGGGCTGAGTTGGGAGTGTTTCTGAAAGGCTTCACTGTGTTTCTGGCTGCACATCGAGGTAGGGATTCTTCCTAAGCTTGGTTTTGTTCTACTTTTGGGCTGATTTTGGGATTGATTGTGGGATGGTCTTATGCGATGTTTTGTGGCCTCAATTGGGAGGATATTGTGGCTGGAGGAAAAGGGTTGTTTAGGGATGGTTTCGAATTAATGGCGTGTCTGGGGCCGTGAGAAGGACTCTTGGATTGCGCGTATTGCTGGCACCTTCAGAAATACGAGCTTTTGGAAGGCCATATCTTTCTCATTCGAACTCCGATTCGCACATTCTTGGATTCTATGGAAAGAAATTTGAGTCTAGAATCTGACCATATGCCTATGGATGGAATTTGGTGCTCACAACTTTACTGAAAATTTAATTGTTACACCAAGTGTTCCTATTGTGATGACATGTGAGTGTGAAAAGTGACCCGCTCTTTGCGGCTACGCATTAAAGTTTGGAACTGATGGTTTTTCTGGTTGGGAAGATGGAGGTGTAGTGTCCTTCATGGAAATTGTATCTGCATCAGTGAACTTGATGTTAGGCTTTTGAATCACCAAAATTGGACCTTTATAGCAGTTATGAATTAGTTTTCTAGAATTTACCATAGGCTGCCCTATTTTAGCCAGACTCCTCTTGTCCAAAATTTTGGGCTTTGATTTCAGTTCAGGAGAAGAAGTGAGGAATTTGGTTGATGATATTCAAAAGGGAAGTGTACAATAATCGCATCTCAGGGAACGATGTTGAGCTTTTGAATCACTGGAAATCGGTTGCCTCTTCCACAGGGTGTTTGTTCCATAACTACTTTCTGAAACTGAAGCATGTTTACAAAATGGTTTGTCAATCCACAGATTTTCAGGACTCGTTCGGGGACATTTCTAAACACAAGTTCCCAGTATTCTGTGGTCTATGATGGCTTGTTGTGGAATGTTTTGGCGGGGCGTGCATGCTACAACCGGTCTTCGAGGATCAAGATGTCATTGGTTGATAGAAATTGTTGTTTGGATGTCAATGTGTGTGCTCTGGCAAGTTGACCGTAAGAGATGAAAGTTTATATGTGCAAATAGCCGCTGACATGCTTTCGATTGTGAAGGTGATAACTGCTCGCCAATGTCTTAGTGACCTGTTTGGATCCAACCATACTCCCAGCTTGTTTCGGTGATCTGTGATAATTGTTATGTGCGGCGAAAACGCGTACGCTGAAGCGCAACACGTGTGTGTGGGTACACCGCTGATCGCCGAATGACATGTTGAATGTGAATGTTTGTGTATGTTTGCCGAAACCAGTTGTGATCAATAATCTGGGAATTACGATGTGATTGTCATGGGCGCGGTGGTGGTTACGGATGTGTTTACGTCCATGTAAACGATTTTCGCATTGTTGGCATGTCTTGTAGTCAACCTACATGACCTATTAATGGCATTGCGCATTTGCATTTTATGCGCGGGATGATCTTTATCTGACATGGATGTGAATGCATGGTAAAGATCGACACTGTGTTTGGTGTTTGATGGTATGTCGTGAGTACATGATAGATCGACACTGTGTTTGGTGTTCGATAGTGGACTCGGTAAAATGGGACAACGTCCAAAATGAGTCTCACAGTTGCATAATAGAAAAAGGAAATGAAAAATATGACATTAGTCATTTGGATCAACTATTAGTGTTGACCGGACAAGGAGCATGTCAGTTTCTGTCGCTATCATTTGAAGGACACAGTATCCATGATCCTGCTGTGGCGCCATAAAACTTGTTGGCCAGGACCAAAGGCATGTACGGATTTAATAACACCATTGCCAAAAAAGACTATTGTCTAATCCCTAACAACAAGCGCCATCAAACCTTGTTTTGTATGCCTTAAACCTGTTGGGTTCGGTTAAGATTATTTTCATTTGGAGTAAATCGTTTCTTGAGTGGTTTTGATCAGATTATGCTGCAAGTGCACGGGTCGAACAAGAAGTAGTAAATTGGTTAAGTCGAAATGTCGATCCCACCGAGAGATCTCGAGAATTCTTTCGATCAACTACCCGAAGCTTTAACTCAAAGTCATATATATTTTGGACTCAGTTGAACAGTTGGAGTGCGACTTTTAGAGGCTTAGAGTAATGAATCTAAGAAAAATGAATTAATAATAAATGAATTGAATATTGAAATATAAAAATAACAAATTAAAGAGCCCGAGCAGGTTATACGTAAGAGACATTAAAAGAATGCTATTTGTGAAACATCAATTAAACGAGAATATAGCGAAATTTGTTGCTTATTGAACCTGATTTAAAACTAGTCGAGGAGATATGATAGTGTCAGTTTGGATCTCCTCGAACCACTGTTCACGTTATCTAAACCATTGTTTTGTCTCTTTGAATAGTATTAGATAACTACTTTTAATTTAGGTTCAACGTTGTTTTGGTGTTTTTTACTGTTTTTCTATTCATACCAGTATAACATGGTTTGTAAATCGAGCTCCTAAGATTAACGATTCGCATTTTACACTGAGATCTTTCTGCGCTATCTTGCGGTTTCTCTTTGCACTCCCAGTCGTCAATAAATCAACGCCTCCTTCCAGTTAGATCTCTATTCTGGCACTATGGGGTTGGATTTTTGAAAGAAATCGAGATAAAAATTGAGGGCTCTCTGCATTCAACCTCAGGGTGATAAATTTGCTCACACTAGTTCTTAGGTGTCCAAGTTGAAGGAAGAGGATTTTATGGGTTTTAGTACCATGGAGCACGTTAGATCTGCACATTGACTGAGTTCTCTTAACAACACCAGAGGAGGTGTTCTTTATTAACTCTTAAGAATTCAGCTATACAGTCTGTCCTTTCGAAAGGGCCTCCCGGAAATCGAGCTTGAGACAATTCCATTTCTAGGTATGAGACACGACATTGGGATCGATACTCAAAAAAATTCGCCACCAAAGAGACTAACTGGTAGCCATGAAAGCCAGGGTTCATCGTGATGAATAAAATTTCTACGGAAAGATAATTCACGAAGCGAATAGCATAGATCAGTTCAATGGAAGAATTTGGTTTCTGAAATCACTGAATTGCAACATACATTGGCTTGCTGATCAAGAAAACCCTTTGTAAATCGACAGCCCAGGCAGAATTCGGGTATGCAGGTCGAACAATAAAACGATAATTTGAAGAAATATGGTCTCTGCGTTCGAACTTTGAAAACTTTATGATGGTCGGATCGATTTTCTGAGGATGGAAATGCTGAAACCTGATCACTAGAATCTTGTATCAAAAACGGAAAGGAAGAAAGGAAAAAAAGAATTAAATCACAGGGAGCCTTAATAACCAGTTCTCTTTTGGTCGCCCCATTTGCTTTTCTTGATGCATTTGCGATATTTATAGGGTTCTAGTTGAATTTCAATTTTGGTGCACACTGTGTTTTTGGTGAGTTAAAATGGCCCCTGGAGTTAGTTTGTTGATGTCAGCGACATGGGATTCTTGCATGCGCGACCTGCGACTGTGTTTCAGTCATGTCGCGAGCCTTTGTTTGGTCATGTGTCTTTGAGAATATGGCTGATGTCGCGGCGGCTGGGGCGTCGCGACCTTAGCGTGTGCATTTGGCGTGGCGACAACTAAATGTTGTCATTTATCATCTCTCGTAGTGGCTGTCGCGACCTCTGGATGGCGTCGCGACCTCTTTTCCTTGCTTTTGTTGTCGGCGGCGACGATGCTCGCGACCCTTCACCCATACTATTAGCCAGTTGATGTCGCGACGGTTTAGTGTATCGCGACCTCCTTTCAACGCAATCGGTGTGGCGACCATCTCTCTTTAAACGTGTTGATACGGCGAACGTAGTTCAACACCAGTAGATCAATCTTGCGGCGAGGAATGCTTTGATTCGATCTTGATCTTATGTGCATCGGTGTGCGAAGCGACTTCGTCAGTGTTGGTCGATTTTTATCTTTGTAGCGACTTGATTGGTGTCAGCGACCTCATGATCCAACTGTGCACAGTTTAATTACGTAGACCTGCGGATGATGTCGCGACATCATGTCTTCTTCTTCATCAATTCTGGTTGCTTGACTTTGAGTTTCTTTTGCGTGCGAGCTCGTTTTGATATTGAGATTCGCGAAACTGTTCAACGAGTTTGAACTTTTGTAGTTTACAACTTTAAGCGTAGTATTTGCGTTAACATCAAAGAGAACTTTGCTGAGCATCGATTTCTTGAATCGCTTTGGCATATCTTTAGCGCGACTTTCTTCGGCCTGAGCCGCAGCCGATCTTCGTGACGCATTCACGTTTCTTTTCAGCTTTATGATTTAAGAAAAACAACACCAGATTCACTTCTTTTGCCTTTACCGCGATTTGGTGAAGTTATTCCATATTCTGCATATAAATCAGGTGCTTTTTAGCTTGTAAAATCCAGTCAGAAAAATGGATACGAAGAATAGATGACTTTTAAGGTACAAAGTCAAACTCCCCCAAAACTTAAATTTTGCTTGTCCCTGACGAGAAGAGAAAAGATTACCGTTTGATCATAGAGCAAGGACGATACTGTTTTGTTTTGGAGTTACAGCCAATTTAATTGAAAGACTAGAAATTGCATTATCTTTGCGTGTTGTGATGGAAACCAGGAGTCCGGATCAGGGAGTTAAGTTTCTACTCAATCGGTGTACACATAACTAACTTATTGAATTTGTTTTATATAAACATTATAGTTAATTTATCCGCTGAAATGTAAATTGGTTTTCTTCCTTATTTCGTGTGAGTCAATTAACCCTTAGAGGATGTTCACAGTTTTGATCTTTTTCTGATTTTCCAAATTCCATAGGCTTGTTGTTCATATTGATCTCCACTAATGTAGGTAATTACAACCTTCAGGATCAATCAGGTCTTTTGGGCTTGTAATGTTAGGCTTGGGTAAGGGGTAGGATGGATGGGATTTTTAGGTTAAGATTACCAACCGCTCTTTTCCTTTGCTCACATCTTGCCCTTTTTTCTCCTTGTAGTTTCCTTAATAAACTCCCAAACTTCATGTTTGGGATCATGCACATGATTGCACCTTTCTTTCGATCCCGGGCGCGTAACCATTTCTATCATTAATGAATTACCTAAGTGGGGTTTGCATAACACACTACAGTCTCTAATTGGGGAGAGATGGTGCGATGTTTTGTGGCCTTTAGGCTTTCTGTATATTGTGGAGCTTAGGTTGTAGCTCCCAGCTACCAGATGGCATTAGGGTGGTGTTGAAACACTTTAAAGGTTGAATTGTTAAGAAAGTTGGAAGCCACAGACAAAACCTATTCCCTTAAGCTTTCTTTTCTGTTGTATTTCTTTTTCTCTTCATTCCCCTTTTCTGTATTTTCTCCTTGAGTTCCTCAAAAATTTATACTCCCCCAAACTTTATTTCTTCCTCTCTTTTTGAGTTCTTTGGTATTCCACGGAGTTCTTTGGGGATTGATTACGCTATGATAGGTTGGGGTCTCTCTAGCTTATTTTGAAAATAACAAGGCTGTGTTTTGGCTCAATTTCTGGAACTTCAGGTGTGTGTTAAAGCATGCTAGTAGGGATGGCATCTAATGGCTCAAACGTTCCAAAGGATGGCTGCATCATTTCTTGTTGGTTATATCACTAAGTTTAAGCCTTGATCTAACTGAAATCTAACTGCAGTTCTGATTTTCAGGGTTGGATTAAGCGTGACTAAACCACTAGGGTTTGCATAGCTGACTCATGTCACGAGTTGATGAGGATTTAAATGATGTTATATCCAACAGGTTCCTTGACTCACTGTTCATACCACAAACCCAAAAAAATTGTTTTGTTCCTTCAATTGTATAACCTTCCTCATCCTAGACTCATCAGCTAAATTTAAACTAAATTGCAATTTGTGTTTCAATTAAATTGCCTGTCATTTGGCTCTTGATACATGTATTTTGTGCTGAGTCATGCCCCACTTCCTGATCTAATTGCAACTAGTTCCAGATTATGATATATCGGCAATTTCACTCTGAACTAATCCTCTTGTTATTCTCTGCCAGCAATTAAAGCAAAATTCACAACCACAGATCTCACACAAACACACATCGAAACAAGAGTTTCTTGTTGCATTTATGAGATTGATAACCAAAGTTGAGAACTATGTTTGAGGGAATTGAGGAAAAGGAGTCAGGCAGGAAGTCCCAATGGAGGTTTTCTTTTTGCTTGAGGAGGCTAAGGGATATCGGGAGGAGGTCACGGATCAAAGGTAAAACACAGTTCAGGGTTGGTGCTGGAGTACTAAACCTCTGCAACACTTTCATTGGCTTTTGATACTCTTTGCTCTGCTCAACTAAGGAACATACATTGGTGAGATCAAGCTTCTCGTTCAGGTCATCCTGTCTAACTCCCAATGTGTTTATGTTGTGCTCCATCTCAGTCCAGCGAATATCAAGAAGAATTTACGGATAGATTTGATGATGATCTGAATCTACGGAATTTTCAGTAATCTTTCTTCTTTAAGCATCGTTGTCATCAAGTACCTTATCTCTTTCTTGCATCTTCTTCTCGAAGTCCTTGAGCAATTGCATATAGAGAAATTTGAATCCTTTAACCTGTTCCTTGGTCTTGGCTTCTTGATCTGCATCCCTTTCTTTTATAAGTTTCAGGAGTTGAGAGTCTCGATCAAACTGATTGTTGTAGAATGATTCGTGACTAAGCTTCAACTTTTTCAGTAGGTCTCGATCTCTGTCCTCCATTCCTTCGAACCTTTCTTTACTTCTTTGCTAGGATCTTTTAAAGCGTTTCCTCCCGCTACACTCATTTCTTCTTCCCATTTATGCTCTTTCCTGCTTCATCTACCTTCATATATTTCCTCTTTTCACATTGGTGCCACTCTTCCCACTGGCGATCTCTTCTTTTAATTGACTTCATACATCTTCTGCGAAGCTCGCGTTACAGGTGCTCATTTTGCTCTTCTTTCATCTGCATGCATTTCTGCAGCAAGAGGAAGTGGGAAGAAAAAATCATACCTGCGTTTATTTTGATTGTTTACCTTTTTGGGGCTCCTCTGGAGGCTTTTGAAAGTTCATCACTGAGTCAGCTTCTCATCTTCGTTGGTGGAAGTGGCCGGTGGGGTGTTGAATCTGGGACTTTTTGATATATAGAATAAAGTTCCTAAAGTCTACTCACCACCTTTTAAACATGGGGTGTTCTCACATACAGGCGCGTGTTTTCTGCTGGGTTTTTGGAATTTCTTCTTGCATGAGTCTTACACGACAGAAGAGGTGTCATCTTCTTACATCTTTCTTCTCATAACAACAACATAGAATCTGTACCTCTTGCATGACCTACATTTCACTTTCAACTGGGATTACCTTGACACATGCCCTTGCTGGGTCGAGGGGTTACAGTGGTGAAGCTTTGGGAACTGTTCTTCTTCTACTAGGGTTCGCTCACCTGACCTTGAAACAAAGCCTAGTGATTGTTGTTGGGTGAGATCAAACATCTTTGTTTCTCATGGTACAATCTCATTGGTGCTAATCAGCTGTCTCTACGTTGAGCCATTACTGCTTCGATGTCAGCATGGCAAAAAGGATGATGGCTTCACTTGTTTCTGCATCTTATTTTATTAACATGGCTATTAGGACTAACAGGGCGACAGAAATAAGGCAGTACTGTCAGCATCTCTTGTGGGTCATCATACCCATTGATTTGTGTTTACGGTTGGCTCCATTTCTCTTTAATCCCATTGAGACACACCATCTTGTCAATTTCCTGACAATCTTCTCACGGTTCGGGTTTGCTAACGGCTCTGGTGGGTTATGCCTTTGCCTGCCATCCGTACACCTCGTTAATGGCATTTGCCGTATGGAACCCGAACTCCCACGTAATCTAAGTTGTCCTTTCTTCCCTGCAAGTTAGAGTAAAATTCACAGGACCAACTGCATATCGGGCCTACGGTGCTTGCGAAATTTTCCCATCATGTTTGTTATCATTTGAACACGAGAGAAATGGGTTGCTGAATTCATATATCTCCAGACGAACCGACATATGGAGCATAATGCTTCTTGGCGTGTGCAGTATGGAGTATCTTCCATTTGGCAAATATTCGCCCTTTCTTCTACGCCTTGTCTTTGCCTTAACATGCTTGTTTCTTGCAATTGGTTGGATCTCGGGTTGTTAAAACAGACACTGATTTTATCCACTCTGTAGGTTCTTAGATAAGCTGCTCCTTCGATTTTGAGCATGTTTTCATCGTGATTTCTCTGGTCGGTTAAGGCGAGTCTCGGATTCGACCATTTGGAGGAATCGGAAGGTTTTAGGAGGAAGTTTGGATTGAGGGTTTTGCAGAATCGAAACCAAGGAATATCTTGAGCGAAGGATTGGGTCTGGCGTCGAGAGAGGATAACTTAGATGGAGGGAGTTTCTCAGCGATTCGCAATTCAGAGATTATTATGAGTAGGCTCTTTGTGATTTCGCATTTTATTCGCAGTATCGCGACCCAGAATTAGTTGAAGAATTATTAATTCTTTGATAAAATTTAAATTTAGAGGCAAAGTGAAAACTATACAGGTGCTTCTTTCCACATTTTTAATCATGACATAATGACTGATGTTTTATTAAAGCAACTCTATGAGGTCTGTTACGACCGGGAGGAACAGTCATCACACTAAGTTTGTGATGCATCATCTCGAGGACATTTATTGCGGGTTGATGACAGCTCTTCTCTTTGGAAGGAATTACTCTTGTCGCGACCCAAATTTTCTGTCGCGACCTCGGTTTCTTCTACTTGAGAACTTTTGAGTGCGACCTCGGCCTTATTCTTCATGGCATTGACTAAGTCACGACATCAGCTTTGTTGTGACTTCAGTTACGACATAAGTTTTGCAGCCAAAGCAGCCTATTATATTTAATTTTTGCCTCAAGTTTGATAGACAAGAAAAACGGAAGAAAAAACAATAATGGTCAGTGGTTCTACCCACGAAAAGCGGGTTTATGCATCGTCAAAACCAATTCCACCTGACAATTCAAGAATGTATTCCTATTCAATTTTCACAGAGAATTTTTGTGCTAGAGGAGATTCTTGCCTTTTTCACTTAAATAGTTATCTTCTGTGGGATTTGTTTTGGATTATGTCTTTGGGAGGTTGTCTGGCCTCTCTCCATTTCATTACCTTTTAACTGCATAAAAGCACTTCTGCCAAACATGATTACAAGAAAGATTGTTAAACTCTAGGAATTGTTATTTAAAGTTTTAGTGAATGCATTCTATCAAATGAAAAACATAGAAAGGCTCAAATTAAAAGGTAATTTAAAAAAACAAAATCTAAAAATCAGAAACTAAGAATTTTCTATGGGTTGCCTCCCCATCGATTGCTCGATTTTTGAGTCCTTATGGACTTGGCTGGGTTTTTTGGTTATTTTCCTTCTTATCAAGTGAGATACAGAAATTGTAGCTCTTCCTTCCTCTTTCCACTCCTGCTCGATAATGCTTAGTCTTTGTCCATTGACTTTAAATTCTTGACATCGGTCTTTAATGTTCTTTGTTCCAAATGTAGTGCTTGACACTGTGTATGAATCCCTCCATTTAGATTTTTAACTTCCCTTGAGATAGCTTTAATCTGGGTTGAAAGAAGAACCTTTCTCCTGTACTCTGAACTCTTTTCGAGAATCCGCTCACGATCATGCCATTTCTTTGTTTGTCCCTTGTATATTCTTCAAGTATGTTGAGGCTTCATTTCTCGATTCTTCAGTTCATTAGGTTGGGTAATCTCTCTTCTGCAACACAAGTCATTTAAATCAAGTTCTGCTGCTAATATTCATTACTTTTTGTAAACTTCCTTGATGCACGGAGTTCAAAGGAACAGATGACATGGTTTCCAAAGACTGAGAATTTAACGTAGGGGACGTTCACGATGGAGTTTTAGATATGAGTCTGCAGGCTTGCGAAGAGTGGCAGAGCCGGAAAATCGAGGAACTGGATGAGGTGGAAATAAGAGGAAGTTGGGTTGAAGAAGATCACGGAAAGTTACACTACCAGATCTCGGGATGACGGAAGCGGACTTCCGCTCCGTTGAGAGATAGTCTGCTGAAAATTAATAACCCACGACGATTTTCCGTTGAATTCCGGAGGATGATTCGAAGGTTTGCGTATTGTTGCACTAGGGGCGTGAGTTGTGCGGGATTGACTGTAATGAGATAGAGGATACCACTTAGGTGCAAGCCTGAAGGTGTGATGGCAAAGTGACGAAATCACTGGTGGCCATGTGTGAGATTTGATTTCCATGGCTCATATTAAACCATTTGAGTGGATGATGTCATAAAAGAAATAAAGCAATAATGATTTAAGGTGAAGGAATTGGGAAGCCACACTGCATCTGTTGGATTATTGAAGGAAAAGAGAGGAATTCCCTCGACCGGATGTGGGTTGTGAAAAATCACCAAGGAGGAGGAAGGGAAGAAGAAAGAAAAGGAATGGAGGAATGAGGGAGGAAAATGAAAGAGGAAAATGAGAAAGAGAAAGAAAAGGAATAGAAAGGCAAAAAGGGGAAGAAAGAAGGGAAGGAAGAGAAGGAATGAATTAGAGGAAAAGGAGGAAAGGAGGAGGAGGAGGAGGAAGAAGGAGGAGGAAAAGGTATAAGATTTTCCGGAATTTCAGGCGAGTGGAAGCGTTGAAAGTTCAGAGAGGACTACTATAAAAGTTCGGTGCAACTTCGATGGGATCTGCGTGGACAACAAAAAGTTGGGTTTCAGGCTAGGCTCGAAGGAAGAGGTGGAGATAATTTTCTCCACTCACGCAGTTTTGTTTTCTCTAGCCTGGGACTTTATAATATTGGTAAAGTTCTTGCCTGGGAAGCCATGAGAGGCCATGTAAATTAGTTCCATGCTTT
>JAEQBH010005426.1:0-212298 GCA_016808115.1 Tetrastigma voinierianum | reverse complement strand
TTGGATAATTAAATGTTAATTAATTATTATTAGATTAATTAATTAATAGTAATTACTATATGGATGAAGCTTGGTTAATTTGAGAAATTAATAACATTAATTAATTATTGAATTAATTAATTAATATTAATTACTATATGGAAGAAACGGTTAATTTGATTAATCCTATTTATTTTTGGTCACTTAATTTAAGTGCTTTAATTCGATATTTAAATATGCCACTTGAATCAATGGTTGAGATCAGTTAAGGCATATTATAAATACAAACAGAATACAGAGTGTCATGAGGTGATAAAAATTATGCGAAAAAAAGATAGAGTTTCACTTTTGCCTCCATCTAACCTCTTTGATCTCATGTGTTGAGAATATCAAGATTTCTAAAAACAAAACCTTTAATCTATGCGCCCTACGTACCACATAGTGAAGGCACTTGGAAGATCATGGAAAACATGGAAAAAGAAAAAAAACGGATCTTTGAGTTATCAACCCCTCTTGCAGAAAAAATCTCCTTAATTTGATTGAAGTAATTAACTACTTTATTTGTTTGTTTGATTATTGTATGCATGTACTATAGGGTCGTAAAAAGAGTTTTGTGTGCACAAATTTCTTGGACCAAATCTTCCGCTAAAAACTTTGTTATGAACTTTAAAAACCTTCATTTGGTATTAGAGCGATCTATGTGTATATGCATATTAATGTGTATGTGGGCATTCTTGCATTATTTGATAATCTTATGGATGTATAATTGTTGCTATTTGATGAATGTTTGAATGTATGGAATTTTTAAAGTCGTTAATTGTAGTGTTTGGGTTAAGATTTGTTGATTTTTCCTTTTTAGATCTTGTGTAAGCCATAATGGGAATAAATTTTTGTAACTTATTTTTGTAAAAATCTACACACAAGAAAGATCATATCAAGATCTAGAAAGTGATCAACAAATGGTTGGCAACCACACCTCTGGCTTTCTATATACCTTCAAAAATCGTCTTATATGGACATCTAGAGAGAAAGTTATGCCTAAAATACGGAAAGATGTTCAGGAATATGGGATGACGGGAAACAACTTGTTTCTATTCTTTTTTGCTCTTCATTACTTATTTTGGGCCTATGAAGCGTTGGACCACGGTGGTGAAGTTTGTGACCCAAGTCCCAGGCCTAAAAGTGTTTAGGGTCTCATGGAAAATTGGGCTTAGGCCTTGTCAATAAAGAGTTATTGAATTTACTTGAAAAGTTTGGGTTATTGAATAAAGGTTGGTGGATCGGACACAAAGAGTTGAGACGGATAAGAGAGTTATGTAAATGAAGAAGCCCAACACCTTAATTTATTTTATTTGTTATTTTATTTTACTTTACAAGGGTTGTAATTTACAGAAATACCCATGACACTTGGCCCAGCTTTCTTTTATTTATTTATTTTATTCTTTATTGTTATTTAATTATGATTGATAACATGTCCATGCATTAACATGCCATACACTTGAATACCCACATTTAATGCTTTTGCATACATATCATTTTCCTAGAACATGATAATTAGGATTGTCCTATGTGCTTATCTTGTTCATCTTTGATGGAACAATTGAATTAAATAATATGCTTAGTTTAATTAGCTAAACTTGGTAAAGATTCATAGATTTAATTTGGAGTTTTCGCATTATCATCTTCATAAAGCCCATATTTTCCATTACTAATAAAATAAAGATTTTATTTGATTAATGATAAATTTTACTTAGGCCCCAACCATTTTATATCTGAGGTTTACCACAATAAGTTAGGCCCACTTAATTTATGGATTAGATTGTCTAATTAACTTAGTATCAATAGGATTGGACTCATAATTTGATTAGAGTTCATCTTAGTAATTAATTATATAGGATATAATGGTGGCTAAGTTATAAGACATATGATGTTTTATAAATATAAAAAAAAAAATTCAAAATAGTGGAGTGGAGAAGGTTATGTATGACAATATACCCTACGGTCTCCGTGTTAGTGTAACACAGCAGATATAATTCGGGCCTAAGCCGGCGCTTAGATTTAAATCCTCCTACGGAGGTTTCTATCTATGTGTATCGGTTGACTTCCTTAGATATAGGATTGAGTAATGTATTTCAGGATTTGAAATTTCTACCCTACGTGACAATTTCAGGTTACAGTAAATACCAAATCTAAAATAATGGGTCACACACTCCTGAAAGTATGGTTAAAAGCTATTCTAACCATACCTTGACGAATTTGTGATGGTTAATAAGTAAAAAGAAAATATGAGATATTTTGATTTTGCTTATTAATTTGGGAATAGTCTCAAAGTTGATTTGAAATTAGGTATGACGGACCCTACGACCCATATTAATTGTTGATCAATTTATAGTGGATTAATTATAAGGTTTTATGTGTTTTACTTGCTTTGCATTCATGCATCCGTTTACTTTTCCCAAAGCTTTGTGATATTTATTTTCGTTTATAGTAATTGTTTGAGTTATTTAATTTGTGATCATGTCATCCAAATAACCATTATCGCTTACTCGTAATGAAAAGCGAGTGGTGATAACCGGTTAAATGGAAGTCAAACGATGTATGTGGGCTAATTTGTGAGAACCAAAGGATTCGTTCTCCACTAAGAGTATGTCCTCAGAAAGCCCCACTTCTAATGTTTCTGCGTGGCATGCGAAAGATATGATAGTTGGATTCATTCGACAACCTGACCCGTTATTACATGCTTGCTAGCATGAGCGATGTTCTTAGGAAGAAACATGAGGACATGGGTACGCATATGAGATATGGGAATCTCTCGGAGCCATGCTTTAGGCAACAATCGACGATCGCGAAAATCGAAGAGCTACTTGTAGTTACATGAGCAGCTAAGATGAAAGAAAGGAGTTTAGTCAGGGCTATGTTTTGAACATGATCGACGTGCACGGCGAATGCATGGGCCACCATTGATGGCGTACTCAGGGTGAAGTATTATCCTTTGATTCTCACAGCTTTCATGATTCCTACCTATTATGTATGAACAAGCTACAGTACAACATGACTCAGCTCCTGAATGAACTGCAGACTTTTGAGGCCATAAGTAAGACTAGGCTGAGAGGCGAAACAAATGTTGCTAACAAGCCATCTTCCTCTTTACAGTAGCAAGAATAAAAGAGGAAGAACACCTGAGAGTGGAATTAAGGCCTGACCGAAAGGAACCAAAGGGAAGGAAAGAAGAACAACCTAAGAGACCAGTGAAGCCTAAAAGGAAGTGTTTCCATTGCGGGGTTGAAAGGTCTTGAAGAAAGCTACAATAGAGTCTCTCGAATTAGGACAAAAGAAAGGTAAACATGAATTCTGGTTTAGCAACTTTGCTTAGTGGAAGATGATTTGTCACCTGGATAGTTGATTTAAGACCACTAACCATGTTTTGTTCTTTTCACGATCACTTGAGTTAACTAGAGGAACACTGATAGGGACATTACTATGAGAGTTGGCAGTTGGGAGAGTGCGTCTCGACAAAAGCGTTAGAATTCTTTAAAGCTTAAATTTTAGGAACTAAATTTCTTGTTTTAGACAATGTATTTTTATTCTGGTTTTAGGAGAATTTGATTTATGTTTCTATGTTGCATGAACAAATTATTTAGTATTTGTCTTTTTATTAATAATTTGTTATTTCAAGAAATGGTTTGATATTTGTCATGAGCACAGAAAAATGAGTTGTCGTCTTAAGGCCAATTAAGTGATCATTAAATAATTTAAATTATTCAAAGTAGAACATCTAAATCTAACAAGCGTCAAAAAAAGTTTCCCATAAGTGATAACGCACGTATCTTTGGCATCTCAGGAGTTACAAACCCATTAACCTTAATGAGCCGGTTAGTAAGAGATAGTGATCCTTTAAGAAAGCTAAATGTTAGCACTCTTCCGTTTTGTGAATCCACATTGAGAAGGTAAAGGAAATGACTAAGAGACTTTTCTCGGCAAGGGTAGAGATCGAAAAGACCTCTTGACTTGTACATAGCGTCTACAGATCACTAAGTGTACCCAAGCTAGAGGTGGATTATGAATATTTCGTCACTTTCATTGGCGATTATTCAAGATCTGATTATGTTTACCCCTGGCTAAGAAATACGAAGCTTCGAGGAAAGTTTCGAGGTGGCGAAGCTGAAAAGCGATTGGGTAAATCACTAAAACTTTCTTGATCTGATCGAGGAGATGAATATACCTTGATATAGAGTTCAAGGATCATTTTATTTAGAGCATGGAGATCCTATCCCAACTCACAACACACGGAACACCACAACGGAGAATGAATTGTTCTTGAAAAATGAGGACTTTACTAGATATGGTTAGATCAATGATGAGCTACTCCTCGTTACCAGTCTCATTTTGGGGACATTCACTACAAACCGCGATCTACATTTTGAACGTATTTCCATCTAAGTCAATCCAAAAGACACCCTTAGAGTTGTAGAATGAACATAAACCTAGTTTACGTCACTTTCGCATATAGAGGGTATCAGAGCACACGTCTTTGAAAGAGCAAGGGAAGTTGGAACCACAGACGATGTGTATGTTTATGGGCTATCCAAAAGGCACAAGGGAGTTTATTCTATAGTCCTTGGATAAGAAATCCTTTGTATCGGAAAAGCAAATCGACTTTTCTAGAGAAAGAATGACTATATGACAAACTTGAGCCTAGCGATGGAGTTGTCTTGGAGGAACTACATTCTGATCATATCAGAAAATCACCATCAATCATTGACGAACGACAAAGTCAAGAGACCACTATTCTTATTGAATATCTGGTACCTCGACGTAGTGGGAGAATGTTAAATTCTACCATCGAATTCTGGGGACAATAAGGAAGAAATTACAATTTCTAGTGTCGGTCACTAACCCGGGATGATCCATTGACATATCATGATGCCATGGATGAGTTCTAACGAGGAGCGAATGGCAGACCACTATGAACAATGGAGTCCATGTACTCTAGCTACGTTTGGAACTTATGATCCACGAGGATGTCGGGCCCACATAGGATGTAAATGGATGCTTCCAAAGAAAAGAGGCATAGATGGGAAAGTGGGAGACTTTAGCTAGAGCTAGTGGCAAAGGTTATACAGAGGAGTAGACTATGAAGAAACTTTCTGCTTGATGGCTATGTAAAAATCACATTAGCATTCTTTTATCCATAGTCGCTTGTCTCGATTATGAGATATGGAAAATGGATGTCAAGACGGCTTTTCTAAATGGCTATCTTAAGGAAAGCATCTACATGATGCAACTAGAAGGTTTTATGGCTAAAGGTCAACAGCAGAAAGTCTACAAATTGCTTAGGTCCATTGATGGACTGAAGCAAGCTTCAAGGTCTTGGAATCTGTGTTTTGATGAAACTATCAAAACGTATGGTTTTGAGCAAAATGTTGATGAACCTTGTGCCTTACAGGTACATCGAAGAAAGAAGGTGGTCTTCTTGGTTCTTTACGTAGATGATATTCTATTCATTGGGAATGATGTAGAAACATTATCAGATGTAAAGAGAAAAGAGCTAGCCAGACGATTTCAAATAAGAAAGGTGGGAGAAGCAAGCTATATTCTTGGGATCAAAATTATAAGAGATCGTAAGAACAAGCTTTTGGCATTGTCTCAAGCATCTTATATTGATAAGGTGCTAGCTCGATTTTCGATGCAATATTCCAAGAAAGGTCTATTACCGACCCATTGTGGAATTATCCTTTCAAGGAAGCGATGTCCTAAGACACCTCAAGAGGAAGAGGATATGAGATGGATTCTCTATGCCTCGAGTTAGCCAGGCAACCTCATGTACCATGTTGTGTCTGAGGCACGATACTGCAGTGTTATCAGGTAAGGAAAATCGGTCGTTACGTCCGATCTGGAATGGGTCATTTTGGATAGTAGTAGAAGCATGTTCTCGAAGTATCTTGGGAGAGCAGGGTGTAATAGCGTATTTCAGTGGAGACTGGGCCCTGTGGATATGCGATTATGATTTTCCAGCTCAGGACAAGAGATAGTGAGAAAGTCGACATTTTGGGTCAATATTCACTCTTGAGTGGTGGTGTGGTAGTCTGAAAGTATCCAAACAATCTATTGCGGGATTCAGCCATGGAAGTCGAGCAATATATTGACCCGACGGCCTAAAGAATCAATTTGGCTCAAAAGTTCCTACAACGATCACAGGAAATGGATTCAAACATGGAAAAACCACTTGTTTTATACTATGACAACAGTGGAGCGGTGCGAACTCCAGTAACCAGGAATCTGAGGGGAAACATCAGGGAGGATCATTTGATCGAGAGATCGTACATAGAGGGTACTTAGCCGTTATGAAGATAGAGCCAGAACAGAACCTTGTAGATACGTTTGCAAGACTTTACTGAAAGGTGTTCCTGGGTCCTTGGGGGACTAGGTTTTGAGACATGTCTCACTGCTTTAGAATGATGGGAGATTGTTGGGCATGGTACCCTAAAAGCATGTAATTTGTACTTCTTCATGAAAACAATTTTCTATATTTGATTCTTTATACATGTGTTGTATAATTTAGTAAATATCATAAAATCTAGATTTATTAATGTAACTATAATTTCCAGTATGTGATTATATAGAGATGATAAGATTATAAATAATAACTAAAAGCGTGCGTAGTAAATCAAAGTAAGGGATCTTTGATCTATGGCCTACTAGTACGGTCACGAGAACATTAAGAATCTACGATAATTTTGATGCGGATTCTTTGATGTATTGTGACACTTGTTTAATGGAGAGGTGCTTCATGTAATGCGATTACATGGGACAGGACCAAACATGGATTAAACTCTTAGAAATAATATATCAGTTACAATTAAGAGTTTTAAGCGGTATCCTTGAATATGATCTTATGCGATTGATCTTAATCTTGAGTAGCCATGGACTCCTATGCAATTTCAATAGGACGATTCATAAGTTACAGTGCATCCTAAGGCGGGGCCCAATACTTATGTCTTTGAGGCCATTGAGATAGGTGGCTAGGGACATGTCCTACGAAATATGGAATCCAAACCCTTCTTGAGGAAGCCGGATAGTGATTCTAACAAGTGGTAATTATGGAACTACTGCAGCGGTTTGGCGTTCTGGCGGGGTTAAGCCTACGACAAACGGCTATCGAGTCGGTATAGAGATGGCTCCGCATTTGGGCGTTGTATGGTAGAAAATGTAGGACTCCATTGTCTTTGGGATGAGGTTGGTGAGAGGAGGCCCGGCTGGGTCCCGAGTTTAGTGGGGTCACTTCGGAAAGTGAAAGTGTCAGTGATAACCGAGACAACAGAGGCAGGATAGAGAAGTTTATCTCTGAAAACCATCGCGAGAGACTTGGTCGAGATAGGTGACCCGGGTCTTTGAAAGATTTCCCTTGGAAGGGTGTTTTGAGATTTGGGGAGCGAGGGCGAAGCTGGTCAAGATTTATAAGGCCTTATGAGATTGTGAGCAAAGGTAGAGCCCGATGGTTCTGAGTTGAAGTTACCTACAGTATCGGGATTAAGACACCTTCCATGTGTTGATATTAAGGAAATACATCCCGAATCCTTCACATGTGCTGAGAGAAGCGACCGTATATTTAAGAGAGAACTGACTTATGAGAAACACCTATATGCGGTGTAGATCGTGGAGCAAGGTGTTGAGAGTAAGGTGATTCAGCAGTTAAAGTCTGTGGAAGAATCATGAGAGAGGCGACTGGGAGCGGAGAGGGGCTTGAGATGCGACGGTATCCTCGACTAGTTCTGATTGAGAGTATTTTCCTTTCTTTACTGAGTTTAGTTTGTTCATTTCGAGGAATGAAATGTTCCTAAAGGAGGAGGATTTGTAACACCCACATCCCCGAGGATGTACGATCGATGTAGTAGTCGAATTAGCATATGTGCCTGAGGCTTCCCTTAATTAGTTGAGGTGCCATAGTAGTATTTTTGGAAGTTGTTTTAAGGATGAAATTGTAAAATTATTCTAAGAATGGTACTGCAATTAAAGAGAGAATGGAGGTGAAGTACAAATTATGGAAACTTCTAATTAGTTAAGGATAATAATAATAATAAATTGCCATAATGGTTCAAAAGCTACAAAAAATTTCTCTAGATCTTGGATGTGAAAGCCAGGCTGTGCCGTTAAATTCGTGCTGAAATCTAGTGACTTAGAAAGAAATAATCAATTCTAAGATAATGTCGAATTTTTTCAGTTTCTAAGTGGTGAGTTACTTGATGACTCCAGGGAACAAAATTTTACAAGAATCTCTCGAGTCGGGAAATGCGGAGTTAAGTTCATTTAAAATAAATTGAACTGAAGAGAAATAAAAATTTCGGGACAGAAACGGACCCGAATGAGACAATATGAACCATATATCCAAATGATAATAATAATAATAATAATAATAATAATAATAATAATAATAATAATAATAATAATAAAGGACAAAAAGTCAAATGGGATGGACGAGAGAAAGGGCGTGAAAGAGAGGAAGATTTTTTTTTCTTCCCTTTCTAAGATTTATGAAGTGGGTAGTAGGTTTAGAGTAAGTAGTAGAAGAAGCGAGGATTGATCCGGCATAGCCGAGGGCTGCGTGGTACTGAAGAATCTTAAAGCGTTTCATCAAGCTCAGTGAGAGTGCTCTTCATATGTTATTTAGATCCTAAAGGTCATTTAATGGATTGGGATTTGCTTAGAGGCCGTGAGAGGCTATAAATTTCAGTCCCAAAATTTTTGGACTAAGTTTAGGAATTTTTAGGAATTTTTGAGACTATTTTGGGACCGGTGTCGGGGTTGAATTGGGATTGTTTTGAGCAGTTCGGGGTTGAAATTTTGGGATTGTTTTGGACAGTCGAGCAGGATTTTAAAATAAGCTGTTTCGGTGTTTTTTGGAGTATCTGGAGCCGCGGAGTACAGAATGCAGTGCAATACGTGAATGGCATTTTGGGGTCCACATATTTCTGAAAAATTTGAGGTATAGCACAGTGTGCAAATTGCTTAGTTGTGATGACGCGTGTGGTCTAATACATTGAATGGCTTAAAGCGGAGGCGGAGAAATTGTGAAGTCGGTGCTCAATTGTATGCTTAGGAAAAAAATTAAGTGTTATAAACTTTTTATTTTCAATACTAGTCGTATTGTTATAAATCTTTTTATGCTGGTATGTTATGGTTTTGATTGGTTAAAATCATATTTTAAGCTTATGGTTTTGAATTGTGCCAATCATATTTTAAACATGGTTTAATTGTTAAACCATATTTTAAAGCTTATGGTTTTAATTTGTTAAACCATATTTTGAAAAACAGCGAGGAAAGCAAACGAAATTATATTTTTATAAATCAAGCCTTAAAAATCCTAGTTTAATAAGCATTATCGGTCGGAGGTATTGCGCACGTGCATGAGTGAGATTGAGACATGAATTGCATTATTTTTAGATTTGCACGATCGGCAAACAGCTCATGCATTATGGCATATTAGAAGGAGAAGGTATGGCACGTACTAGGGTATATAGGGTTAGCACGCTAGCTATTTATGTGGTGATGACATTCCACACCATATTCTGTAGGAATAGGTGATGTGGACCACGGGGTCCTTCCACCGACTCACGGTAGAACCACGGAGTTTCCATGTTACTAGGGTACAACAAGCAAGAAAACTCAGGTGGTTGATCATTATATTTATAAACTTGTTTCCTACGACTTAAAATCGACTCTCGATAGCGAAGCAAGCATTTTATGAAAAGTTTTAGAAGAGCTTTATAGCAAAACAAACAAGCCGGAGTTTATGAAAAGTTTTAGAAACTTTTATAGCAGAGAAAGCAAACATTTTATGAAAAATTTTAGAAACTTTTTATAACAATGACGAAGCAATTTATGAAAAGTTTAGAAACTTTTATAGCAAAGCAGTAAGTATTTTTAGGAAAGTTTTAAGAAACTTTTATAGCAAAACAAGCAAGGTTTCACGAAATGTTTTGTAAAAGATAGTTTGAATTTTGAGACGTTTTCAGGAAAGAAGCTACATTTTATAAAGCACCTCCTTTGAGCTCTCTTTTAGCTCATTATTTTCCTAGTTTTAAAAATTATTTTCCGGGTATAGAGTACCGGGCCTTTGGAACATATCAAAAAATCCCGACCTCTTAGTTATATGTGTTATGTTACTCACTAAACGTATGTTTATGAAAGTACTTTGAACTTGTATAGTTGTGCATATGTATGTACATAGTTTTGTTTAATGAGAAAATGTGACTAGGCTTGAAGGGCTCTTTTGAGAGTGTTGTTGGTTGCCATATTTTAGAAGTGTAAATGGTATTCTGAGGTTTTTCGGACATATCTTATGTCATTTGTTATGCTCTTAGAAATTTTATAAAATCCGCAGTTTGGAAAGAAAAAGAGATTGTGTCTGAGGTTTTCCAGCAAGCAATATGGCTTAGCTTCACAGGATTCTCTAGTCATTGGAAGTGTCGGCTGGGAGTTCTGTGGGGTTGCCGGCACATCACCTGCTAGTAGGGGTGGGGGTGTGTCATAGGCGCCCTGCTCAGCCTCTGCCAGAGTTCTGCGACACCCTTTCTCGGGTCGTGACCGATGAGGCCCAGACCATGTGACCTACCAGCATTGTGCACATTTCTGTATTGGGCCTCTGTGCCACTTTATGAGTTCTCGGATCCTGTGAGTGGAGAGAGATAACTTTGTGATCTCATATGGGACGAAGGAACTCTCTGGCAGTCTACTCAAGGCATACGCTGGCATTAGTTTCTTTGGATGGTGCTGATAGTACGGTCGTAGTCATATCAACTCAGAGCCATCTTCTTTGCCTCGGGTTTAACTCTTTCTAGGTGAAAATATATTGATGGCTCTTGCGATGCTGTAAGATCATGCAAGGCTTCATATAAGTAATGCCTCCCTCTTGAGGGCAAACACGGCGCACAAAGCTCGTCATGTGTGGGTAATTCTCCTCATGTTTCTTTAAATTTGCTGAAACCAAACACAAATCACCACATCATTACGCATCAAAAACACAACCAAGATTTCTGAGAAAGCATCTTTGTAAACCACAAGCCCATCATCTCTCTCATTGGGTAAAGCTAGGCTGGAGGGCGAAGTCAATCTGCCCTTCAACTCCTCGAAACTCTAGCGAAGCATCCACTTTAACGTCATATGACATCTTTCCTTTTCGAAGCAGTTGAGTGGGTGCTATCGAAGACCTTGACAAATACGTAATACCCATTAAACCAAGGAAGCCGACCTACGACACATTCTTTAGTGGTTTCAAACTTACCACAGCTTCTATTTTAAGGGATCCACGCCACCCCTGTTGAGAGATCACATGACCTAGGAATGTCACCATGTCAAGCCAAAACTGACACTTGGAGCTGATCGAATAACTCATCAACGAGTGGATGCTGATTGCGGATGGTAACTTTGTTCAGCTGCCTGTAATCTATACACAAACACAAACTCCTGCCCTCTTTTTACAAAAGAGAACTAGAGCTCCTATGGAGATATGCTCTGCCAGATAAGATCATACTCGACAATTCTTCTAATTGAGCCTTAAGCTCCTCAGCTGTTAAGGAGCCATCCTATAAGGAGGAATGGAAGTGAGCTCAGTCCACTGGATCAAATCAATGGTGAACCTCCCTTCTACTCTATCTAGAGGTAATCTGCCAATATCATTTGGGAATACATCTAGGAACTCTCTAACTATTGGAATCTGTCACTTCAGAGTCCCACCATTCTGTCTCCATATCGCTAGATAACCACAGTGACCCTTACATGACATCTCTGTGTTGCCATGGCGAGAGATCTCTTGGAAGATAACTCTCTACGTATTCCCTTGAATTTTACCTCAGATTTCCTAGCCATACAACTTTGCTTCCTTTTTATAACAATATAATGTGTGGCTCTATGGCGAGATAGCCTTCAATCCATCTGAGAACCATCAAAATCCCTCATATCTAAGGCCACAAGATCCACTGGGAACTCCTGTCCCCCAATTATAACTCTACTATCTATGACTACTCTATCTGAGACTAACGGATCTCCTGCTAGAAGGGAAACTCTCATACGACCCCCTAATGGTTGGGTCTCTATACGACAGTCTAAAGAAAGGCACAGATGCAAATGAATGCATGGCTCCTGGTCCCGCTGTGTATATGCATCATGCTCGAGGATAGAAATAAGCTATAACAACAACGTTTGAAGTTTGCATACGCATCTGGCACGAGTCACAACATAAACTGCTGATGCGGTCTTTGTCTGTGTCACCGGGACTTTTCACCCCCTACCTCTACCATAGCACCCCTACACCATTGGCAGCGAAACCAGGAAAATCAAATTTTTGGAAAATGGTAAAATAGTATTTCTATTGGCATGCGGAATTTTACATAGATCTTCGGATGATGAAACGGACATAGCAGATTGAAATGCGTCTGTAAATCTAGCTACCACATCGAATTTGTGAATTAGAGACCGGTTGGAATTTCACGTTTTCGAGGCATAAGTGTCGGATGACATGGGGGCGGAGAAAACATCATTGGTGCCCCAAAAAGAGTAAATATTGAAAGAGCCATGGTGCACTTGAAGGTGTGGCTCACAGTGCCACATGAAGTATGATGCAATAAGGAATAAAGGTTAAGAAAAATGAAGAGAAAAATAGAAAATGAGAAGAAAAATGAAAAGAAAATAGAAAAAGAAAAGAATTCATTGGGTAAAAAGGAAAGAAAAATAAAAAGTAAAAGAAAATAAAAACAAAGAAAAGAAATAAAAAGAAAAGAAAGGAACAAAGAATTGGTAGAGGAAGAAAGGAAAAAGCAGAAAAGAAGCGAAAAAAGGAAAGGAAGAGGAAAGGAAAGGGGAGGATGGTAGAGCCTTTCGTAAACGAGCTCGGCGGTCCGGTACTAAAAGTTGGTGCCGCGCGGGCGTGTGCGTGTGGACACAAAAACTTGGGTTTAGGCAAAACTCCACCTGGTAGGGGTTTTCTCGGGTTTCTTTTTATTTAAAGAATTAAAGTAAATGGCGTGTTCAAGTTTGGGCAAACCACAAGCCCAGGATTTTTGGCCGCTGTTGTTTTCGGACGATGCAGGACCGGAGTTTTGAAGATCGGTTATCCGGGCGGTTTAGTTCAAGCGTTAAGAGAAAAATGCATGTTGGACTTTGTTGTGAGTGAGTTTTGGACCGTGCGCGACGGGTTTTAGGGTTAGTTTTGATTAGGTTGTTGATGATCGGGCCCAGTAAAGTGATAAATTAAAAATATATATATATATATATTCAGGTGTTGCAGAAATTGCCCAGTAGCCATGGGTGATCAATCTAGGACCGAAGCCGGCCCATTATAGATTTTATAGTGAGCGATTTTCTAGAGACCGGTTGGTAGAGTTTGTGGCTAAAATTTTTAGCAGTTATGAACTAAATTCCCGGACTAAGTCAGATTTTTTAAAGACTTAAAATGGCTGGGTATTCTTAGGAATGGCTATTTTAATGTGAAGTGTTTTTTGTTGTGTTATTGATGGCAATTCAATAACATGCTAAATGTGTCAGATATGTTAATATATGTGTATTTAAATGTATTAACATAATGGATGTGAATTATATATGTTTACACATGGTACTTGGCATGATACAATTGAGTAGAATGTTCCATGTGTGTGCATCATGCATGTGACATGAGAACATACGGTCACATTAGCATTGCATATGGGACATGTATTATGTTGGGTGTGTGCATGGGTGTGGTCACTCATCGTCAGTGTTAATGAATGGATAGTGAGCTTGTACTTTGGGCGCGTCGATAAATGTCTCACCGACACCAAAACATAAAGAAATATAAATAATGTGTGTAGGCGGAGCAAGAAGGAGCAGATTAACCCCTCGAGTGAAAGCACGGAAACATAGGTGTAAGAGACCCGTGGTATTGATGCGAGGATTACATTACCCCGAAAAGAAGACCTGCAGTCATGTTTATCACATAGACTTCGGGTTGTGTGATAGGAGTCGGGATGGACTCGGGATTGGTTGCTCATTGGCACTTGCATTGGGTATTGGTGAGCCGGTAAGAGCTCGGTATATGTGTATGTCATTGGCACTACCAGTGACGATTATCACACTTGGCATAAGCATGTGTGAGGGAGTTGGTGGGTGACTCGGGATATGGGCATGAAGACATTCCATGCATGACATACAACATTCATGTAGACATTTTCACTTGGATGTGTATTGGTTGGTTTGATCATTGTACGAGCACTTAGGTGGGAGTAACCGCCCGTAGAAGATTATCACTCTTAGGGCTTTATACATCGTGGGACCTCTTGCAAAATTACAAGTCATAGGCGTCTAACACATATGGGCATGCGAGGATGAGAGCCGGATGAGGCTTTGTTTTGTTTTGTTTTTGTCATGTATTATATTCGAGCAAAACATGTATACCTTTTTATTGTATGGACTGTTAAATGGACTGTTGATTAAATAGTCTATCATATATTTTTGTATATTTGGGGATGATGTAGATCAGATTCTCAATATGGGACAGGTAGTGTGATATCGAGACACCCGATATCCACAGGTTTCCATGAGTTAATGAGTTATCCGCAGGACCCCAGACTAGGGCCTGTTTTATTTGGCCCCTCTACTCAAAGAAACCTCTCCTGAAGACCTCTAAAGGTGCTCTCATCTACGAAAGTGCGAAGTGGATTAAGTGAGCTCTTGATCTTTGCAATCAGCCCAGGACACTCCTTAATGAAATGGTCTTCGACCACGGTAGAAACACCTGTCTTGTATCTCTTACACTCCCAGTGTCGACTTTGAATGCGTGTCGCAGGAGGAATACTTTGTGTATCCTCTGCGGTGTTGGGGGCCCTCATGAGTCCATACTAGAGGCGGTTCCTGAGCTTGCACCTCGACCTCATAACCAATACTCCTCGATCTTAGTCCTTGTGACTCTAAAGGAAATATCATTAGTAAACTCTTGTTGAAACTAGTTCATAGACCTTTGTAAAATAAAAAAATAAAAAAAGTAAGAGTGACCCCGAGAATTTGAGAGTGTCACAAATAATTAAATATATCATAATAATAAATTATTTATTAAAGATGTAATTGAATGCTGCGTTTGAGATTTTTATGTTATATAATTAAATAATATTTTAAAATGTAAACACAAATTTGTGAAAATCTATCAAATAAAAAATATATAGTTTTTCGAATTTGTTATTTTTGTAGGGTAATTTAAAATTTTTATTTATTTCGACATATTATATTTAATAAATAAAAACTAAAATAAAATTTAAAAATTTAAAATAATAGCCAAAAACCGTAACAAATGTTATGTTAAGAATCAGTAAATTATTTGTATAAAAAAAAGAATCTATAAGTATAACAGATTTCTTAACAAGTGTAATTACAAATTTTATTGTTGTATGATATAATTTATTATTTTATTCTTTACTAATATCTTTTACTAAGTAATAACAACAATTAAACTAAAACAAATATACATATATATATATATATATATATATATATATATATATATATATATATATATATATATATATATAAAGAGAGAGAGAGAGAGAGAGAATAATAAACTATTAATTAATATGTAAGAGGATGATTTGTGTTGTGTGAGTTTTTATTTTATAAAATAAAATAATATTTCTAAAGAAGATGCAACATTTATTTATAAAAACAATATCTACAAACTAATAGATAAATACAACAACTACTATTTTTGTGGTGTAACTTATTATTCCTATTAATCAAACATTTTTTAAAATCAATTACAATATTATTATAAGTATTTTTCACAAAATCTTAAATGTAGATAGATAATTACTAATATATATATATAAACAAATGACATATTTATCACAAAATCTATGCTAAGTATTTTTCAAAAAATTTTAAAAACAATTACTACTTTTATGACATCACTTATAATTTCTATTTTTATTAAGTAAGACAATTTAAATATAATGATGCATAGGGTTGTTCAATGGTCCAAAACCTAACCGGTGAACTGATTTGAAACCCGAAAACACATAATCCTGAGACACGAAGATCACATGCTGGTCAAGTTAGGACGGACGGACGGATCAATAAGTCGGATCAATTGGAATGGGACCGATAAGTTCGGTGAAAATCGAAACTGAATCGATAAGTCAATCAAATCGAACCGGTCGATAAGTCGACCCAAAATCAAACTATTTAGTTTAGTACAGTGTACTATAGTTTTTTTCCAAAATTATGTTTCCTTTATTCCTTATATGATTATATCAATGATTCATGTAATAAGCATGCAAAATATATATATATATATATATGAGTTATATCTATTTCTGCAATAACCATTATAAGTTGTACTATTTCACTATATATGTAATATGGGCTATGAGCATGTAAAATGGTATTACACCACTTATATTATATGAGCAAACCTCTTGTCCAGTATAGTAGTTGACTTAGCACAAACTAATCAAATTCCTAAATATCATATAAAAGTCTCAAGTGCAATATATTATACTAACATGAGTTATAAAAACAAAATAAAGTCACGTATTTATTGGCGCCCTATCTAGGAATAAGATTGTGCTTGGAGTCGACCGCGAAACTGTGAACATTGGGTGCTTCGATATCACACTCACATGTCTCATACATCGAGACCCATTTCTTTATATTTTTCTTACAAATAACCAATTTCTTATAATATTTTACAAGAGTTTGATGTACAACTCTTCTACACTTTTACATGCCAACCTATATTAAAACTAGATTGTTCTAATATATTTTACAAAAATGCTTCTCAAGGCCACAACCCGGCCTTCTTCGTACTCAAGGCCTCGAAGGAGCGCTGTCTTCTCCGTATCTGAGAAAGGGTCACGACGAGGGTGAGCAAAAGCCCAATAGAGAGAAATAACTCCTGCCAAAGGAGCTACTCCTATCTAAGTGCATGTGTCGCACAATCAAGCAAACATCCAATTAAAATGTCTACATGAATGTCACATGTCATGCGTGAAATGTTTTCATGCCCATATCGAGTCACTCAGGCTCCTCACACGTGCCTATGCCAAGTGTGACAGCAGCCACTAGTAGTATCAATGACACACTTGTCGGGCCCCTTACCGGCCCACCGATTTGCATTGCAAAGTGCCAATGGGCAACTAATCCCGAAATCCCGACCTCTTATCACCTGGCTTCGAGTACATGTGATAGCCATAACCAGAATGTATCCATTTTGAGCAACGAGCTTTTAAAAGTTACACACGGGTCTCTTACACCCACAGACTTTCCGAATAACACATGGTCTCTTACACCCGTCAGAACTTTTATTGCATCGTGAGTCTCTTACTGCGTCTGAAATTTCGGATATCTCGAGTGGATCTACAGCCCCATCTGAGAAATTTCGGATATCTCCAAGGGTCTCTTTCACCCAAATTCCAAACCTTTGACTTTGCCAGGGATTAGCAGACCTATTACTTAAGCCCAACACACACTAATTCATTTCACTATGATCTGAACCATGAATCTTTTATTGGACATCGTCCCAATACAAGATCATTACACGTTCACCAAGGTTGGTGAACAACCATACCGTGCACCCACACCTGACTCAACTTGATGTAACCGTGCACATGAATTCAATGATGCCAATTCATATATCCAATTCCAATGGCTCATACACAATTATATTTCATATAATTCAAACCATTCATGTTAACACATCAATTAGCATGCATTAACAATTCTCATTCTTCTGAATATTACGTGCTATTCAATTCAAGCAATAATAATGGAATTGAAACTTGCATGGACAAATTTCGGGTCCATCAGCAAAACCAGTGCAAGGCAATGATCCATGAAAATCCGTGGACTGTCTGAGGACGGTCCCTATCACACATTCTATCCCCTTCCTTTGGGACCGAGATGCCTGGCCATTTCCGGCCTCACACCTCCCAAACATGCCATTCATTTTACGCTTCATCAATCCATGACTAAACAATTGATGTCATGCAACCTTCCTTAGGCTAACTCATTTCAATTCCCATCCAATACAATAGCCTACAACATGCCATGCAATGGTCATGTCAAAAACACAGCTATTACATCAACACAGCAAATAACACATAGTGAAAAACACAAGGTTTTAGTATTATTATCATCACTTACTACCCTCAACAGGCACATGGCTGGAATCTTAACTAAATGGGCTCCGCAGGGTCAAGAACTTTAAACGGAGTTTTGAGCGAAGAAGAAGTTATGACCGTCTGGGGTTGAAGGTCTCATGTGGTAATAGCCCTACCCAAGCAACCTACCCGACCTGCCCTTTTCGGCGCTCGACTGACACTACTTACTACGGGAACATTTCTCAGATTTGGACTCGTGGGCTTTCCATGAAATAGGCACCCAGAAACGGAGTTCGGACGAAGTTATGACCTTCAGGTTTGAGGTCTGCGTAGTCAAGACCAGCCGAGCTGACCTGACTTGGCTGGTGACCCTGACACGGATGGTGACTTGACCTAGCCGGTGACTAACTGCGCCAGGCGACCTTTGGGTGGCTTGACCTCTGGGTAGTCGGCCTCTAATGGTAGACCTCTAATTTGGACAACCTCTCCATTTAGTACATTTGAGGTAAGCGGACCATAACTGAGCTATATAGATGTTTGAATTGAAAAATTCAAAATCCTAACATCAATTTCACTGATTTGTAGCTCTGATTGCAGGACTCCTTTTGAAATTTCCTTTATTTCCAGCCCAAAAAACCATTTCTAAAAGTTCGGTTAATGTGTACTACCACAATATGTGACTTCCCATGGTTCAAAAATACAACCAAACATTCCCTTAGGGCAAGACAATAACACCATTATTCATTTAACTCTAACACATAAAAATGGCACACAAGGACTGATTACTTAGTCAAAATGGAGTCCCGGGCGTAAAGCTGTCTCATCTCCCATTTTTATTGTCCCAAATTCTTGGGACGGTTTACACAGCCACTCACGGCCTCACACAACCCATGCTATTTGAATGGCCCTTAGGCAATGATTAAACCAAGTAGGAGAAAAACCCCTACCTCTCAGAGTTTGTTGAAACTCCCCAACTCCGGTAACTATGCCAAGCCCTTGTCGTGAGGATGACCTCTTCCTCTTACTCCACTTTGAGCGTCGATCCAGTCAAGGAAATTTAGAAAAGTGAGTGCTTCTCCTCTAAAATCTCTCCTCTTTTCTCGGTTTGCTCTCTCTGCCCTCACCTTCTCTGCTCCTTCAATTTGGTCAAGATGAGTCAAGAGAACTTATCGTCTCACTTGCCACATGTCACATTCTAAGTGGCCACCTTGGATTACACCTTATCCCTTATCCATCTACCATAGATTTCCACCCAAGGACATGTTGCCACATGTCTCTCATGGGTCCCACTTGAGCTCATGTTTGACTTGCTCCGAGACTAGGCACGTGGCTCAATGTGAGCCCAACAACACCTGCCATGTCATCAGGCTTTTATATACCTCGAAAATGTGCAATTAATTTGTCTGCAAAAATCAATGAAATTCAGAATGGTAGCTAGATTTCGTGAGACGATTCCAACGGTGAAATCCATTTCTTCATCTGATATCTAGAAAAATTCCATATTTTCAACCGAAATTATTGGTTTACCATTTCTCCGAAAATTTGGATTTTCAGGGTTTCTGATATTCTGTATAATTGAAAAACAAAATCTGGAAAACCTGATAATTTAAGTATTTTCCAAGGACTATATTAAATATAGAAAAATGTCTTGAACTTCATATGTTTCAGTACCAAATAGTCAAGACAAAATCTTATCCATTGAGTTGCTATTCAACTCCATAAAAACCATATATACATAAAGATCCTAATCAAAAGAATTAATTTTCAATTATAAACATATAATGCTATAAAATCTGTTGTTATCTATTAAAACAATATTTGTAGTTCCCCCAAAAGCCTTCAGGTGTCACGTTGACAACAAATCAGCCCTTGTGGAATACTAGTGAATGCCAGGAAGCAGACACACTCCACGAATGTCGGCGAGTCTCTCCTTTATGCAAGGGAGCTCTACCAAAAAGTACAAACTGTCCCAAACAAGTTTACAATGACCACGAGGTCCATATGCGAGAGTAAAATAATAATGGGCACTTGGTATAACGTCAAATACTACATGAAATATATCGTAGAATATATTACATGGTTTGAGTTTTTACATTACTTTAATTCAGCTTTCTGCTAAAATTTACAATTCTAATACACGTTATACAAAATAAAAATGCGAACCTGACGGCTTTTCTATGTGACCTACAGTAGGCGCATCCACCGTCCCACTCCACAATACAAGTAGTGATGCTCAGCGAGGGTGTTAAGAACAGTAGTAAATAATTTCTACCATTATTTACTCCCACCTAAGTGCACATGTTATAGCAAACAATCACATTCAAACGATTTCAAATGAACCTATAGAATGTCTACATGCCCCGAACCCATGTCTAGAGTCCTCACGACTCCTCACATATGTCTAAGTAGAGATGGTAAAATCCATTTTCAAAACAAAAGCTATTTATTCTTGAAGAAAACACTCTGAAGAATTGGTAAAATATTGGACAACCTTTGAGGAGAATGCGTTTGGATAACCCTCGGGAAACAATTCATGAGCCCCTCAAACGTAATTGGATGATCCCCATACAATTCTCAGGAAAATCTTCCATCGAGAAATTCTTTACAAACATTTTCATTTTTGTTTCATAATTTCATATCTTTTTCCACTATTCTAGGCATACCCCAATTATACTTAGAATATATGTCAATTCAAATAATTTATTATATTGTTCCATGTATATATTAACATAATTTATTCACATAATCATATTTATTCGAAATTTTATAAATAACACCAAATTTAGCTCACATGGGCTAATTAACCAACACAAACAATTCATTTCGAATCCTTACAAAACACATTTTCACCAGAAAATCATGTCACTATTCATGTCGAACGAGTGAAATCCCTCAGTTCTTGTTCATGACCATAAATTAGGATTTTCTCCCACCAGTTCAAAGGTTTGAAGGACCGAGATTTGTGGCTCAAAATCAAACCTCCGAATGCTCCTGGTAACCATAAACATGGCTCTTAGCCAAAAAGAATAAACCAAGTAGGAAAGATCTACCTCTTGGAGTTGTGAACTCCCTGATCGGTGTCACGTGGCCTCGCCGTGTCAGACATAGCTTTACTTCTTGCTCAGTCAGCAGAGGTCCAGTAAGTAGGAAATCTAGAGAGAGGAACTGTCTCTCTGAAAATGAAATCCACGCCAGCTGCACTTTTCCTCCGACCACTGCATGTTTTGGCTCTCAAATGGGGAGGATGAACACTGTTCATCTTTCGTCTTATTATCATTAAACTTTCATTTAATTCCCAATGTGTCCCTTCTTCTAGATTTTTGACACTTGGCAGCACCGATCCCAATCGTCCGTTTCCATCGTCTCTCTAATCTCTTGCAACGTAATGTCACAGAGTATGTGATAGTGACTTTTGTCGCATCACGTAATATCTTAAACCAGTTTCTTGCACGACACAGTGCCACAAGCGTGAAATTCAACAGGTCTCGGAATTCGACAAAATTCGACGTGTTAGCTAGATTTCGTGACATGATTCCAATGGTGAAGTAGTTTTGTCATCAGAGATCTGAAAAATTTGATTTGACCCGAAATACCATTTACCCTTTTAAAGTCTAAGGAATTTTCTCGAGTCTTAATGTTAATGAATTACGGCCCTATTTTCTTTGCATCAAACAAAACAAACTTGATTCATCACCATTTATTGTCTTACTATTTTCAAGATTATTTCTTTGATGATTTATAATTATTATTTATGAAAAATTGTTTGTTTATTAATTATAATTATAGATAAAAAATATTATAATTAAATAATAACAATTGTGTATTTATAAATAAATAATAAAAATTATTTATTTTAAAATAAATAATAAAAATTATTTATTTTAAAATAAATAATAATTTATTATCGATTTATAAATATAATAAACTAATTATGAATTATTTATTTATAAATATATGTATCAAATTATCTATTAACAAAATAAATGATAATAAATTATCTATTTATAAATAAGTAAAGGAATTATCTAATTGTAAATAAATAATAATAAATGATAAATGACTGTATAGAAATTTTGATTATATTATATAAAAAAACATGAGTATAACATAAATTTTTACCACCCAATTCTAAAAAAAAAAAAGTTTTTAAAAAAATGCAGGGTCAGGTCAGATCTCTTGTTTCTTTGGTTTTAGGCTGGACTTAAACTTCGAATTTTTAGGACTAAATCGGATCGGTTACTCTCGATTACAGTCAGATTACGATGGGTTAAATAAGTTTTTAGATTATATTTGAATAGTTTATTAACAGCCCTAATTATGCATAACAAGTTATACAAAATTAAAATAATATTTTATTTTTTGTGAAATAATATTTTGTTTAGATCATGTGTTGTATGTTTTACCAAAACTTTTTACTTATGTAGTGAAATTCATAAATTATGCTAAAATTTATATTTGAAAATTCAAATTATGGAACTTTAAACATTAATAAAAATATTTATTAAAAACCACCACTTTGATTAGAAAAAAAAAAAAAACCACTTTTGCAACATAACTTATCATTTTTTATTAATAGTAATAATTACACTTTTTTGTTTAAAATTGCTAATAGTCTAAAGAAAAAATATATATGATTTAAAATAAAATATTAAATTTTAATCAAACATATATTCGTATATATATTTAAAATAATATTTATTAATTGAATGTAATTTTTAAGGATATAGGATCAATATGTACTTTATATATATTTGTTAATATATTTTCAAAAATATATTTAAAATAATTTATAAAAATTGAAAAAGAAATAGATATAAATTAAAAAAATTAATGAAAATTCAAATATTATTTTAATTATGAATAGCTAAAAAGAAATTATTAGAGATACGAATGGGTGATGTTCATGAAATCGTGTCTATACACTAGTAAATAATATATTTCTAATTTGATCAAATGATTACGAGAGTTTTTGTTATCCACACATAAAAATTTACAAATAAACATAAAATTTTTTATGTATATAATATAATAAACTAACAATTAAACTCAAATTTAAAATTTTATAAAAACAATTATCTTTGAACAAATAAATAGTTAATTTTAAGAGTTGCAACTTTTATGGTGCGCTTATGATTAAATTTAAAAAACAGTTAACAATGGTTAATGAAAGATGTTTATAAAATATTTTTGATCAGATGTTTGTTTGGGTATGAAAAACGTTAAATTAAATATTTAAAATTTCAATTAATAATTTAAAATATAAATCAAATCTTTATAAAAAATCTATCTACGACATAAAAGTGCAACAGTCTGTAAAATGATTTTAGGTTATTTTTAACAAAAAAATACCACTTTCTAAAAATAACTTGATATCCAAATAAAATATTCACTTACAAAACCATTTTACAAGTAAATATGGATAGTAACAAATATTCACTCAATTCATCACGAAATAATACAATCACTGACGAAATAATATCGTTTGGAAATATAGATAAAAAATGATAATTTTTAGTGAGGATGTAAGACTCGAGAAATTCTAATTTCTGGAAAAATGGCAAAATCGTAATTTCGATTACAAAATTGTTATTTCGGTTAAAAAAATCCGGAATTTATTATCTAGATCTCGGATGACGAAACGGATTCACCGTTGGAATAAGTCTCGTAATCTAGCTATATGGCATGTTAAAAATTCGTCGAATTCGAACGGTCGAATTCTGGCGTTTTTGAGCATCGCGTTTGGTGTCGTAAAGCGATTTCGATGCTGTAGGAAATTAAAGCATTATAACGATATCTTCATGTCTTATGCGAGTGTTTATGATGAAATAAATGAAAATGGGCAGCGACGAGACGGTGCGAATGTCAAAACTGGGAGAATAGGGACATAATGGTCATTTTGGAGTTTGATTTAAATGATAATAAAACAAAAAAAAATGGCTACAGTGTTCTTCTCCAATTAAAAACCCAAAGTGATGCAGCTAGGGCTGGGCCGGGTTTTAGGCCGATGGCCAAAGAATGGAGATTTTCCTTAGAGAGGAGAGAAGCTTCTCTGGAATATCGCGCGATCAGGCGAGTCGAGTCTTGAATGAGAAGGAGGAGAGGCCTTTCTGCAGCGAGCCTTACAGTGGAGTCTGAGAATTGTGAGTTTTGAAAAACTCAGCCCGAGGTGAGGTTTCTCCTACTTGGGGTTTTATTCCTTCTTTAAGTACTTTGTCGATGTTTGAGTGTGAATGGGACCGTGAGGACCGTTTGATCAGTCCACAACTTGGAATAGAATTGTTGGAAATTTTAGAAATTTTTTACAGTCAGTGACTATGAGGTACATTATGGGGTGCTAAAGTCATAAATTATGAAATGAATTGTATTGTGATATGCATAGGGCCGAAAATGGCCGTGAAACCCAGGTTCACTAAGTGAACCGATGAATTGTGATTTTTCGGGAATAGTAACCGAGGGTTTCACTATTCCCAAAGCGATTAATAATTTTGTGAATTAATATGTTGATCAGGTAATTAATTAGAATTCTTCGTGTATGATCATTAGTCAAGTGAAATTTAATTTTGATGTATGAAATGAGAATTTACATGACATGATTGTGTGAATTGAATTTTTGTAAATATATGCATGTTTATACATTTAAATGTGAATTAAATTACATGTGGAATTGGCATACATGCATTCCATATGCAGCTGGAACACTAGGACTATAGGGTAGTGCATGAAGATGAGTCTAGAAAAATGGTTGGAGGGTTGTCTAAATGTTAATTATGGAGAGATGAGTCAAATTAAAAATATAATCGTGGAGCAGCTAGTGTCTGTCGGAGGGTAGTCTCTGAAATAATATCAATCGTGGGTTGCCAGATTGATATACACACATCGGAGGGTTGTCCACAAGCAGGCAAATAATAATTCTCATACGGGGCTTAGGCGAGTGTGAGGCTGCAGATTGAGGACTAAGTGCGAGAGATGATGAGTTAGACATTCAAGTAGGATCATATTTGCTTGAATGTGTGTTTATTTTGGAACATTGCCCAGCACTTAGGTGCGAAGTAGCCTGGGGCGATTCCACTGCGAGCATTAGCTCACCACGTAGAGGGATATTATTTTACGGTACGGGGGCGTGAGGACGACTAGATCTAGGGTTGAGTTAGAAGAAGTCGGGTTGTGGCTTTGGTTGATGATATATACATGTATTGAAATGTCGAATTTTTAATATATGTATTGTATAAAGTGAAAATATTGCAACTCTTGTAACTATTTGGTATATAGTTGGATTCATAGTTAGTATGTATTATGGTATCGTTTGTGGCCCAGAGTAGGCGTGTGCCTCATGTGATTGGATATATTGGATATATTGCCTTTGTTTGAGACGGGTATATGCGGAGTTTGTATTTGGTAGAGCTCCTGTACAAAGGGCTCTTCCGATTTTAAATGAGAAATGTCGGGTTACAGGCAACATTCACAGTATTTCGCGGGTTAATGAGGGTAGTCACGGACTCCGGAGTTTGTCAAGAGGAAATAAATTTCATTGGGGAAAATTATATTTACCATGTTTTTGTTGAAAAAATGTTTATTTTATCGCAAAGTTTTAGGCGTAAAGAAAAGGCATAAACTTTCCTTGAAAATTTTGGTGACAAAAGTATCAATTTCGGTGACGAAATTATCAATTTCATTGGAAAAAAGTTTTCAATAAACTATTTTAAATAACAAAATTTGGAATTTTGTCAGAAAAAATATTTAAAGGATGAATTTGTAGTGGAAATTAAAGTGATAAGAATTTTAAGATTGGGAAAGGCATGTTTTCTTGTAGTGATAATGAGCACAAATGAGATTCAGCCTCCTTACAGCACTTGGCCATATGCTTATAACAAGAGAATGAGAGTTTTGTTTCTAAGAAAATTAACAACTTCGATAAACCGAAGAAAATCACTTCTATAAATACTCAATGATTCTATTATTTTATGGAAAAATATTTTTAATTATGATAATGCTATATTAATAAGGATAACATTCTAAAAACAAAAACATATAAGATAGCAAAAGAATTATATTTTAAAATAAAATCTATCATAATTAATAATGGCAGAGTGAGATCAATTTTACACATGAGTACAAATTTTGCGTAAAAAAACATTTTGTATGGAATAAAATCTTAAACCATTTTATCTTAGATATTTTCATCCTTTACTAATAACTAAACGAGGAAAGAATGCCCTTACATTACGCAAGCCAATCAAGGGTTGAAAATGCAAAGCACTCTTCACAATGAGTGTGTTGGGATATTGAGTCTTTTGTAATGGTTGCAATTTTGACCACTTGAATCAACTCAAATAATGACATACTCTCATTAATGATTAAAGTATCTATTCTAAGCATAAAACGTATGTATATCTGCGAAGGTTTGCTTTATGTCGAATTAAGATCTTTGAATATAATTAAAAGAGGATAGTATCGATTTGAACTTAAATGATTTAAAAATATTTTTAAAATAATAAGAGTTATTCAATAACTAAAATTATGAGTACCAGAGAATGTGCTGACGTGATCATGACTTCTCTTCATTGGTAGTGGTAGTAGTATTCATAGTATGGCCATAATAGTTCAGTCAAATTTCGCAATTATTCCTCAAAGATGGAGTAGTTGAGTTGATTATCTAATGGGAGAATATAAAATTAAAGGGATTCTCTTAACAAATTTGTTTGCAAATTATATGTCATGTCATAATCGTTGTGTTTTGTTATATATGTGATGAGTCTAAACTCATCTATTTTGATCTATTTTTTCTAGTATATTTTGGAAGCTTATAGCTCATTTTATCTTTGAATTATGGAATATTCATCAACTTTGTGTTTTACAGGTTTTTAATGCAGAAGAAACAAATCCAGTAAGAAAAGAAGCAGAAATTGGCTAAAGCAAAAATGTCGCGACAAAATTTCAGAATGTCACAACATAATTTCAAGGTGACCAGCGGAGCTATGTCGTAACAAGAAATGCTATGTCGCAACAAAGAAGAAGCTGAACTCAAAGTTAGAAGTGAACTATGTCGCGACATTGCACAACATTGTCTTGACACAAAATGAGAGGGATTGAATGATAAATGTTGCAACAAAGATATGAATGTTCTGCGACATAATGGTAATCAGACACAGAACTTCAATACGTGACAATGGATTTTATGTCATGACATTGATTGAAGTTCTTAAAGAAGAATATCGCGTGTATTTTGGTTGTCGCAAACCGATGATCAAGCAAATGGCAATAGGGTTTTGTCTCAACAATAAAATTTATGTCGCGACATACAAAACTGCAAAGTGAAAAAATATTTATTCTGACGAAAATTACATGTATCGTGACGAGGAAAATGGAAAGTAATGAGACAAATCCGAAGATGAGTTAATTACTTATGAAAGACCCCGATGTTGCAATAAACAATTCAACTAGCGAAGAAAACAAAAAGGAATCAAAAGGAAGAAAAGAAATTTGTCGCGACAAAGATCAAGGAAAGAGATTTGTCTGGCGACATAGAATTCCCAGATTCAATAAGTGCAGAAACCAACAAGACTATGCGTGACATAAAAGTTTATGTCGCGTGACAGCAACTGAAGCAACTATGATGAACTCTGTAGAAAGCAAAGATTAGGGAAGAAGAACCACGAAAAGGTAATAAACATTACAAAACCACGGTAATTTTATATACATAACAAAGATGAAGAATTTGAAGGAAAAATATCTGTACTTTTAACATAAGTTAAAGAGAAAACAGAAGACTATACGCAACATATTGTGAAAAAGTATTTTATGTTGCGACATTTACAAAATTATGATGTGACACAAAACAAAACTAGAAGCTTTACAATCATATAGAAAAGAAATTTTATATGTATTGCATTTTCAAGAGCATACCAAAAGAATGAGAAAAATTGTGCAACAAAGTTTTTATGTCGTGACACAAGACACTCATATCTCGACAATTACAAGACAACTTCAACAGAACTTTGTCGCAACATTTCCAAAGTCTATCGCGACAAAATTTAAGAAGAAAGCATGAAACTATGTCACTGACGGCGCAAACCGATAAGCTAGAGAACGATGACAATGATGTCACGGCGCGAATTTTCTATGTCGTGACAAAGCCTTCTACTTGGCGTTTTTGGGGATCCACAATTTCAGCCTTGAAGTGCGGTCCATCATTTGAAAATTATAAATGTCTCACTAAGCAACTAGGGCACTATGCGCGACTTCATGACAAGACTTCTTAGTAGTGGAATCTCATGTATATATATATATATATATACATTTTATTTTTATTTTTATTTTTATTTTATTTTTACTGTTTCCGTCCAATCTAGTCTTAGCTTAGCACGTGATTAAGTTTTTCTTGGGATGGAGCAGATCAGTGCGAGAAGTTTATTGGGTTTATTGTAAATCTTATTTTCATTCTTGTCTTATTTAAATGAAATTTGGAGAATTTGCAAGTTCGTGATTTCGGTTAAACGCAAATTCAATGAATTTTCCTAATCCGTTAGTCAACATTGTTGTAATCCAGGTCTTTAAAGATTAAGCTCCCTCTGGGAATGGATCGATGTTAATTATTGATTTCTACGCAACTTGAAAAAACATCATAATTCGAAATCTTGAATTTATTTAATTGGTGTTGTTCTTGAAATTAATAGTTCAGAATATTAGTAGCATGTACCCAAAAAATGACTGTATCTTGCTTTGATTTCTTGAAGGCCCTCTAAGTGACACAGAGATGGAGAATCCTGAGAGTATGGAGCATTTACTTGGGGGTATGTTAGACTATTATTATGGAACTAGTGAACTTAGAGATTACTTGACTGATTATGGGTTAACTCATGTTGTGAGAATAGTTAGATGATGTATCAATTTAATTGATCAGAGGTTTCTCCACTATGTGATGAAAGGATCTTGATCCCATGTTAGCATAGATCTAATCAATGAGAAAGAAAATTTTATCATATTCGATGGATGGGATACCAATTAGATTGGAGAAGGTTTGCATTATCCTGTCTATAGGGGCAAGAATTCTTTAGTCCTAAGATTTGGGTGTGAAATGTTGAAAGGGAAAAATACTCAGATCTTAGAAAGATGATTATATTCTACATTGAAATGTATGGTGTATGGAGAACATTGATCTTTAATTAGTTAAATGTATGGTGTATGGAGAAATCTAAACTATACTACCTTGCATCTTTGACAAGTACACATTTCAACTAATGGCTTAACCATTTTATAAAATGATGCAAAAATTGATGATTGTACAGATCTATAAATTATTCACTTAGCCAATAATTTCAATCAAATTATTTATTCTTAATATAGAGTTATTGAATTTTATTTAGTTTTTACATTTCCTTTAGTTTAAAACCAAATCATTTTTAACTTTGGAGTTCAAATAGTAAGGATCTTGAGTAGATGGGGTAATTGATTTTTAGATTTTTCATTAGTCCTTATGGGAACGATATCTGGACTTAAATCCACTTTTGTACTATGCGACTTGTGCATACAATGGCGAACCAAAACACATTTTCAAATGAAGCCTTGTCATACAAAGCAAACACATATTTATTATCTTGGGTCTCAAACAAGTTTTTGGCGTCGTTGTTGGAGACTAATTTACTCTTAGGAGGCAGTGCTAATTACTTAGTTAATTTGGTCTTAAACAATTAATCAGTTTCGATCTATGTTAAGAATATAAGTCCAACAAGTTTTTGGTGTCGTTACCAGGGATTAGACATTAGCCTCTGGTAGTTGTGTTGAAGATTTTGTTGGTATGTTTTGGTGTGACAACAAGTTTTAGTGTCGTTCGGGTTAGACATTGCTTCTCTGTAGCTATGTTGAAGATTTTGTTGGTATATTTTTGATGGCAACAAGTTTTGGCGTGTCGTTATTAGGGGATATAAATGAAATTTTAAATATCAATATTCAACTAAAGAAATAATTATGGATTTGACATTTTTCTTTGTTTTATCAAAGATTTCAGAAAATTACAAAATTAGTTTTAACTATAGTAGCTTAGAAAGCTACTGAAAATCTTTTATGAGCTTAAATGGATATAGTTGTTTTCCACATATTGATTCGTATTGCCGTAGAATATCCTAAATCTTAGGCCCATACCTAATACCTCCTACTCTTTGTAGCAATGCTCTTGCAGTATAGTAAAGCTCTAGGATCGTTCATTGGGATGGGTTTTCTTGCGGAAATACGGCCCGACCGGTGAGGCTCAAATTGGTGATTTCATTTTGGATTTTGGGTTTTCATAAAAACAATGGGTTATGACAGTTGAAAACTAGTAAAATGATTAAACATAAAGACTGCCAAAGTGTTAGAGTCTGTTAGGCTTAGGCTCCTAGGGCAAATGAGGGTTTCTCGAGGTCTTTTCACTTGCAGTTTAGGAGGATGACTATAGTCATCCTGCCGATATTCATTTAGCTATGAAAGCTGACCTAAATAACTATCCTTTGAAAATGGTATTCATTGAGCATTAGTGGTCTCAGACAGTGGAAAACAAGTCTCCTTGACTCATTCCAATTGTAGATGGTAACTAACTGAATCTCAAATCTGGATACAACAATAAGCATCCACTATTACCTCAAATGTAAGGTCATTCAAGGTGACTAGAGGGATCCTAACACAAATTTGAAAGAGCATTATGTGATGAATGCACGTGAAAACCATGAAACCCCTTAGCATGCCTTAGATCCTTTGCCTAGTGGCCTTCCACTTCAAGGAAGGAAGGGATTTAACCACTCATCCTCTAAGTTGTCATCCTCAAAACTATTTAATTTAGTATGAGGAAAGAAAATGAGATAAAAAATGAGAGCAAGGAGCTTGAACACCAAGCTTCCCAAAACCAAAAATTACAATAATGAAATTATCTCACATAATGTCTTGTCTAAGGGCTTTTTATAGCAAACCCCATTACAAATTACCAAAATAACAAAAGCAATAACTATTACAAGGGGACAAATCGGGAAGAAATCCAAAAAGTGACAAAAAAAGTCAAAAAGTCAAAAGCAACAAGAACATTTAACAGTGGCAAGAAACTATCGTAGGGAAGGGCAATTTCGCAGGAGCTGCGACCTGCGAAATTTCGCAGGGGTTATGAAATTTCACAACCCTTGCGGGAGTGCCAAGAATACGCATTTCTACATTATGCTTCGGTTTGCCTTTTGTTACGATTCTAATTGATTTACTTTAATGCTTGAGCTGAATCCTATCTATGATATAAATAACTTTTGTAAAACAACAAACTTTGTCATAACACATTTGATCGGTGGCATTCTGAGGTCCTTAACAGCTATAAATTTGGGTTAATTAGGCTGATTACTATGCAAAAAGTGCTCAAAACCTGTATTAATAAGGGCGTAAAATAGCACTATTTGGGTAGTAATCACGTATATCATTTGATCTTAATGTGTTTCTATTTCAAGAAGATTTTACATGCATAGAAAAACAGAAGCAGAACTGCTGCCTTTGGACACAAAACTAGAAAGAACACTAAAAAATCTGAGAAAAGTGAAAAGTGTTGAATCAATAACAATGGCAGAGCAGAGAGAGATATGACAATCGATTCCAAAAGAAGCGATAGGGAGGAAACCTCGAGACAAATGGCTATAGAGAGAGAGTTTACGGAGGCGGCTATTCAAGATGGATATTTTCTTTATGAGACGTGACCCTCTTGTAGAAGCCCTGATAATTTTGAGTTAAAATGGCTTTGATCACAATGGTGCGCGACATCAATACCTTTGGGCATCAGAGAGTGAAGATCCCAATGAGCATATGGGAAGATTCTTAAAAATGGAAAATACGGTGGAGATTTGAATGGGTGAGACTGAGGTGATCAAGGCTATGACTTCTATTCCTTTTCATTGAGAGATGTGGCAGCCACTTGGTTTGAATCACTACCATATGGATCAGTGAATAATTAGGAAGAGTTGGTGGAGGCTTACATGAGCAGATTCTTCCCTTTTGCCCTCACTTCATAAAGGAGAGGGGAAATCATAATGTTCAAACAAGGAGAGGATGAAAATCTCTATATTGCATGAGAAGATTCAAGAGATTCTTGAAGAGATGCTGTTATGCATAGATCTGTATACAAATGGACATTTTTTATCACTCTATGAATTATACCTCCAAAGGTATAATTGATGTAGCCTACTGTGGAGAATTCAAGAGGAAGAGTGTAGAGGAGGCAAGATAGTTGATTGAAGATCTTTCCAAATGCAACTATAGAGCTCCGTCCGAGGCTTTAGAGAGCAGTAATAGACTAAAAGGATGAGTGATAGAGCTGCATAGAATGATTGCCATAGAAGCAAAACTTGATGCATTGATGAACAAGATGGGAAACCATGATAGAAGAATGGACTCAGCACATGAAGTGGGAACAGTAGATGGAAATGAGCTGAAGACTAGTGCTGAAGAGGGACTAGCCCATGAGGGTCCTTACCAAGTTGAGGAGGCACAGTTTCTCTCATTGCTTCTAGCCGAGCTACAAACTTTGGCCAAGCCTCAACATAACTCACTCCCCCCAACACTCGGGAACCATGAGAATTTCTCATATGGAGGTGGAGCCAGCCAAAGTCCAAAACCGGTGCAATTTTCAACAATAGTATGCTCCACATAGGTTCCAAGGACAACAATAGCAAGCAAGTCAAAGAGCATAAAATCAGGGGCAAAGAAGATCTCATTCCTTTGAAGATCAAATGCTGACGTTCATGAGAGAAAATAAGAGGCTGCTGAATATTCATGAGCATAAATTTACTGAGCTAACAGCATTTCAGGCAAACACAAATGTGTTTCAGGCCAACACAAATGCCTTTCTGAAAAATCTAGAGACATAAGTAAATTAGCTTATTTAACGTCTGAGAATCAATCCAAGGATGCCTTCTCGCGATACAAAGAAAGAATCCCTGAGGATTTAGCATGATGGTGACTACGAAGTGGAAGAGATATAGAAATAAAAAAGAATAAGATAAAAGGAAAGGGCTGAAAAGAAGATAAATAGAGAAACTAGAAAACTTGAGACTAAGTTAGCGAGTTCCAAGATTGGTAGAAGGAAATTTGAGAAAGAAAGGTACGGCGAAGCGGAATTTGGTGGAGAAAGAATAATTGAAAAAGAAAGAAGAAAAACAAGCTTACATGTCTGTTGTTCCCTTCTCTCAAAGGCTTCAGAAAGCTAAAATGGAGGAGCAGTTCTCTAGATTCTTGGATGTCTTCAAGAAGATAGAAATTAATCTACCCTTTGTAGAGGCATTGACTCAGATGCCTAACTATACCCAGGATTTTAAGGGACATTAAAATTGAAGGAAAATTTGTTGAAAAAGGAATTAGTGAATTTAATATCAACATGGTGCGTGATCGAGAAAAGATTACTAGAGAAGATCTGAGGATCTGCGCAACTCACTGACCTCCCTGCTCCATTGGGAATTTTGAATTCAAAAAGGCTTTATGTGACTCAGGAGCTAGCATAAACTTGATGTCATTGTCAATGGTGAAGAGACTTAGTTTGGGGGAACTAACTCTCACAACTATAACCTTGAAATGGAAAACATAACAATGGCACATCTAGAAAGAGTCCTTGAAGATGTACTAATCAAGGTGGGAAAATTCATTTTCCATATGGACTTCGTAGTCATGGATATGGAGGATGATACACAAGTTCCACTGATGCTTGGAAGACCTTTCCTGGCCACTAGAGCTACCTTGATAGATGTTAAAAAGGGGGAACTCACTCTCAGGGTGGGAGTATAAGCAGTACACTTCAACTTGAACAAAAGCCTAAAATAGTCTGATTGTGAAAATGTAGATTGTAAGTGTAAGACCCGAGAAATTCCAATTTCTGGAAAAAGGGCAAAATCGTAAATTCGATTACAAAATTGTTAATTTCGGTTAAAATCCGTAATTTATTCTCTAGATCTCGGATGACGAAACGGATTGCACCGTTGGAATCGTCTAAGTGAAATCCCCAGCTGTACGTAAAATTTAAAGTAGAGATGAGACGATCGGGTTGTACGTCTTCCACGAGGAGCATCAGTTTAGTCTGAAGTAAAATGGGACCTTCGATCTGACGAGAAGTCATATAACTTGATGCTATGTGCCGTAAAGTGGTGAGTAGAGAAAATAATGAAAATGGGCGACCGAGATGAGTGCGAATATCAAATCCCAGGAAATGAAGGGACATAATGGTCATTTAGAGAAAAGTTTAAGTCACTAAAGGGACAAAGAAGCATAGTGGTTGTCTTCTCCAATGCTAAAGGGGAAAACGTGGGAGAAGGAAAGAGTCAGCCGACAGATTTTCTTTTCTAGTGAGAGAGTATCCAGCCTGCAGAATGGTAGGCGATCCAGCAGTCGGCGGTCTTCGAGGCAAAAAGGAAAATTGCTCTGCAGCGGAAAGAGCTTCGGCGTGGTACGATTTAAGAGTTTAGACGAAACTCCGCCCGGGGAGTAGAGTTTCTCCTACGGGTTTTTATTCTTTGTTTAAAGACCATGTAAATGTTCCGGTTCAGTTGAGGCCTTGAACGGCGTTTGATCGATTCAAACCTTGGAACGAAATGGATTGAATTTGAGACCCACGAACCGATCCGTATCGATTCTGGTGCATTTGGGTTAAATGTGTGATGAATAGTTTCCATAAATCATGTATTGTTTGATTGAGGCCGGAAATGGCCAAGAAATGCGAGGTTCTGGGTGAGCCCAGAAAATTTGTGTTTGATAGGAGCAGTGGGGTTTCTTGTTTCAAAGCGATAACTTCTGAAGCAAAATTGTGAAAATATGTGTTTGGTCAAGTAATTCAAATCGAGTTTCTTGTGTTTGATCATTAGCCCAAGTGAGCTAATTTTTAGTGTTTGAAGTAAATTTCATAACATGATTGTGTGATTTAATTTTTATGTGAATATATTCATGTTTATATATTTGCATGTGGATTGAAACGTATTGGAATTGGCATACATGCATTCCATATACCTTGGAACACCCTGAATATGGGAGTGAGTGCATGAGGTAGTCTAGAGAAAATGGTTCGAGAGAATTGTCTAAATGTTAATTATCGGAGGGGTAGTCAAATTATAAATATCAATCGTCGGAATTGACTGATTAGTATTCATCGGAGGGTAGTCCACAGCAAATATATATATCAATGCGATCGGGCCCAATTGATATATACATTTGGAAGAGGTTGTCCACAAACTAACAAAAGCGATAATTCTCATACAAAGGCTTAGGCGGAGTGTGAGAGTCGGTGAACTTCGGGATCTGAGTTGGACATGTAGACATTCAAAAGTAGGATCTTCATTTGCTTGGATGTGTGTTTTTGGAGCATTGCACTACACTTAGATGAGTAGCCCACTTAGGGCGATTCCACTGCGAGTATTAGCAGCTCACCCAATCGAGGATATTATTTTAGATACGAGGGGGCGTGCGAGGCGGCTCTCGTCCTAGAGCCGCATTAGAAAGAAAAGCCGGATTGTGGCTTTGGATTTGATGATGTTTACATGTATTAGAATTTGAGTATTTTAATATATGTTGTATAAGAGTAAAACATTTGAACTCTTAGAACTATTGGATATAGTTGGTATGTTTTATGGGTATTGTAGTATGGGCCCAAGAGGCCGTTTTTATCCATAATTGTATCGTTGTGATTATATTGGAATTTGCTTGGGACGGGTTTCATGCGGGTAATGTATTTAGGTAGAGCTCTCGGGTACCAGGAGACTGCGCCGATTTTACGAGTGGGTCGGGTAACTGAAGTATCACAGTATTCCCTTGAGGTGTGGTGAGTCAAGGGACCCCGGGAATGGGGCGTCGAGCAGTATCGAGCTTAGGTATGTGAATACCTAGGGAGCTCGAGGTTGGGTAATCCATCACCATGGGTGGTTTAATGTAAGTTAGGTATGAGATTACCTAGGAAATCACGGGTTCAAAACTAGGACACACATGCACGTGTTTGTGTTGTTTGTGAATTTGATGAAAATTGTGTGAATGTTGTTAGATAGTATATACTGTAATCATGTTAATGTGAATGTTATTAGCAGGAAAAATATAGCCACCTAGGTGTAGTGGAAAGTTTTGGAAAATTTTCTGATTATTGCAAAGCGGAATTAAAATGAGAAAGAATAGATTTTATAAATTTATTGGGCCTATTAGGTGATGGAAATAATTTTCTAAGTTGAAGAAAATGGAGAAAATAAATTTTATAAATTTATTTGAGTATGAAAAATGAGAAATATATATGTATATATATATATGTATAAAATATTTTTTTAAAATTTTTCCAGTAGCTGGAACTAAGGAGAAATGAAAAAAAAAAAAAGATTATAGTTTAACTCATAAATTTTGAGTGAGTAAATAACAGTGGGTTAGGCTACTGCATCCTAAGAGTAGCAGGAAAGCTACTGGAGGCTTTGGAAAAAAAAAAAAAAATTTTGTGCAAGGCGAAGCTGAATTTGGAGGAATTGGTGCTCATGACATCCTTTTGAGTGTTGCACAGTGAGTTAGGAGCGAAGGGTCCTTGGTCGCGACATGAAATTCATGTTGTGACCTAGGAAAGACAGAAGGGAGGTCACGACATGAATTGATGTCGCGACATAGGTTCGTCTCTAGGGAAAGTCGTGACACATTCTTGATGTCCTTGTGACACGGCCATTTGAGTAAGAATGATGTCGATCTGGTACTTTAGGTGGTGTGATAGTTTGTCTCGCGACATGATTACGGCTGCCTTGGTGTATGACATTGAAGTGGTCGCGACACAGGGGCAAAAACTGCTGGGGCGTGTTGACCCAGTGCACTCCCGACAAAGCGCGCGATATCTCTTGTGTTTGTCATATGTTTATCTTGTGGCGACCGGCTATTGTGCGACAACCAAGAGCCACGACTACGGGCTTGCTGCGCGTGCGTAGTGTCTTGCGACTGGGTTAAGGTGTGCGCCGCGATTATAACAGGTTCAAATCTGATTAACCCATTTAGAGTCCTTGTTTGGACATATTCATGAGCCCCTTGTTCCGCAGATTCCAAAAAAGTCACAAATTTTAAAAAATTTTCAGGGGTGATTTAATATATGAGATATTCATATTGCATTTACTATAAATGCGTGGCGTAGAGTGTAGAAAATTTTCGATTGTGTGAATAGTATCTCGAAATTTGTGTTTATGTCTCGAGAGATGCTTCATTAATTTTAAACTTGCAATTAGACAAAATTTTCAAAAAAATTAAATAAATAATAATTTTCAAAAATGAAATTTTAAATAAATTTTCATTGAAAACAATATTTTAAATGCAAAATGTTATGCATGAAAATGCAAGGACAATGTGTGCTCTGCTTGATTTCGTGTATAGATTAGTGTCTCATTTGTGTTTATGCCTTCAGAGGCGTATTGAGATTTAATTGTCATGTTAATTGTATGATGACTAGTAAAGTCTAGAGGGACGGGGACGTGAAATTAGATCCACGGGACACTATGATGAAACACAAACATTTGATCGCTGAGCCTTTGTTGTAGGTGTTACGTAATTTCTTGTCGCCGCCGAGCTAGTGTGTGCGAGATAGTGAGGAGAGTCCTAGTAACCTCCGAGGAGATTTAGAGCTCACCACCCTCAGAGCATTCACGGGAGGAGACCGATGGTGCCGGACCATTGGTTTATAAATCGGCATCTTGCCAGGAGGCTATGGGATCACCTCCGTCGACCGGGATCGGGTTGGCTGCATTCAGGCCTGGGGCGAGAGCCGGGTATGGTGGAGATGAGTCGAGAGCTTCTAGAGACTTAGAGAGGTTATGATATGGGCGGAGTTTTAGGAGGCTGTTCATGGGTAAGTATTTTTCCGAGGAGGCTATGAGGCATGCCAGGGCTTAGGAGTTCCTAGAGGGTGACGAGGCTACGGCGCGATGGACTCGGTAGTAGATTCACGAGTTAGCGGTCGCTGATATTTCACGGCCGAACTGGCAAAGGTTAGGAGATTCGAGAATGGTGAGTTCTCCATTCGTGCCGAGTGTGGATCACGCCTACGAGGATATGGGTCTATGGTTGGGACGGCTGTATAGAGAGAGAGATGGAGGATCTGTGGAACACTCGGAATCGCAGTGTTAGTGTAGGAAGGACGATGATCTTCCTCCGAGTTCGAGAAGAGACGAAGAAGCCTCTAATTCGCGGAGATCTCGAGTACGACCATCGGGCGGGGGGACAGATGAAGTTGTAGTCGGGGCGAGACACATGAGGATTTTGATCAGGGCGGGGCCAGATGGTGTGTTACACCTTGTCGGCCGGCACAGACACATCAGGCAGGATTGCCCGGAGGCGGGGATCGGGGTTTGGGGCGGCCACGGTCCCGATCGGTGCTTGGGACGGGAAGGATCTGATGCATTCCTCCGTGATGCGAGGCTAGAGAGGCCAGTCTTAGTTTCGAGGCTGCGGCGCATTTCACGGGGCGGGCCCGAGGGGCGGTACTGGGTGGGCGGAGGGCTGGCCCTGAGGGCCCGAGGTGCATCGGGGGTCAGGCGTGTCTACTTTCCTGTCACCCTTGGCCCGTCGATGAGATCAGCGATTATTGAAATCTGTTTTGCTTCTTATCTACTTTATGGTAGAGTGTTGTTTGATTAAATTAACAAATGCATTCATTCATTCTTCACGTTAGTGGTGATTGAGTTGGGGCTTGGTGAGACAACCAGAGGAGCCGTTATGTGAGGTTCTCCTAGGGATTGGGAGCGAGAATAGAGGATGATATCATTGAGGTTTAACATTTGGAGATCTCGGGGACTCTACTTATGATGGACTTGAGGATCATGGACATGTCGAGTTCGATGTCGTACAGGGATGGATTGGGCGACGGCTGCGGTCGTTATTGATTGTGGCGTAGGAGGTTACGCGCACGCGGGATGGTACTCGTGTGACGGTATTTCGGGGGGGTGAAACATGATGTTTTACCCCGGATAGTATCTGAGTCCAAGGTGTCAAGGCGGGTTGAGCGGGATGGCTGCAAGCCTGCTAGAGGACAAGGAGAGACCGGACTTGGATCACCTCGGTAGTGTGCGGTATGTGGATGTTTTCCGGATGAGCTGCCTGGGGCTTTGCCTCCATAGAGGTAGTAGACTTCGGTATCGGGATTACACCACTGGTGCCAGCTACCATCTCTATGACTCTGCGCCGGATGGCAGTTGAGTTGCGAGGAACTCGAGTCCATTCTGAGCTACTAGGCGAGGGCTCATTAGGCTAGGCACTTCACCATGCGGTGCTCGGATTCTGTTTGCAAGAAGAAGGACAAGACCCTTGGTGATTACCGTGAGTTGAGCAGGGGGTTCTGATCGAGAATCGGTGCCCATTACAGGATCGACGATTTGTTTGATCGGTTGAGAGGGCGTGGAGTCTACTCCAAGATGAACCTACGCCTTTGGTTACCATCGGTGAGGTTAGAATCTGAGATATCCTAAGACAGCGTTTGGGGCAGCGTTATGGGCACTTTTGGTTTACGGTGATGCCCTTCGGTTAGCGAATCATGTACTTATTTAGATCAGGTTTGTCGTAAGTCGCCCGTGGATGACATCTTCGATCTCTCCCAGTCAGTGGGAGCATGAGTATCACTTGAGGGATCGTTTACGAGTTGTTGAGACCGCCGAACATCGCCAGTTTGAGTAAGTGCGGTTGGCTTCTTGAGGTGAGATTTTGGGACTAACGTGGTGTCGACATCGGGTGTGGTCTGACTGAGGTCGACGGTGATGAGTTGGGAGGAGGCCGAAATTCGGTCTTCGAATCATGCAGTTTCTTGGGATTACGCACTGGATATTACGGAGATTCATTGGGGGTTCTCCGAGGATAGTAGCACCTATGACTAAGTTGACCTGGGAGGAGTGAGTTTGATTGGGATGGCCGTCACGAGGAGGCATTCGGGGTTGAAGGAGACTACTTCGGCTCCCATCTTGATGAGTCGGACCCGGGGGGACAAAGTACACAGGTGTATTGTGATGCCTCGAGGCGGATTAGGATTTGTTTGATGCGGTCTGGGGGTAGTGGCTTATGGTTCTCGTTAGTTGAAGAATCCTGAATGAGAATTACCCACACATGACATGGGGTTGGCGAGTAGTCTTCGCCTTGAAGATTTAGGCGCCACTGCTTGCATCTGTGAGGAGTTCGAGGTGTACTCGGACCATAAAAGTCACAGTATATTTTTACACGACGGGACCTCAATATGAAGACCCAGCAGATGGATGGAAGTTCTAAAGTTATGACTTCCACTTTGCATTACCATCTGGTAGAAGCGAATGTGATGGTGACCTCAGTGGAAGTCACGGAGCATTGGCACAGTATAGCTTCTGGGAATTGAGCGGATGCTCTAGGCGTAGGGCGGTTGGGCTGCGTTACAGCGAGGCGGAGACTCGGGAGTACCTTAGGGAGTTTAGTGGCTGCCAGTCTGTTGAAGCGGTGATTGAATCCCGATGCTTGAGGACGCGAGATAGTGTCCATTAGGGACCCGAGTACAATTAGGTACGGGTGACGAGGGCTGGACCATTCATGCAGATGGTAGTCTTCGATATAGGGGACGGGTAGTGGTTCCCCAGTTGACCGATTTGAGAGAGGAGATTCTCAGGGAGTTTCAGTGCTCTCGATTTGCCGTGCATCCAGGTGGCACTAAGATGTACCAGGATCTTCGTCGTCAGTATTATTGGAGCAGGATGAAGAGGAGAATGTCATGGGGACTTTGTTCGTGATGTCTGTGTGTCCGGCGGGTTAATCTTTGAACACAAAAGCAGCCAGTACGCCACGACCGTGGAGGTAGGCGAGGTGGAAGTGGGAGCACGTCGATGGACTGCCAGGCCCTTGCCGCGGGCCTTAGCAGAGGCATGGCCAGTATGGATGATAGTGGATCGGCTCACGAAGTGGCACATTTTCTAGCCGTCGCGGATGACCTTCTCATTAGAGATGTAGGTTGTACATTCGAGAATGGTCGAAGCTACATGGTGCCAGTATCATGGTGTCGGATTAGGGACACCAGCCGAGGAAGATGAGGCGATGCGACCGGCGTCTTCTCGAGCTCAAGCGGCGAAGAGCTATGCGGGATGTGTGGCGTCTGACTGCTGAGTTCAGGTTGGGGATCCACGTCACTGGCAGAGGTGATGCCTGGGGGTGGTGTTGGGGTTCGAAGCAAAGCGTGGGAGGCTATCGCGAGAAGTTCATTGGACCTTCGAGATGCTCGAGAGTTTAGGCATCTTACGTACGGTTGCGTTGCTACCCGACATGTCGGTGTCCGCAGGTGTTTCACGTCTCCGTGCTCGGAAATATACTCGAGAGATCCGGCTCATGTGGTGGATTGGGGCAGTTGAGGTTAGCGGTGAGGACGTAGGAGGGCCAGGTGTGCATTGTTGATAAGCGTGATCAGGTTTTGCGACGCCAAGACCGTGAGGCTAGTGGTACTATGGAGACACTGTAGGTGGAGGAGTCACGTGGGAGGCGCGAGGACGATGCGAGACCACCTATCCCTTCTTGTTTAGGGATGAAGGTCGTAGTTTAGTCGTTTAACATTTAAATGTTTGTTTACATGCATGGTAAAGTGCACATTATAATAAACTGAATGATTTTGATTACGAATTTGGGGCCAGAAAATTCCTTTTAAGAGGAGAATGTAAAGACCCGAGAATTTCCAATTTCTGGAAAAAGGGGCAAATAAATGGGTGATTACAAATTGTTAATTTCGGGATAAAAATCCGTAATTTATTCTCTAGATCTTAGATAGGTAAGAATGGTTGCAGATTGGAATCGTCTTCAGAAATCTAGCTATCACGTAAAAATTTCGTAGAATTAGAACGATCGGAGTTGGCCGTCTTCTGAGGCATCGCGTTTGGTCTTAGTAAAATGATTTACGATCGGCGAAAGTCACATATAACCAGTACTCATGTGCCGTAAGTGGTATGAGTAGAGAAATAATGAGAATGGGCGGCCGAGATAGTGTCGAATATCAAATCTGGGAAATGAAGGGACATAATGGTCATTTAGAGAAAAACTTAAGTCACTAAAGAACAAAAGAAGCATAGTGATTGTCTTCTCCAAATGCTAAAAAGGGGGAAAACGTGGGGGAGAAGGAAAAAAGATCCGCGGCCGGATTTTTCTTTTCTGATGAAAGTATCCAACACCTCTCTCTGAGATCGTGGCGATCCAACCGTCGGCGGTCTTCGGGGCGAAAAGAAGGCTGGCCTCTTGGCGGAAGAGCTTAGCGTGAGTGCAGTTCGAGGTTTAAGACAAACTCCTTGAGGTAGGAGTTTCTCCTACTTGGGTTTTTATTCTTTGTTTAGAGGTACCATGTAAATCTTCCGGTTGGTTGAGGCCTTGAGCCGGCGGATTTGATGGATTAAACCTTGGAACTGAAATGTCAGGTTCAGAGCAGTCCGTATCAGTTCACCGACTGGCTGAGTTAAATGTGTGGTGAATGGTTCCTCTACGTCAGCATGATGGTTTGATTGGCGGGGAAATGGCCAAGAAATCTCTGGGTTCACAAAGGTGAGCTTAGAAATTTGTGTTTAGTAAGGCAGTGTGAGGTTTTCTTGTTTCATGATAACTTCACAAAATAAAAATTGTGAAAATATGTGTTTGGTCAAATAATTCGTCGAGTTGCTTGTGTTTGATCATTAATAAGTGAGCTAATTTTGATGTTTGAAATGAGAATTTCATAACATGATTGTGTGATTTAATTTTTATGTGATATATTCATGTTTATATATTTGCATGTAAGTTAAATTGTATTGGAGATTGGAATACATGCATTCCATATGCCTTTGAACACCACAAGGAATATGAGGTGAGTGCATGAGGTGAGTCTAGAAAAAATGGTTGAAGGGTAGTCTAAAAATGTTAATTATCGGAGGGTAGTCAAATTATAAATATCAATCGTCGGGCTGGCCCAGGTGATATACACATCGGAGGATTGTCCACAAACTAACAAAACGATAATTCTCATACAAGGCTTAGGCGAGTGTGAGAAAGTCGGTGAGAACTCGGGATCCCGAGGTTGGACATGTAGACATTCAAGTACAGGATCATGCATTTTCTTGGATGTGTGTTTTTTTTTAGACATTACTTGCACTTAGATGGAGAAGTAGCCCACTTGAGGCGATTCCACTCTTGAGCATTAGCTCACCACGGCCGGGATATTATTTTACTAAGTACGAGGCGTGGGGGCGGCTCAGTCCTAGAGCCGCATTAGAAGAAAGCCGGATTGTGGCTTTAGTTTAGTCAAATCATTTGATTTTATTAAATTTGGATATTTTTAATATATGTTGTATAAAGTAAAACATTTGAACTCTTAGAAACTATTGGAGCCTCATTGGTATGTTTATACAGTATTGTAGTATGGAGCTAGTCGTTTTTATCCATAGGTATATCGTTTGATTATATTCTTAATTTGCTTGGGACGGGTTTCATCACCGGGTAATGTATTTGAAATTGAGCTCTCAGGTACCAAGGAGACTCGCGATTTTACAGTGCGTCGGGTAGCCGACATACGAAGTATTCCCGGGTTGTGGTGAGTCAAAGGACCCCGAGAATGGGCGTCTGATGAATAAAGCGATGGTTCCATTAGTCTGTTTGATATTTGGTTGTAACTTTTGAGGAATTCAATCAATAAAATGAGATAATTCAGTATCTTGATGATCTTGATTGTGAATGGCTGGTCAGTTTAAAATTAAAAGAGTTTTTAGTTTGAATGAGAATAGACCAAAAGAATATAGCAATGAGGAGAAGGCAGAAGAAACATAAACAACTTTAGAAGGGTTAACCTTTAAGGAATTGCCCAGTCATTTGAAGTATGCTTTCTTAGAACAAAACTAATTGTTATTATATCAAGCGCATTATGTGAGCTGAAGAATAAAAGCGTTGGAAATTCTCCAAAAAATACAAGGCTTATTGCTTAGTCAATAGAAGATTTGAAAGGAATCGGTCTTCTATCTGCATACCTGAATCTATTGGAGGGATAATCTGAAACTCCATTGAACATCAAGAAAATGAATCGATAATGAAAAGAAGTTAGCCGAAAAGGAAATGTTGAAATGGCTAAATCACGAGGTTTTATATATGTAATCTCCTTTGGCCATAATTGAGTTTATTATGTGGTTTAAAAGGTGAGATTCGCTATCGATCGAAATGATAAGAATGAATTGATTTCAGACTCATATGACCAGAATGGAGGGTATGTATAGACTATAGAAAACTAAATATTGCTACAAGAAATGATCATTATCCTCTACCTTTCATTGACCAAATGTTAGACAGGTTAGCAGGACACCCCCATTACTATTTTCTTGATGGATATTCTAGATATAACCAGATTTCCATAGCCCTTGAGGATTAGGAGAAGACTACATTTACATGTCCTTATGACACCTTCGCTTTTAGAAGGATGCCATTTGGATTATGTAAAGCTCCGACCACCTTTCAAAGATGTATGATGTCTATGTTTTCAAATTTAGTGGAAGAGGTTATGGAAATTTTCATGGATGACTTCTCGATATGGATCGATTTTGAGAAATGCTTGAAAAGTGCAGACGGTACTTGAGGTGCGAGATAGAATCTAGCTTTGAATTGGGAAATTGTCATTTCATGGTAATAGAGGGTATTGTTTTGGGCCATAAGATTTCTGTAGCTGGGCTTGAAGTAGACCAAGCAAAGGTTACTGTTATAAAGACTCTCCTGCCACCTACAACAGTTAAAGGGATAAGAAGTCTCTTAGGACATGCTGTATTTTCTGAGAAGATTTATAAAGAGACTTCTCAAAACCTCCTGAACCATTATGCGATTGGCTGGAAAAGATGCAAAGTTTGATTTGATGAGATCTGTAGGCTACATTTGAAGAAATTAAGTCCATATTGGTTACAGTTGCCATCATGGTAACACCTGACTGGAACAAGGAGTTTGAAATAATGTGTGATGCCAGTGACTATGCAATGGGAGCAGTATTGGGACAAAGAACTAATAAGATACTCAAGGCCATATACTATGTCAGCAAAACCTTCAATGAAGCACAAGAGAACTGCTCTACCACAGAAAGATGAGATGTTGGCAATGATGTTTGCTTGTGAAAAATTCAGGCCTTACATATTAGGGTCCCATGTTATAACACAAATTGATCATGCTGCTATTAAATATCTGATGGCAAAGAAAGATGTAAACAAGGCCCGATCGAATGGGTATGCGCTACGGGAGTTTGATTTATAAATAAAAAGACAAAGGGTAGTGACAGATTTGATCCTTGTCTAGAATGGGGAAAATAATACTATGAAGGAAAACAGAAATTGAAATAGAAAACTTTCTGATGAGTAGATTATTTTTGTTCATCAGTCCACGATTACCTTAGTATGCTAACATGTGAATTACTTAGCACAAGCAGAATTATGCCACGAGTTCAGCAAGAGCAAAAAAAGAAGTTGAGAACTGATAGCAGATTTTATATTTACGGATAGTCCATTGCTTTTCAGGAGCGGATGTGATTATCAAGAGATGTGTACGAGAAGCGAAGCAGGTGGAATTCTTGATAAATGTCATTATCTGCCATACTTTGGAGGACCTTTACAAGAGAGAGAACAACCCATAAAATTCTCGATCAGAAGTTTTATTGGCCTGCTTTATTCAAAGACTGTTTTGAATGGTCAAAACATTGTGATAAATGTCAGAGAATGGGCAACATAAGCAGAAGAAATGAGATGCCTAGGAATCTGGGTAGTGCGAGTTTTTATATGGGGATAGACATCATGAGACCTTTCCCATCCTCATTTGGAAATCTATACATTCTCCTAGCTATGGATTATGTATCCAAATGGGTGGAAGCAATAGCTTGTCTCAGAAAATGATGCCAGCACAATGGTTGGGTTTATTTAAAGAAATATTTTGAGCAAATTTGGAGCACCCAAAACAATCATTAGTAATGAGGGAAGTCATTTTGCAAACAAGGTTTTTGCAAAACTGATGAGCAGCTATGGAATCAGACATGTAATGAAATTGGCTTATCACCCTCAGTCAAATGGGCAAGATGAGATTTCCAACAGGGAGATAAAGAAAATTCTAGAAAGCAGTGAACTCGGCTTGAGAAAGAGCCCGGTCTGAAGGCTAGACGATGCATTAATGGGCTTACAAAACTCCCTACTGGAATGTCTCCATACATATTTATTTGGAAAGCCTTTGTCATCTCCCTCTAGAACTTGAATATAAATATATGTGGCCCGTGAAACTGAGCACATGATTTCAATGCGAGGAAAAGATTACTCGAATGAATGGCCCGGAAGAGTTAAAGATGAAACACCTTGATGTGCCATGTTTACAAAAAGATAAGACAAATGGCATGATGAAGAGATTAGAGAGAATTCAAAAATGAGGAGAGCTATTCTGTTATACAATTCCCCAAACTTCAATGTTTTCTAGGAAAACTAAAGTCAAGATAGAATTGAGCCTTACATAGTAGTATAAATACACCCTTTGGAGTAGTAACATTGTGATTACGGAGATGAGTTAGGAACTAACAAATTCGAGGAAAGGTAAAAACATTATCTTGGAGGGAACATAAATGAAGATTAGATCAGATTTTTAAGAGATGGAAGAATTTTGTGAAGAGCCGATTCATGACAAATGTCTGGCTAAAGACAGTGGCGAAGCGGCCTATTGGGAGCAGCAGAAAAGCAAATTTTAATTATCATAGTTAATTTGATTTTGTTAAATTTTTTGTGTTTGAAGTTTAGTTTCTGATTAGTGCTTAAAAAGTTCTATTTTGAACCCTGTTTATTTAAGGTTTTGAGCACTTTTTATGTACTAATCAGTGTAATTAACTTAATTGCACAGTAAGGTCCCTACTATTCTACGTCGCATTTGTGGCAAATTTTACGATTTTCGGCAAGCTATTTATGCGGTGGAGATCTATCAGAATGAAAAGACCGAGTTTGAACTCATACGTTTGCGAGATCAGATCCTGAGAAGGAAAGAAAAGAGCAAAAAGTGAAGAAAAATGGAACCTTGTAGGAATGCTCTTCTTGCTGCTCCACTTTATTGAGATTACACCCTTCATTACAACTCTGCGCACTATTCAAGTTTCCAACACTATTCATGCTGCTTTCTGCCTTTTGACGTTTTGATCCCTTTTTGGTTTTCTTCCAAATTTATCCCTTGTAGTAGCTTTTGGCTTTGGTTTTTTTTGTAACTTCCCTTACTCTAAGCATTATATAAGCTGGAGTCAAGGTCTGTAAGAAATCAATCAACTTCAATCAATAAAATTGACGGGAAGCTTTCAGCTCTCCCGCCTTTCTCACTTTCTCTCCCTTTTCTCTCATTTTCTTGGCACTTTCTGGGCAGCCAAACACCCTCCGAGGATGAGCGGCTAAAACCCGTTCCTCCTTGAAGCAACATGTAACATGTGAATCCGAGAGGAGGTGTACGATACAATATGGCGTAGACTCATGTAGAGTACCCAAGTGTCACATTGTGGTATCTTGGAGATGAATTGGGAAGTGATAAAACTATGAGCAGGAATTTGTGATGCGAGAATAAGAATTTTTAATTGTCATTTAGAAAAAATTGTAGAAAATCTGTTAAAAATCAAAAGTAGAGATGGGCCATAATAGAAATAAAACAAGTTAAGTTGCAATATTAAGAGATGAGGATTTAGTTGCAATTAGTGGAGGGTTGATATTATAAAGGAAGACAAAAACCAAATTTCATTTTGGTCTCAAATTCCTTTATGTGAACGCTTGGTAGGAAGAGAGCAAGAAAGGGAGAAGAAGAGGAAGAGAGAAGGAAGAGGGAGAAGAGAAAGAAGCCAAGTCGAGTATGTCTTTGCCTTGGGAATCATGGTGCATTTAGATTCTTGGGTTTGGGTATGGAGATTAGTTGTTCCTTTGGTCTAGGTTTTGTGGAAAGATCACATAAACCCTTTGTTGTTGAGTTATATGGGGGTAAACCAGTGGTAGAAAATAAACATGGAATCGTAAAATTATATGATGTTTAGAAGGTGGTGGACCTTTGGGTGAATTCATGGGATTTTCACTAAAGTTTTGTAGTAAAAGGGTTCCAAACCACCAATACAAGTATTTTGGAGTTGTTTTTTTTGGATGATTTCCATGATGATAGTTCTTGAGGTGTTATGGATTATAGAAGTTGTATGGGATTAATTGGTATCAAAGTAGCCCAAAATAACAAATCTGGGCTTAAAATTTCGGGAGGGGTGTCTGGGATACGTATGCGAGGGTGTCTGCAGAGTGCCAGTCCTGAAGGCCAACTGTGCAGTGCGAGGTCTAACACCTCATCTTGTGCAGTCTAGAATGACCCTGTGCCGGTGGGGTGTAGACCCTCAATTTTTCCCCTCAACACTTGCATTTATCCTATGGGTGTCACACTCACCCATCGTTCTCATATAACACCATTAGGGCCCTTTTCGGTTTAGTCTGTCTCTGAGCCTCAGGTGGGCTTGTATGTGATCCGTTGAGTGCGTATGTAGTTCACTTTAGAGTGTCATCATGAGCCTTTTTTTAGTTATTTGGCATTGTGCCATAGGAAGCAAGTGCCCCCCCCTCTGAGGTTTTAGCTAAATCGAAGTTTATTAGAGTATGTCAAATTCGAACAACGAGAACTTTGTTTCGATCATATCTCTCCCTTGTCGAACTCGATTATTCCTTTATTTGTTTTGTTGGATTCATATTTGCCAAGGAGGTTTTTTAAAAATTCATAATTTTTGTCAACCAGTTGACTAATTGGTTTATTTGGTTCTATCAGACATCTGTATACAACATTGTTTGGAGTGATTTTGGTGAGCACTCCTCCTTGTTTCGATCTCTCCCTCATCCGGACTTGGAATGGTGCACCATTTTTTTTTGTTGGTCTCCTTATTCTTCAGGGAACATTTTATCAAAATTTCATAATTTTCCTCAGCCGGATGAATTTAGTTTGACATCTGGTTATGGGTTAATCGGGACGACTTATTGTGGAGCGCTGATTTTTGTGATTTTGGAGCCCAAATCCTATATGGTTAGGCCCATGGCTCCAATGAGATGGTCGACCATAAGGCAGTATTATTATATTGGGTCCATTTGTGGGCCTTCGTAGGATTACATGCAGCCCACCATGAATCCATGTGTGGATACTTGGTGGTGAAGCAATTGAAATCTTAAGATATTCGGCTTGCATGAAATGAGGAGAGGAGTTAATGGGGAGCTGTTTGAGGCGGGTTAGGGCCCTTTCAAAGCAGGTGGAAAACACCAGGTAATTCGAATCTTGAGGTGGGAATCGGTATAAAGGAGAAAAGATCAAAGTGGAGGGACTTTTGGCGGGACCTTTGGGGCTCAGCCTTGGTTCTTGATTAACGGATCTTTCAGGTTAGTTTCTTTTCTGCGTTTTGTGGAAGAGGTAGAAATATACCCTGGCTCCACTCTATTCTTTAAGATACATTCTGAAGTCAAATTTGAGGTTTCTCTGACCATTTGGCCAGGTTTTCAGCTCATACATGAAGTGGGTTCTTGATTCTATTTGAAAGCAGTTGGGTAGTTTGAAAACTATTTTTGGTTGAAGTTCTGTCCATCATCAAGGCCTGAATCCAATCACCGTTGTTTTTAGATTCCTGACTCTCTTGAGAAGGTTCCAAGAAAATTTGAAGTCCTCTCAGCAGGTGAGCTGGTTGGGAAACCATATCAGTCAGTTTCATTTAGAGTTAGGTTGCAGGAAGGCAGTTTCGCGTAGTTTGGTTGGTTTTGGTTGGTTCTCACTCATCAGAGCTGAGAATCGATCACCGTTTGTTTTATTAGATTCCTGACTCTCTTAGGAAGGTTCCAGAAAATTTTGAGATCCTCTCTCAACGAGATGAACTGGTTGGGAAACCAGATAATTCGGTTCATTTAGGTTAGGTTTTCAGGAAAGGCAGTTTGGGTAGCTTGGTTTATTTTGGTTGGTTCTGGCTCATCGGGGTGAATCGATGCCGTTTGTTTTGTTAGATTACTGACTCTCTTCGAGGAAGGTTCAGAAAAATTTTAGATCCTCTCTCCAACGATATGAACTGGTTTAGGAAACCAAGATCCAGTCAGTTCATTTGAGTTGAGTTTGCAGGAAGGCAGTTTGGGGAGTTTAGTTAGTTTTGGTTGGTTCTTTACTCATCAGGAGCTGAGAATTGATACAATTTGTTTTTTGTTAAATTTATAACTCTTTATATGAAATTCTGGAAAATTTTGTGAGAGCCTCTCTCAACGATTTGAACTGTTTGAAAGCAAGATTAATTAGTTCCATTAGGTTGAGTTTGTGAGAGGCGGTTTGCATAGTTTGGTTGGTTTTGGTTGGTTCTCATATATCCGGGCTGGTCGATCACACGTTCATTTGTTAGATTTCTAACTCTTTTATAAAAATTCTGGAAAATTTTGAGAGCCTCTCTCAATGATATGGACGTTTGAAAACCAGATCAGTCGATTCCATTTAGGTGAGTTTGCAGGAAAGGCAGTTTAGTGGTTCGATTGGGGTTTTGGTTGGTTCCTCACTCATCAGTGAGAATCGATCTGATTGTTGTGCTAGATTCCTGACTTTGTAGGATGGTTCTGGGAATTTTGTCTTTTTTCAACCGTCTGGACTGGTTTGAAACCCGAACCAGCCGGTTCATTAGGTTCGATCTATTTGGAATGATAGTTTTGGATAATTTTTCTTTGTTTGGGTTAGTTCTTGGTCATTAGAAATCGGAATTGCATTCCTTTTGTTTTGTTGGATTCCCAACTTTGTGAGGAATTTTCTGACAATGTTTCAGAATTTTCTCCAATCGTTTGGACTAGTTGAGCGAGATTCAACCAGTTTTGCGAGAAACTGACTCATGAAAGCGACCCCATATTTTAGCATGTTTCAATCCGAATCTATCATGGCGTGCTCTTAGTTGCAGGAAACACAGTAGGCTGTCTTTGGAATTAGAGATTCAGTTTTTTGGTTTTTGAACAGAAGTAGAGTGGTGGGCAATAATGGGATTGGTATGTATGGTTTAGTTTGTGGGATTTTTAAAGGAATGTGTGCTAAAGTAAGCAAACCACTTACCTCATTCAAACTACCTTCCTTTCTTTTGAGCGTAGGATATCGATATTTGGTTTTTAAATGCATGATGTATGATGTATTGGTGCCACATCTATTCTGCTATACATGGCTAGGGACCTCAGGTATGTGCTTGGGCGTTAGTATTTGTATTCATATGTGTACATGGTGTTTTGGATCGACATTTGTGATGCATTTGAGCTTTTTCATGACTCTCTTGTGGCGGCAACAGGGACCCACGGTATGTGCTTTAATGTTTGGTAATGAATTTCACATAGATGCTTTGTGTTTGGGTGGCATGCATACACCGCTATGTTTGTTGGCTAACCTTTGATGCGCAGCGTGGCCGGGGATACAAGTACACTCCATTTGCTCTTTTGGTTGAGTGTTTTTTAAGCATGCTAGATACCAATTAGGGTTCAGTGCAGTCTAAGTTGTATGTTTTAGCCTAGGAGACTATACGATACATGATATGTCTCACATACCCCAGTTCACTAGTAGGGGTCGGAGTTGGGACTAGAGGGTGCTACCATGGCAGGAGCTGCCTTCCGTCGTGTCGACCCACGGACCAATCTAGTTTTTGCGGACAGCTTGCCATCTTGGAGTCATTGGGGTTTTGTTCTTACTTGGTTTTCCCTTTATAAAATAACAGCAAAGTAAGTGGCGACTCCCGAGAAAAATATCCTCCTCGGGGGCCAGTTTTCTAAATTAGAAAATCAACCCACATTTTCCTTCCATTTAAGCGAGTCCTTGTAGGCCCGTGGATCGAGGTAATAGTCCACAAATTAGCTACTCAGTGGGGATCGACCGAGAATCCTACGGTTTCATAAGAAGGGATCAAACTTGAACTTGAATGAGTGCAATTGGAGCACATGGTTCTCACGATCGATAAGCTCTTAGGCTACATAGATAATTGATGATCATACACTTGATTGAGTATTTTGGCCTATATTTGTGATTTGTCACAATAGCATTGTGTTCACCTTTTGGATGCCACTTGTGCTTTCTCATTATTGATCGATATCTAGATATAACATTGGGATAGGCTTAAGAGGATCGAGAATGTGTGTAGAATACTGTGATAGGCTTACTCTTTGTGCATGACTGTTTGTTGCATGGCACTCCTTCCTGCATGTTGTCGCTTGTGTTTGTGGAACTTGCAGTTGTATCCTTGTTTAAGATCACACTAGTCTTGAGTCGATTATTCCTCATTGATTGCTTGAGTTTCTTGAGTCATTCCCATTTATTTACTTGACCAAGCTAAGGGTTTGGAATAGGGTCTAACATAAAGAACTATATCCGATGTATGGGAGCACTATGGTGATGACGGATGTCGAGCAATGAAGACACAATATAATGCAGGCTAGGGCTATGGATACTGGCGTGACGGTGTGTCCTTGTGAGTGTTGATTGATTATTGATTAGGATCTGGTTGTGTATCCTTGTGGAATGCGGTCCTTGTATAGCCTTTTAGGACTTGCCTTTTCCATACCATTAGCTTAAGGCCATCTTACCTCTAAGGTATTACCATCGCCGAATCTCGCTCCACGCATGTAGGCCATTTATCATATTAGATGCTAACATCACATGTCGTATTCCTTGGAGGATTTCATTATGGGATTGCATCTTTGGATTGATTTCGGATTGATAGTCACGCGGGGCCGACATGCCCTCTTTACTTCTTCGAAGTTATTGATTAAGGCGACTTGGGTTCCCGAGCTTGGATTGGATCGAGGGTAGACTTGGTAGGGTGGAGATCCACACAGTGGATTGAAACGAGACATCAAATCATAGAGATATGGACTCTCGATGCCATTTCTTGTCAACCAGCTAGCTAAAATTCTGGAAATACCATGAAATCTCTCAGAGATGCTATATTGGGGCGGAGACCAGGAGGATTGATGGGCATCGAGGCTGACCATTGCGCCAATTCGGGGAACTTCCCATGACTCTACACGCTCCCAGCCACCATCATACGGACCCAGCATGCAGTGAGTTACCTCAGTTCCCTTATACGCGCCCCCACCATTATACGGACCTTTGTCTGACGGGACTATCTGATTCACCTCCCACACCACCCTTTGGACAATGAAGCCGCTGAGTTGGGCTTGTTCTCGTAATTGACCCGGGATGTGCCACATTATTGTGACCCCGCTGCAGTGTGGTGACCTCGGGCCGTATCGATGCGGTTGGCGGAGGGATCAGATCTCTGCATGTTCCACGATCAGGTTATAGGTTTGGGACGGATATGATGACCTTCATTAAGCGCCTTGCCGATTAAAGTTCCGCATGCGGACATTGAGAGCTGCCTTTAGGATAAAGTGCCCCCGTATTCACTTGTATTTATCTATTATTTGGTATCTTGAACGCCGATGGATGAGACACAGATGATTATGCTTTTCCTCTGTCCATGGTGGTGCCGCTCGGCAGTGGTTTGCATCATTGGACCCTTGAGGCATAGAACATGGGCTGATTTGAGACGAGTTTATCGAACAATATTCTTAATCTTGTGGTAGGACGTATCCGGAGAAGTTAGGCCCTCGAGGCGAGAGGCCGGATAGTGGGTTACTTTGTTTATCTCGATGGAGAGAAGATAGCCTGAATTATGGAGATAAGACCCTCGGGCCTTGTCCGGTCCCGGCATGAGTATCGTAGTCTTGACCTCGCTTTGCTAGGCATCTCATGGGCTTCAGCGGGTGGAGCTTTGGATCATTGGTTTCATTCTGGAAGTGGCATTGAGGAAGGCATATCTAGGATTATGGGCGGACTCTTCTCCTTAGGACTCAAATGGGAAAAAGCTGAGGTGGGACCCGGACATGGATGTTGGTGCCATTGGCATGATAGGACAGTGTGTCACCCTCCGTTTCAGGCAGTTTTCAAGCCTCCTTACCGAGATGATAGGGGCGGGGTCGAGTACGGATAGCCTGCACTCCTTTGGGCGAGTTGAGCCTACTTTTCTACATCGCCACCACGACGTTATATGCTGGGCGCCTCAGAGGCCACTTATACAGTACCATCGGCAGTATAGAGCACCGCACCTCCGAGGGTGGCTGAAATTTACCTGACTCGGGGATGCCCACTTTGGTAGAGCATTTCAAAGATTAGTTGAAGGGGTTTGATTATTCCACTACCACCCGGACCACCACCTGACCTGCTGGATTCAAGCAGGATCTTCCTTAACCTTATCATCGAAGTACGGTCATGATCTGAACCAGGTGTGCTTTGCCTTTGAAGCAGCTATTGAGGCCGAGTTGATCAGGGTTTGGTTGATTTAGGTAATCTCTTGTGACTCACAGACCACTACCCACTCATGACACTAGGCGTACCTCCACCGTGTACATTTGAGTGAGAGTATTCAAGAGATGAGATATTCATAGTGGGATAGGATGGAAGGCTCCTCGACAATCGACTTGTATCTGGCTTCAGTTTTAGTACACCCGAAGTGCAGCCCGAGTCTCAGTCCATTTAGATTGATTCCAGATGATGTTCCTCGACAGACAGCAATATCGCGGTATCGCGCAGCATGTTCCTCCCCGCGGCACCTTCATTACATTCCGGTATGGGCGATACGCAGAGATGTTCAGATTGTTACGAGGGTGGGAGGGTGAAAGCGTCCACACATTTGATAGACCTTTTCTTGGCATTGATGCAGAGATGAGGTGAGAGGGAAGATGATGAAATTTTACGCATGACTTCGCTGCACTCAGGCCCGCATTCCATTTAGACTTATTGGCCTCATCCGGCACACATAGAGATGCGTTGATCGGGGCTCTTGAGTGGTTGGAGTTGACGCTACTACCGCACCGAGGCCGATCCACTTTCTAACGGCGGATAGGACTACATGCATGTACCGACAATGATTTACCTGAGGATTAAGCGTATTCGTCCCTTATTCATTGATGTTGCTTGTTGGTCGAAAGTGCTTATCGGTCTTGCGGACAACGGCTCGCCACTAAGCGTTGTCATTTTGATTCACGCCATTGCTTTGGGATTTTCACCATCCCGATTTTAGGCCATCCACACGGATCATCCGCAAAGCTTATGATGGGACTCGAGAGGACATTTTTAGATTTTCGGCACATGTCATGATTGGTCGGTCGTATACTCCCATACTCTTCAGTTTTGAGGACGATCATCTTTAACCTACTTCTTGGTAGCCCTTGGATTCATGAGGCGGGTGTTATACCATCTTCCCTTCATGAAGGTGAAGTTCATATGAGCGCATTATCACGTCAGTGCGATAGAATGTTGTATTTCCCTACGAACCGGAGTGCTACAAATCAGAGAGGGAGCCATAATAAGAAGACACACATTTGGCCCAGGGTTTACGTGTGAAGTTCGGGTTGTTAGCCCTAGAGAGGATGACCACGGGGACATAGTACCCATGTCATTCGACCCGGTGATGCACTTTGGTGCTTATGATGAGGCATATCATATATACGGTTGCAGAGATTGGTGCCGCCGGCGAGACGCCAGTTTACTATTATAGTTGATCATGACATATCATGGGGTTGGGTTACGTGCGGATGCTGAACTTTGGCACGGCTGCGTAGAGAGGACAAAGGCTCGCATGTACGGCATTCAATTGATTATCCCTTAAGCCCATACACTTTTCGGTTGGTTATTTATTTTTACGAGGAGCAGTATGCACCCGCGCGGAGGAGTTGACCAAGTTTTCAAAGATGGCTGGATTCGGGGCATTACCGGCATGCGTTGGGCGGTTGTGATCCCGGGAATACCAAACTCTTTCGAGGGCGTAGCCGGTTGCCCCCATCACCCGATAGAGCTAGTGTGTTTTCATGTGCTTTCTGGGGAGATCACGACTATGATCTACCTGTGGTTGGGGATGAAACTGATGGGGCGACTCTTCACTGACAATGCCTACATGGGCCAGAGATGGACATGATCGGCATTGGCTTGCGTTTCATAATCTGACCCGCGAAGTCCGATACGCACGACATGTTTAGTTTCTATGATTGATTATGATCTTTGTGACACTTTATAGCCAGCTTGCCTTGGCCCTTAATCGTTGCATGATCGGCGCGCGCATTCTAGATGTTTCCACCCCGGGCCCAATTCTCCTTTTGATGTGTTTGGAATTTCTATGCTTGAGTTTGATGATGATGGGCTTGACGCTCGCGATATTACTCATGATCTTGTTTGTTGAGTGGCGTCGACTCGCAATGGACCCACCTCTTTCTTTTGACACTATGTCGGGTTTGTCACCGCTTTGATGACATTTACGATGGTAATAATGACATGGTATTTTGAGTATTAAGCTTGTGTCGCGACATTTTCCTTTGATTGCACCACCGGCTCCGCGGCATGTACGATGTTAATGATATGGGAACCGCACGGTTGACCTAGGTGGTGATCCAGGAATCTAATTATGATCTGAGGAGACGAGGAAAGTTACGCCGTTTACGATAACCGCAGTGGATAGATTTTGGTGTACGAATCGGCCCGGAAGATTAGGATTGGCTCTTCCCTATCTCACGGATGAGAGAATAAATTGATTGACATGCTTTCGAGTCGCCCGCCGGATGTATTTGCATGGTAGTATGAGGACAGGCCAGGCCTTGGCCCCACTATAGTTCAACATCACCTGCCTATTTTGCCATTCTAGGCGGAGTTAAAGCGAGGGGAGTGAGGCTACACCCTCGATCGTCTGCGAGGTTAAGGAAATTCGGGAAACAGCCGTGTTGGCTTCTTGTCAATGGTTGAGTATCCTGAGTCGCTAGCTAATGTCGTCCTTGTTCCCAAAAAGGATGGCAAGGAGTTAGAGTTTTGTCAGTGACTTTCGAGATTTGAATAAGGCTAGCCCTAAGGATGATTTCCCCTCCACGGGCAGGATGGATGAGGGACTGAAGGAGTTTCCTTCATGGATGGAGTTTCTGGGTATAATAAGGTGCTGATGGCTCGGAGGATATTGGAGAGAACTTTACTTCATCATTGAATGGGTTACTTATTGCACGAGGTTATGCCATTTTGGGTTGAAAAAATCAGGGCCACCCTATCAAAGAGCGCTACTACTCTATTCCATGATATGATGCATAAAAGATGTTGAGGTATATGCTTGGATGACATGATAGTAGGAAATCCCAAGGCGAGAGGCCAAATCACTTAGCAGCCTTACGGGAGATTCTTTGAGAGGATCGGGAGCCAGTTGATTGAGATTGAATCCCAAGGGGGACTGCTTTGGGGTGGCAAGGAGGTGTTGTCCACATTACATTTAGTGAGCGTGGTATGGGGTTGATCCAGAAAGACCAGAAGGCCGCTACTTGACATGCCGGCTCAGAAAAGCGAGAAAGAGATCGGGCTTTTGGCGGGACTACGATACATGGTCGTTTCATTTGCTAGACTAGCAGGCATATGCGAGCCTATCTTTCGTCTTCTAAAGGAAGAACCGACCTACAGGTTGGGAATGATTACTTGGCGATACTTTTGAGAAGATTAGGGAGTGTTTACTTTCTCCCCCGAGTTTTAGTGCCTCCACACATAGGCGACCTATATATTTGTCGGTTCAGGATATAGCTTTGGGATGCATATCTCATTTCGATGATTCGAGAAAGGAAGCGAGCCATTTATTATCTAAGTAAGAGGATGATGGAATACAAGTGCAAATACCTTATGATTGAGCGCCTCTGTTTAGCATTGGTTTGGGCCACCAGGAGACTTAGGCACTATGTGACATAGTATTCCATACTTTTGGTCTCACGATTGGATCCATTGAGATATTTGTTAAACGACACAATTACATTTGGTAGGCTCATGAGATGGTTGATTTCTGATAATGAGTTTGATATTGGTATGTGACCTGAATCGTTAAAGGGAATCGCTGTTGCGGATCATTTGGCGCTTTCGGTATAGATGATAGATGATTGATGATGATTTTCTGATGAGCAATTTGTTTCAATGACATGCATTATAGGATGGCATTTTGTACTTGATAGATGCGTAATCAATCGGGGTTTGGTATTGGTATCTTATTGATATCACTGCAGGTGATCACATTCCCGGATCGATTCGATTAGTATTTTACGATCATCACCGGTTCAAGCGAATAATATAGTTAGTATGAGGCTTGCGTTCTGAGACTGCAGGCACTCTGGATCTTGGCATTAGACGATTAACGGAAGTCGAGGGGATTCCAATTTAGTTACTCTGACTGATTGGTATCGGAGGACTCGAGATGAGAAGAGTGAAGCCACTGCCATGCTTTAACCCAGACCCTATTTTTGGTTGCCAGTTGATAGGATTAAGATATATACTTTGCCTAGGGCAGAGATCGGTTCTTGATGTTAAGCGGCATATAACCTTCTATGGTTGAGATTCTAGGGAGTATTGTCTGATCGTGATGAGATTGAGACCAGAGTTCGCACCAGCTCTTGTTGTTTGATTGGAAGTCTTGAGTCGGATGAGCTACATGGTATCATGATATTTATCAGTTTATGTCATGTGGCGTTTACCACCAGCAGCCACACCAGATAAAGAAACGTGAGCAGTTAGCCACCGGTTTGTTATTTGTGGGGATGCCCTTTATAGGAAATGCCCGATGGCTGTGTGTGTATGCGGACCGCCTGCAAATGAGTAATGAGAGAGGTTCATGCCGGGTTGTAGCCCCACACATGGAGGCCACATGCTAGCGTCACAAGATCGCGAGGATTGGTTACTTTTTGGTTGACTATGGAGCCGGTTGTTGCCCGATTAGTCTGGAGATGTCTCGGGTGTCAAATGCGGAGCTTGATGCACGTCGCCACCATGGGGTTGCATGCCTTACATCCCCTTGGCCGTTTACCGGTATGGGGTATTGATATTATTGGGAAGGTCTCACCCCGAGTCTTCTAGTGGACATGAGTACATCACAATAGCGTTTGATTGTTCACTACAAGTGGGTGGAAGCTACTTCTTATCTTTGGATTGACTAGGTGTGCAGGGTGTCAGATCGCGTATCTACGATATGGGGGTCCTCATGAGTTGATCTCGGATAGAGGGAGCGCGTTCGGAGGCGAAAGAGGGGATACATTGGTCAAGTATGGTATTCGACATCATCGATCCGCGCATATGAGCCACCAGACTAATGGGGCGGGTTAGGGCCGCCAGCCAAGAATATCAGAGGATTTTAGAAAGATGGTTGAGATTTCTAGGGATTGGTCGGAAGCTCCCTTCGCATTTGTGGGCTTATCGTACATCTTTTGGTAGCTTCTCTTTGGGTCTACACCTTATTCTTTGTGCGCAGCATGGCATGGAGCGATCTTTCGCCTGTGAAGTGAGATGGGGTCCTTGAGGCGCATTAGGGCATCAGATATCGAGATTGAGTGGGCTCGATCCGTTATGGTCGGCTCGGCCTTTTTAGATGAGAGGAGATTGAGGGCAGCAGATCATGTTCAGGCCTATCAGAGGAAAATGACTTGTGCATTTAGAAAAAGGGTCAAGCCTAGGAAGTTTCAAAAAGGCGACCTAGTCTTGAAGGTCCTCAGGGGATTGATCAACGACCCTAGAGGTAAGTTTAGACCGAATTGGAGCGGGCCTTATGTCATCCAGGTCGACTCGAGGGAGCGGCCTAGTTAGCTGGGACTTAGACGGAGGCGAGTTCCACGAGGCCGTGATGTGGATCGGTGAAAGTTTCACGCTTGAGATCATGGTTGAAGGATGGGTGGCCATCATTTTGGTAGCCATATTCCTTATTGCACACCTATACATTGATATATTCTATTACTAGCCCCTTTGAGCCTCCTTGTGTTATTATAGCCTATTCTTTCATTCAGCCTTGCATGATTTTTTTCTTACCTAGGTTGGGGGCACTTGTGCGCTTTACATATTAATTGGATGTTGCCCAGGCATTATAAGCATTGTGTGTCATTCTTCATTTGTTCTTTCTCACATCATTGCTTGTTTCTTTTCTCCTCCATTTGCATCTTCACAGATGCGCCTTTGATTCTAGTTTCTATCATCTCTGTTCGTTTCACTTTTATCTTCTTTTGAGTAGCTGATGGCGTGCTTTCATCGAGCTACGGTCGGGTTGTCGCACCCTTTATTCATTATATAGGTTTTGATCGGGATTCTTAGGTTGAGGGGACCATTTGGGCTTGAAGGTTTGAGGTTCTTTCGGTTGAACCCATGATAATTAGTGGCCTATTTGGTTGATGCAACGTAAAAACAAAAACAAAAAAAAAAAAAAAAACAAAACAAAACAAAACAGCAACCAAAAGCAGCAAAAACAAAAAAAACAAAAAAAAAAAACAAAAACAAAAAAACAAAAAAATTTGTGTGTTTTGTTTGATGATAGATACTCATTTAGGTTTGAGAGATTTATTATTCCTATACGAGGTTGAGTGGAAGCATTGTGCGATCTTTCTCCATGGTTGGGTAACACAGGTATGAGGTTTGGGTTGTACTTGCTAGGTCCTACAGATCATTACGCATCACCATTCCCGTCTTATAGTGACTTGCTTTGACTTGACGTTCTTAGGATGAGTTTTTGGTCGTTGTCACACATTGCCTTTGGCGTTTGTATCGAGCTTGTTTCTTCCTTTTTGCTCCTATCCATTCATCATTCTTATCACTTCCAGTCTTCTTTCTTGTGATCATCGTCTCACTTCTTAAGCGACGTGTCCTTTGGTGCACTTCACTTGTCATTTGACGTTGTTCATTCGGATGTTGATTGAGTCACCTTGCTCACATGATCCTTTGATATTTGACATTACTTGGCATTACAAGGGTTTAGCGTGTGTGGAGTATTGGGGCCTTTGTTTCCCATCTCCATTCGCCTTTCACCCCCAGCCTACATTCGGTCCAGTCGTAAAGACCACCACGAGACTATGAGATCTCATGTTTTCTTCGAAGCATTTTATATGGACAGGTTTTGTCTACTGATTGAGTACGGGATGTCGACAGGTCTCTGTTCTTGGGGAGTATCGAGGGTCACATATTGCTTCACCATTCGGTTGCTTGCCCCTCGGGTCCATGATTAGATATAGATGTCCCGAGAGAGTCGGGACAGTGATAGCCCGGTATTGATGCTCGACACGTTCACCTGGGGCATACCCCCATCCTTTCATGTTGGCATTGGCTTATGCATGCCTGCTTGGCGGCCATTTCACTAGAGATATTTTGGCATCAAGAGTTCTCAGTGTGCTCCACATGGAGGCTGGTTCTTCATACATTGAGTGCTTCTAAGGGCTAGCCTAGGGTGGAATTCTCTCATATTAAATCCAACTCAGCTAGGGGGTGCACCTTTGGCGCACACCCGTATGTTGTCTTGTTCGCTTGTTCGGGCGATTGGTTCTTGAGGAAATTTATTTGAGGAGTTTTTCATCAAGGCACTTGCATATCGGATATTGCACCTTGGGGCATACCCTATATCGGTTTATGGAATGAAATGGATGATTTTTCACGAATGGTGAGATTGTGATGTTTGACTCGACTTTGACCGCATGTGTAGTTATGAGATTTTGACATGGCGTTGATACCTAGGCCAGAGGCATAACCTTTCTTTCGCCGCCCAGGTCACATTTGTGAGATTGTCCCTCACGAGGGCATACCCACTTTATTCCGTCTTGTTATTAAGTTCTTGGTTTCGTTTATCATTTGTGGCACTTTCGACGTCCTGCTGGGGCATACCCTTTTCGTCATGGTCGGTATCTCAACCAGTTACATCTAAGTTTCCCCATTATGCTCTAGGTTTCGTTTTAGGTCATCCCCATTCAGTTTAGTTCGTCTAGAGCCTTAGTTTTGGCATCCCCTATCCCTTTTTAATCTGGTGGTTCTCCGGTACTTGCTCGGATTCTAACCCTTCTCCGATCCTTCTCCAGATTATTCATCACGGCTCTTCTGGTACTACCGCCCCGATTTCTATTTTTCTCTTTTCCTTTGGATTTACCTTTCCCGGTACTCGCCCGGATCCTCCTTCTCTGGTACTCGCCCAGATTTCTATTTTTTCCGGTACTCACCCGGATTTTACCTTCTCCGATACTCTCTTGGATCCCACCTTTCACCATTTTCGCCACGATCCTCCTTCTCATTTTCGCCCGATTTATTTTTACGGTACTTTCGCTGGATTTTACCTTCTCGATGCGCCGGATCCACGCTCGTGCTCTCCACGGATCTTACGCTTTCCGTGCACGCGGATTCCCCTTTTTAGTACTCACGATTCCCTATTTAGGTACTCACCGATTCCCATTTCGGTACTCGCCGGATTTCTACCTTTCGGTACTGCTGGATTCCCGTTTACGGTACTCACCCAGTTCCCCATTCCGTGCTCACCGGATTTTACCTTTCGATACTCACCGGATTTTACCTTTCACGGTACTCACGGATTTTACCTTCCGTCTTTCGCCTAGATCCCAATTTAGGTACTCTCGGATGCCACCTTTTCCGGTACTCGCGGATTTTACCTTCCGGTGCTATGGGGATCACCACATTCTGGTGCTGTGGATCGCGATCTTGCCGGATCTTATTTGTAGGTGCTATAGGATCTACGCTGGTAATCTTGGGAGGTTCCTTCCGGTGCTGCAGTTTTGCTGTCGACACTGTGGATGTTTGTGTTGCCTCTTTGATTCCACCTTTGGCACTCATGGGATTCTACCTTTTCCGGTACTCACTCGGATTCAACCTTTTTTCGGTGCTTGCCCGGACCTTTCTCTATAGTTTGCTCGGTTCTGGCTTCTCGGCGTCGCCCGGGTTTCATTATCTTTTTAGGGATTATGCGGATCCACTCCTCTCGGGCATCATGCCTAGTTTCTTCAGTCAGCTAAATCGGATTGACTACGTTCAGATTAGTCTTGATTACTAGTAAGGGGACAAAATTGGTAGTCATCTTGGTTGCCCATAGAGTTCATTTCACTCTTGCATCGCTTGCACTTCGCACCCACGATTCACTCATTCATTCACTCTACTGAAGAGGGACATATTTGTAGACCCTCAATTTTGCCCCTAATAAGTGCATTATCATGAGATTGTCACACTCTCCTGTGGTTCATATAACACAATAGGGGCCCTTTTAGGTTTAGTAAATCACCACTGAGCCTCGGGTGGAAAAACTGTATGTGGTCCGGATTGAGTGCGTATGTGATTTACTTTAGAGTGTCATCATGGCTTATTTTTAGTTATTGGCATCGTGCTATAGGAAGCAAAAGTGGGGCCCCCTCGAGGTTTAAGCTCAAATCAAAGTTTATTAGAGTATGTCAGGTCGGAGCACTTGAGCTTGTTTTGATCATATCTCCCTTGTCAGAACCTTCGAAATTGTTCCTTTGTTTGTTTTGTTGGATTCCTTATTTGCCAATGAGGTTTTTTTTATTAAAAATTCATAATTTTTGTGTAACACCTCAAAAATATACCCTAGTCGTTTTCGACATGTTTAGGGTATTTTGTAAGCATAATTTAACTGTTTTGTGATTAAATCACGAAATATAGAAGCGAGAGACCGGGAAGTTACAAAAGGCAGTAAGGACAAAATTGTAATTTGTCCCAAGGGGCCTAAGACATGAATTGATGTTTGAGGCCAAAATGAAATAAAGGAAACTTGGAATACAAATAGCCAAGAGTTGGAAGGCTTAAGCAATTAATGAAACTTAACCCAAAAATGGGTTTTGGAGGGCCAAACAAGGCCCTTAGCAAACATGGGAGTTTTAAAAAAGACAAAGATTTGGTCTCATTTGGGGGAGGAAAAAAAACGTGAAGGAGAAGAGAAGAGGAAAGAGGAGAAAGAGAGAAAGAGGGAGGAGCTAAGGTAAACAGCCAAGCTCCCGAAAGAGGCATGGAACTACTAACCTTGAGTATGGATCCTTGGTTTGTTTGGTTAATAGTTAATTATTTGTACCCAAACCCCTGGGTTTGTTAGGTTCATCTAACCAAAGATGTATAAATGAGATGAGTTAACAAAACTCCTAAATGGCACAGAAAAACACTTCAGGATCTCCCTTTGAGGGTTGGATTTACGGTTTAATTGCAAAAAGAAAAAGTTGGAGTTAGAACAAATCCTAATAAATTTGTGTATTTGGTATGTGTATGGAGTTAGACCCATATTAGAATGAAGTTTTTTGAAGAATTCCATGATGAGTCTTTGAAATAAGAAGGATTGAATGATAAATTGAGTAGAAAAGAGAGATCATAAGATGAATTTGAAGTGGTCTTGAAGTATTTATGAGGTATAGAGTTGATTAGGTTGAAACATATGGAAAAATGTGAGAAAACACACATTACAGGCACTTTTCGGAGAGTTCTGTGAAGTTAAGTTCTACCGGTACAACTTTACGGTCATTTTTGGCCAAGTTCTGCGGTAGAGAAGTTAAGTTCTACCGGTAGAACTGTTCTGTTTCAGGTTTCGACCGAGTTTAGTATTTTGGCCATAACTTCCTCATTTCTTATCCGATTTGAGTGATTCAAGTGGCTACGTAAAATAGACTTCGAGGAGAACAAAACTTAAGAATGAATCTTCAAATTCAGATCCTAAGAGGAGTCTAAATTCACTCAAAGTGGGGTCATGTGCAAGACCAAATTCTGGTTTCCCAGCTTTGGTTCTCCAAATAGTCAGGTGTTTCGGACTGTGCTTGAGATTCCCGGTGCTCGAATTGGGTGATTCAATTGGAATGAGACATAGCACCTTAGCTTTAAATGAGTACAAAGACCTTGTGTCAAATATAAAGTTAGAACCCCGGAAAAATTAGTAATACAAACTGTTCTAGTGTAATCCGGGTAAACCGACTAGTTTGGCATGAAAATGCCATAACTTTAGTTTGGATGATCCGATTGGATTGATTCCACTTCCTAAGTAAAGTAGATTCATAGAGGAATAAGAATATATGAATGAGGTGTGATTCCATTGACATCATACTTCACAAGAATATGAAGTGCCATATGTAATAGGCATGAAACAAGAGAAAATATAGAAGAGTAAAATGTATAGAGTGTTCATGAAACATGAAAATGATTATGGAAAATAAAAATGAAAACGAAATGAAACATGAACGTGAACATGAAAGACAATATGTCATGAACACATAATGTGGTTAAGTGATATATTATTATTATCACATATAACCAGAAAATGATAACAAATGATAGGAGTATACATGAATGAGTATACATGAGTGAATATGTGAATGAGTGTATGAATGAGTATATATGAAGGCATATGTGAATGAGTATATAAACGAGTATACGTAAATGAGTATATGAAATGTGTACAGAGATTGAGTATATCTTTGAAAAGATAATACGAAAGTGATATTGGAATTGAATTGTGATTATGATCGGTTATGAATGCTAATTGTGAAATATATATAAGCATATATATATCAGTTTGAATGATTGTTATTTGAAATGTTTTGTCATACACAAAGTGATATGAGAACAAAATCGTTGTGATCGATTTATGAATACTTAATTGTAAAAATATATATATATATATATATATATATATATATATATATATATATATATATATATATATATATATATATATATATATATAAGTATATATATATTGATTTGAATGATTGTTATTCGAAATGCATCACACGTATGCATGTGTGCATGTATTTGAAACGATGCGAAATTCTTTGCATAAAAGTAAATTGATTTGAAATGTATCATTGAATGTAGCCCGAAACATACGGCGAGTTCACGAAATGAATTCGTCATGAAAGTACTTAGTATTTGTCTAATCTGAAATCCACATTGCTAATGAATGACAAGCGGGCGGGATTCCCGAGTGAATGCAGCCGTGAATGTCGACTTCTATAGCCATGTGTGAGACGGTAATAATTGAATACAAAATCACATTGCTAATGAATGACAGACAGGACAGGATTCACCAACTGAATCTGTCGTGAATGTAGACTTCTATAGCCATATGTGAGACGGTAATAATTGAATGCGAAATCACATTGCTAATGAATGGCAGACGGGGCCAGGGATTCATAAGCGAATACATGCGTGAATGTAGACTTCTATAGCCTTATGTGAGGCGGTAATAATTGAATGCGAAATCCACATTCTTGATGAATATGACAGTAGGATTACCTTGAATCTGTAATGAATGTGATTCTATAGTCATATGTGAGATGGTAACGTGAATGTAAGAAGTATCCCATTACTCTTTGCAGATGACAAGCGGCGGGATTCACCAAGCGAGATGTCGTGGATGTCGAATTCTATAGCTATATGTGGAATCACACACCGAAAAAGGGAAAACGATGGTATTGAAGATTGTATTGTTTAAGTATCTTTTACATTACGGACATAGTAAAAGGCATCATTTGTTGAATGTGTGAAGGTTAAGGGTCTTTGAAATTATATGTGTTTATGTGGATTGCCTAAAAGAAGTGTTTTCGACACTAAAAGGTCTTAAATAAAATAACATAAAACAAATGTTTTGGAAAGACAATTGAAAATGTCGGAGTAAACCTGCCCAAATTTTTGATCCTATCGTCAAGTCGGGATCTCTGCCGCGACACTTTGAAAAGAAAATTTAATAAGACGAAATAAATGTTTCTGATTGGAAAACGCCTGAGTAAACCTGCCCAGCTGATCCGCCTATTCGCCATTGGTGCCTGTGGATTCGTCGCGACACTTTGAAAAGAAAATTTAATAAGACGAAATAAAATGTTTTGATTGAAAACGCTGAGTAAACCTGCCCAGTTTTGGATCCGCCTAACGGCCAAGTAGGGATTCGTCGCTACACTTTTGTAAATGAAAATTTATAAAACGAAACTAAAAGGATTTAATCTAGCATCCCGCATCAATGGTAAATGTAATTTCTAAAGGAGTTGATTAATGGCTTCTACGTGATAGGATATGAGTCTAATATGTATTGCATTAGTCCTGATTTTAACCTCAGATGAAATTGGATAATGACGGATCTATCATACATGTAGTTGATATGAGTTACAACCTCGTAAAATACATGACACAAGAAAGTAATATGAACAAGATAATGATAAGGAATCTGAAAAGAATAAAAGCTACATGTATAATATGAGATGAGTTAGAAGTCACATAAGAATAGGCTTCGTTATATGCATAAAAAAAATGTAAAAAGATATTGACGGCGATTAATTTTATTGGTCGTTACTGTCTATATGTTCTCACTAAGCATAAAGCGAAGACGTGTTCAATCCGTAGGTACCAAGAGGAGATAAAGAGGGACAGACATTCCACACCAACAGACGCCATCTCGTAGATAGTGCTCACCAAAGATCGCTTCCGCAACTTCGATGTTTGTATTTAGATAAGTGTACATGTATAAGTAATTGTATAAGTAATTGGACTAGCATATATGTGTAGAGATTTTAATGGTTACCACCTGGTAGCTCCTTTCAGATACGTGAATGACTTTTCGTTATTACAAAATTATTCAGATACCCACTGTGCATAGTTACGCCAAAAAATAAATAAATAAATAAATAAAGAAATTCCAAAGATATGGTTTCGCACTCAACCTGCTCGACCGCCAATCTGGTCGACCGAATCTGATGTGACATTTTGTCAACCGCTTGACTAATTGGTTTCCGACCGGGTTCATCAGGCAATGTGATAATAATATCGTTTTTTGGGTGATTTTCGTGAGCACTCCTCCCTTGCTTCGACTATATTCCTCATCCCACTTGGAATGGTGGTGCAATCGCTTTTTTTTTTTTTGTTGGTCTCCTTATTCTTCGTGAACATTCTATCAAATTTCATATAATTTTCCTCAACCGATGGACCGGTCGCATCCGTTCAACCTACACCCGACAAACGCAGCGGAGCGCTGCTCAGGATTGGAGCCCAAATCCTATATGGTTCAGGCCCATAAGCTCCAATTCAATTAAGGGCGATTGTGGGTCCATTTTGGGCCTGGGTTGTTATATGCCCCCACCATGAATCCATGTGGATATTAGAAGCAATAAATCTTAAGATATCTGGGCCAGATGGAAAATGAGGAGAGGAGTTAATGGGGAAGTCGCTTCCCGGACTGATTGGGGCCCTTTCCAAATCTTGAAGGTGGAAACACCGTGCAGGTTCGGGGCGCCGAGGTGGGAATCAAAAGATAAAAGGGGAGAAAGATCGTGGAGGGACTTTCATGACACTTTTCCGCCAACGTGACGCGCATCGATTCGCTGATGCCTGGGCTTTGTTTCTTTTTCTTCGTGATTTCAGGAAGAGGTAAGAAATATACCCTGGCTCTACTCTATTCTTTAAGATACATTCTGGTCAAATTTGAGGCGTTTCTCCTCAACCATTTGAGCCTGCTTTCACGCCATACGTGAAAGCCTGCTCACTTCAATAAGCTGTAGTTTGGCTTATTTTGGTTGGTTCTCACCATCCGAGCTGAGAATCGATCGCTTGTTTTGTTAGGATTCTGACTCTTAGGAAGGTTCCAGAAAATTTTGAGATCCTTCACGAGATGAACTGGTTGGGAACCAGACTGGGGCCTGGCTCATTTGTGTTGCCTAAGTGAGCGCGCCATGTGAGTTTGGTTGGTTTTGGTTGGTCTCACTCATCAGAGCTGAGAATATATCAATGCTTGTTTTGTTAGATTCCTGACTCTTAGGAAGGTTCCAGGAAATTTTGAGAGATCCTCTTCTCAACAAGTGATGAACCGAAGTTAAAACCATCATCTTGCCTATTTAGGTTAGTTTAAGGTGAGCGCGCTGGGGGCTTTATTTATTTTGTTGGTTCTCACTCATCCGAGATGAGAATAGATCACCGTTTGTTTTGTTAGATTCCTGACTCTCTTAGGAAGGTTCCAGAAAATTTTGAGATCCTATCTCAATGTATTGAAACTGGTTAAAACCGCACGGTATTCATTTAGGTTGGTCTTGCAGAAAGGCAAAGCTTTGGGTAGTTTGGTTTGTTATGGTCGGGTTCTCACTCATCCGAGCTGAGAAACGGCATAAAACGCTTATTTTTTAAATTTATAACTCCTTTTATGTAGTTCTGGAAAATTTTGAGAGCCTCTCAACGATTTGGACTGGTTTGAAAACAGATTAGTCGGTTCATTTAGGTTAGGCTCGCGTGAGCGCGCTGTATCATTTGTTTGGCTGTTCTCACTCATCCGAGCTGAGAATCGATCACCGCTTGTTTTTTTAGATTTCTAACTCTTTTATAAAAGTTCTGGAAAATTTTGAGAGAAGTTTCCTCAATGATATGGACTGGTTGGAAACCGTATCACGGTCATCAGGTTTCGCAGGTGAGCGCGCTTGCGTGGTTCTGGTTGGTTTTGGTTGGTTCTCACTATCCGAGTCGAATCGATCACCGCTTGTTGTGATAGATTCCTGACTTCCTGAAGGATGGTTCTGAAATTTTGAAATCTTTTCAACCTCTCGACTGGTTTGGGAAACCGAATCCAGCTTCTATTCATTAGGTTCGATGGCTGGAATGATACTTGGATAATTCTTTGTCTGCTAGTTCTCGTCACAGAAATCTAATTGCATTCCTTTTGTTTTGTTGGATTCTAACTTTGTGAGGAATTTTCTGATAATGTTTCAGAATTTTTCTCAACTGCTGGACTAGTTATAACAGATTCAACCTGCTTTGTAAGACAAAATACTGGTAAATTTCTATATTTTAGCATGTTTCAATCCCACCCACTACGGCGTAGTTTGCTACCCTGTGAAACTCGTAGGCCGCCTTATGGTCCGAAAGTTCGCTTTTGGTTTGAACAAAGTGGAGGTGAAAAGAATGTGATTGGTATGTATGGTTTAGCTTAGGATTTTAAAGGGAATGCTGCTAAGCAAACCACTTATAAGACCCAGAAATTTCACTTCAATAAGGAAAAATCGTAATTTTGATTATAAAATTATAATTACTAAAAGTCCTAAATAATCTTCAGACTTCGATGACGGTAAAACGGATTGTACCATCGAATCGCTCGCCAAATCTAGTTAGCACGAAAATTTTCTCGCACTTGCCGAGATATTGAGTTTATTATCGCTTTTCGAGGCATCGCGCTTCGTGCCGTAACGCTTTCTTCGATGCGACGAAAGGCGCATATACATGTACCAAGTACTATATGTAAGGGAGTGGAGAAATGGACTAAACACTACGAGATAGTGCCGAATATCAAATTCGAGAAAGAGGATATAATGGCATATGAAATTGATTTAAGTAACTAAAGACAAAAGGAAGAGTTTCTTCTCCAAAGTTTAAAGGAAACAAAAAACGTGGGTTGAAAGTGAGAGGGGCAAAGGGTCAATGAACGATATGGGGGCTTGTGAGAGAGAAGGTCTTCCCTTCTCTCTAAGATCCCGCAACGGACCGATTTTAATGAGCAAGAAGGGAAAATGTTCTATGCTTGTTGAGTCTACGCCGTGGACCCCGGGTCATGGCTTTGACAACCCAAGATGGATTTTCTCTACTTCATGCGTTTATTCCCATTTTTGGGCTGTTCATGTTTTGCTGGTTCGAGGCCATATTACGCTGATCTGTCCCAAACCTCGGACTCAACACTGAATTTATTGAAACCCAATATTGAAACAAAGGCTGTTACGCTGTCAGGTTTTAAATTCATAATATTTCGCTTTAAATCATGTATTTGTATGGAAATGCCTGAATATCGGATCTACCCTAAAACATGGGACCAAACTGAGAAATCCCTTGAGACTTTAGGGTCGTCCGTGATGCCCGTAATTTCAAGGTGTGGTTTGGTTTAACTCAGGTATCAAATGGTTGTTTGGTATGTATCGGGTCGAATGACTGGTGATTTCGTTCACTAAGTGAACCGCTTAGGATTTTTCGAATAGTGGTTTCACTATTCCCTCTTAATAATGCTTTGAAAATATATTTTCGTGAAAATAGTAAGCTAATGAAAGGGATTAAATTAAATCGCCGTGATTATTAGCCCATGTGAGATAATTTGATGTTTGAAATGATAATTATGCTAACATGTTGTGGTGATCAATTTTATGCGAGTATATTCATGTTTATATATTTGCATGTGGACACCATCAGAATGGATCGACATACATGCATTCCATATGCACTCGAACATCCTGTAGATTTTGTGGAGTTAGTGCATGAGATGAGTCTCGAGGAAAAATGGTTCTGAGGATAGTCTAAAAATATTAAATATCTATGGGTAGTCCAAATAAATAATATATCAACCGTCTGGTTTTACCAGCCTGATATATATATTCATCTGAGGGTAAATTAATAAACTAAATAATATCAACCATCGAGCTACCACCATGATATATATTCAACTGAGGTAGTCCACAAACAATTAATAGGTAACATCCGCCTGAGTCAACTGATATATATTCACTCCTGAGGGCTGCCCACTAATAAAACAAATATTCTCATAATGAGGCTTAAAGTAGCGTGAGAGAGCCGGGCGGAGGACTCCGGATCTCAAAGTTGGTCATGTAGACATTCAAGTAGGATCATGCATTTGCTTGAATGTGTGTTTATTTCTTTGGAACATTGCACGCACTTAGGTGGTGAGTAGCCCACTTTGTGGCGATTCTCCCACCGAAGCTTTAGCCTCACCCCACGTGGATCCCTTCGTGCATGTGGAGCGTGCGGCGTGAAGACTGCTCGCCCTCGAGGTTGGATTAGAAGAAAGCCGGTGTGGCTTTGATGATATTTACATGTATTAGAATTTGAGTATTTTAATATATGTTGTATAAGAGTAAAACATTTGAACTCAAACTATTGATATAGTTTGATATATGTGTTGAAAGAGCTTGATGGGCCCATGGTCAGGATTGATATATATATCGTATATATCACATTTGGGACAATGAGCATAGGTTCAGATTCTTGGGGTAGCCCTCAGACAGCGGAGACTCCGCCCGATTTTCAAGTGGCGTCAACCCGACTCCAATTTTATTCTCACGGTCGACGGTAGTCAATGGACCCCTGTCGTGGCGCCACAACCCTACCTCCTTTAGCCTGCTTCCTTTCTTTTTGCATCTGATCCAATATTTGGTTTTAAATGGGCATATGATGGGCTCACTCTATCTATTCCCGCCATACATGGCTGTGGACCCCGTACATGCTTAGTCGCTGGTATTCGTATTCATGGCGCGCGATACGTGCTCGACTCACATTTGTGGATGATTCGAGCTTTTTATCAATTTCATACGCCGCTGTGGACCACAGTATGTGCTTTAATGTCAAAATGAATTTTACATGATGCTTGCGGTTCGTAATGAGTCGCTATGTTCATTGCCAACTCGATGTAAATACAGGGCCGTGGACCCGTCAAGCACTCATCGTTTTTCGTCGAGTGTTTTTAAGCATACTCAGATACCAATTAGGTCGTCCGGACGGTTGTATGTTTAGCCTAGATGATCATCCGACCAGGACCCATATGCTTCACATAAATTAAATTCACTAGTAGAGAACGAGTTCTGCCTAGAGGGGTGCCACCTCATGGTTTGAAAACCTTCCTACAGGTAATCCGACCCCTGACCTTAAATCTAGTTTTCGCACCGCTTTTTCCATACCGGGAGTCATCAGTTTCGTTTTACTTGGTTTTCCCCTACAAAATAACAACAAAAAGTAAGTGGCGACTCCAAAGAAAAACTATCTCTCAGACTGATTTTCTAAAATTCAAAATCAACCTACATTTTCCTTCCATTTAAAATAGTCGCTACGCCTGGATCTTAACAACGGTCCACAACAGTCCAAGGTGTAATGGCATGTGAGCCCAAATGCCCGTATCGCCGTGTTTTTGTATAATTAAGCTCAATTTATCCGGCGAAGCAGAACCTAGTAAACGATTAAGAGAGGTTCAAATAAGATCGAAATTGACGAAAACGAATGCCGCCGCTTCTCGATATTCATTGAATATGACTAAGTTCAGAAAGTACGCGGTTATGCGACAGAGGCTATTAATATGTCGCTGGTATTCGATTCGGCGCGTGGCAAGCGCGCGCGGAAAATGAATCTGCGTTCGGCGTTGGCGCAAAGAGTGAGCGTTCAACGAGCCTTCCAGCCGCGCTATTATTATAATCCGCGAACGTATTATCATTTTGACGAAACCATTTCGGCGGTTACACGACCAGCGCAACGACGATTTCCGCGATGAGCGCAGCAGTCGCGAAAATATTAAACCCGGCTTTTCGGCGGCAGCAGCAACATTATTCAACCATTTTCAAGCGCGCAACGAGTTTGAATCAGAACCATTTTCAAGAGCGCGCAAAGCGGCAAAAGATTATTATGAAACGCACGACCAACCTAACGCAGCGAAACGCCGAGGTATTCAGACGGCAACGGCAAAGCAGATCCACGCACCGGCGAGTTTATCGTTCCGCAACTGAATGGCACATCGCGATTAATGAGACCGCGCGGCACGCGATGGCAGAGCGCCGGCGAGTTCATCCAACGACAGGATACGACACAAACGATCCACTGAGCATTTGTCGAATACGCGAGCGGACGAATCCTCCGTCACGTTAACGGTACCCCGGCAATCATCAGTGCAACAAGCGCGATGAGTTTCTTCCGGCGGTTGAGCGTCGGCGCTACGAAAGCGTTTAACAACGATTGAAACCGGTCGCCAAAGTTCAGAGTCAAAGCAACCATTATTTAAACACGATTTCAAAATCGATCTAGCTTCAAACGATTTTGTTAACCATCGTCTAAATCGCTTTATTTTCAAAAGACAACAAACAAATCGATTATAAGTTTGAGAAACCTTAAAGTAAAGGTCAGAAAGTTTTACAAAACCTTAAGATAAACAGCAAAGAGAGTTTTGATATTTGAGTAACTTACGTTATTAATAAAGCTTTCCATGTTTTTGTTAAAAGAAATAAAGTGGTGCATCGGAAAATAATCGTAAAAGAAAGTTTATATCAAAGCTTCCGAAACATTTGTAAGATATACCCACCAGTTCGTTTGAACATTATTTTCTATGAGGCTCAAAACGCTTTCGTATGTACAAACAAGATTTGATGTTACGGACTTTATCCCTCGATACCGCATGGCGCGGAACCACTGATATCAAGAACTCATCGGATTCAGGTATTGAACGCAGCAACAAAGACGCGCACGGAAGAGCACGCCGGTACGTCGTCGCTACGGTCGATGGCGCAAACGACGGCGCGATCGAACCAAAAACGTCGACGCAACGGTTTCCGATTTTAACGCAACTCCGGCGTTGAGCGCACCTTTATACGTCAGCGCAATACTTCGTCGGTTAACTTTTAACCGTTGAGATGCACGCCGATACTCGCGGAGCAACACGCGACCGCCAGCGGCGGCAACAACGCCGTCGATTGCAGATCCGATGATCGAGTCCCCGCCACGCCGGTGGTCATTGTCGCCCGTGTTCTCGATCCGCAGTCCCCGATCCGCGTTAATGGTCAAGATCGGTAATCTTATGTCATCGAGTTGTTATTTATCTCGCTTACGTCATTAATAATGGTCGAGTTGTTCGTCAAATGGAATCGCGAGACTGGATTTAACTGATTATACCAACGCCACAGAACGCCATTTCGCGAACAATTATTTCGCGAGTCTATAATAACAAAAGATCCGCCGAAAGAGATGATCAGGTGTGTCCCCCGTCGGCGGAAACGATCCCCAGTGAACTCCACGCCGATCCCCAGAACCCCGCGATCCGCAGTTTGGTTAAGCCCAGCAGTTCTTTCATTTTCGTTTAGCCGATAAAGGCCCAATCTATAATTTCATGGCAACCAAAACCAGCCCGAATCGTTCGATTTTACCTTCCCGAATCAGTCACGGCGAAAACCGCAATCACTCAACCCGGACGTCAACAATAATTCCGCGAGCGCAAGAGGATCAGAGATGGCGTGCCTTTCTTCGCCGCCGAGCCTCGCGATACCAACCCAAACGGGCAACGTTTCAATCTATTTCAAATTTATTTGAATTTGCTGATTTTCTACAAAGAAATTAATTGATTAGTTCCGACGGTGCCACTTTCTCAACTCATTATGTAGCAGCCACAAGGGGGGAGTTTCTTTGTATCCTAACTCGTCTTTAATGATAATGCATAGCTAAAATTTGGGAATGTATTTTATATAGCAAGAATAAAAAGTAGTTTGTTGTCTCATCTTTCGAACTCCTGAATATTAATTATGTCGAATTACATTAAAATGAAGAAATGAGATTTTGTTCATACTTGAACAGATGCAAAGTTAGATGGCCTTCACAAGTATAGTTTTATGGTAAGGAAATGTATCGTATACCATCATCTCAGTTGATTTTAAGAAACAACGTTAATTGTAAGCTATGACATACTTATTATAGTTAAGTACATTATTCCTTCTTGCTTTTTACAATTATGTTGCAACATAATTTTTATGTCCCACATTATTTTACTCGATTGCTAAATAGAACTATGTTTATTACTATTTTCACGCATGTCCAAAACCCTAAGTGATCGGGGGTTATCGGGTGAACAATTATTTTTATGTCACAACATAACTTAAGCCTCTAAACCCATGTTTAGTTGCAACATAAATTTCTATTGTTATGTTCAAAAGCACAAATGATCATCATTTATAAATAGAGAATTTTGAAAACTAAAGGCCACCTTCCTATAAACTATCAACCCACTCATCTCCTTCTTCACCAACTTTCATCTTCCTCTCAAAACCTTGGTATCCTCTAAAACCGTATTTCTAACTTAGTGTAGTCACCCATCAAAGCTTAATTCCAACTAATGAAATGATGGAAGAATATGCGTAAGCCGAGGCCAAAGTCAAACAAGAAACTCAAATGTGGAGCAAGGCAGACTCAAGAAAGACATGAAAGAAGAATCAGAGACCTAAATAAACCAACTGTAAAAAGAAAGCAAGGTTAAAATGAGTCAAGAAGATGGAGCTACAATGGAGGTGCATGCTGCCTGCTACAAGGCTTGCTTATTTAAGTTTATAATGCTGCACAGGACTTCATTGGCGAAAGAGGTTTCAATAAAGGACCTCACCTTCAGAAGTAATAAGAAGAAAGATCATAATCTTATTCCTCGTGTGAGTACAAAGCTCCTAGATTGTGATGGTAAAGGAATTTTTACTTTAATATGGTAGGAAGAAAAGAACGCAAGGTCATATAGTGATGGCCTGCTAAAAGAAAAGATAAATCAAACTTTTAATTCGAAGGAACAAAAAGATGGTTCCAAGTTTGAAGTGAACTACAAAGGAGCGAGTATCATAAAATTGGTACCGCCACAAAATGGAAAAGGAAAATGGAAGGTAACGGAAACCCCTGAATCCAATACATCATGAGTTCTTTGATGAGAAGCTAAGGTAAGGGTTTTATTTCGTTAGTTTAGTCTTTTATTGCATCAAAGCATCTCAATAGCGTTGAGAAAGAATGAAGCTAAATACTCCCAGAGCCTCTACTAAAGTGTATAAAATAAAGGTGATAATTGGTACTCTACTGTAAGTTACTATAAAAATACTGTATTCTCTAATCCTATTATAAGAATCTCAAAACTCAATTTTCTAAAAAATCACTTTTGGCCAAAAATCCAAATTATTCTTCCTCTGGACTTTATGATGAAACATATTTTACCATTGAATCGCCCCATAAAATCAGCTAGCACGCTGACTTTACCATTTTCGTAGACAAATGAAATTATTTTCGAGGCATCGAGCAGCCTGCAACGGAACGACTGTGATGTGACAAAAGTCACCTATATGTAAGAATAAGGTTATATATGTTGTAAGGGCAAGAGATGATGGAAATGGACTCACGAAATAGTGTCAAATGTCTAAAATCCAAAGCTTGGGGACATAATTGGTAATACTGAAATGTTTTTAAAGACAATAAGGACAAATTAGTACAGGTCGCCTTTAAGAATGAAAAATGTTGAAACGTGAAAAGGAGGGGGGATGCAAAGAGTGGAGATTTGATTTCTAGAGAGAGAAAGAGAGAGCAGAGACTCTCTAAAACCATCGATAATGAAATCCTTCGCCATGGCGAAAGCTTGCTTACGCAGCCCATGACTCCATGGTGGAGTTTCGCCAAACTCCGTGGAGGTAGGTTTCTTCCTACTAGTTTCCAGTACTTTGTTTGCTGAACTACAATGTCTGTTGAATGAGGTCGTGAGGGCTATTTGATCGGCCCAAAGTTGGAATGAGGTGGCACCTGAACCTATGGATAAAATTCAGAATCATCTAACGCAAATGTTTCGGTTAGTTTGTGCATTTCATGTGTTAATGTATGCTTTGATGTGTATAAGGTCGAAAGGCTACATAAAATTCTGTTCCAAATGAATCAATATCGATGATAATGTAATAAGAAACCTGAGGTTAATTGCTCATCAATAGTGACACAAAATATTTTTGTAAAGCTAACAGCAATCGTTTTAATTGCTCGTAGTTTTGATAATTAGCCCAAGTGAGCTAATTTTTGCAATGAATTGTGGAAATTGCACATAACATGTCAGTGATTTAAATTATGAATATATGCATGGATTATATAGTATTTGCATGTCATAGAATTGTAATAGAATCTGACATCATGATTCCTATAGATCCATCAAAGGTCCCCAGAACTATAGGAAATATTTACGAGGATCTTATATAGAATGATTCTTGAGGCTCACTCTAATAACAAAATTTATCTGAGTGTGTCCATTAAGTAATAGATTTTAGGTAGTCCACATATAAACATCAACTGCCTGGTTTCCAATTGATATATATCTTATGGTATCCACTGTATGTTGACCAGATAAATTCACTACTTAGATTTGAGGGCAGTCCACAAACAATGAAGTTCAATATTCTTTATAAAACACGTTTCATACTGGACTTAGGAAAGTGTGAGAGAGTCGAAGGAGGACCCGATGAGCTGGCATGTAGAGATGATTCAGCAGATCACAATTATTTTGAATAATACTTCAGTTTACTATATAACTTAGGTATGTAGCCCATTTAGTTTGATTCACCACGTACTATGCCTAACGCGAGGGATATTTTATGTGCCAGGAGTGTATGAGAGATTGGTCAAAGATAGGGAAGCCACAAGAAAGCCTGCTATGGCTTGGGGTTCATTTTGTGCTACATGTACATTAGAATTTGTGAATTTTAATATATGTTGTAAGAGTAAATAATAATCTGTAAACTGGTATATGAGTTGATATGTATATGAGGCAGCCAATGAGTATGGTTTTATAAGCCCATGGTCAGTTATGGTGCAGATTATACCTGGGATAGTGGGGGGATATGGCGGCTGTGAGTATGGTCGCTAGGGGGCCAAGAGGTTAGTTTACCTCAAAAGATAGTTGTATATGAGATCATCCTATGTGGTCATTGATGCTGATCGACAAGCTATATGGGCAGGTTATGTATCCCGCAGAGCCCCCACAGCAGACTCGCCCGATTTTCATGAGTGGTGCCTGCAACCCGACATCCACTAGTATTCAAGTGTTGGATCTAGAGTCAACGACCTCTAGATTCGGGGCACAAAGCCTCATCATAGAGTAGGTACGCCAATACCAGGAGTTTTGAAAGTATCTAATACAAATTACCACTGGTGGTTGATGTAGAGTATAGGTATATGAAACCGCAGATTTGAGGCCTACAGGAAATAGCCCTCGAGGTAAAGGAACATCACCACTAGTGTGGTCTCGATGTCGAGTTTAGGTATGAGATTACCCAGGAAACCATGACAAAACTAGTATACCAGTTACTTACTGTGTTTTGTGTGCTAGGTGATTTGATGAAATGTTGTGTGAATGGTGTGTATACCATGTTGTGTGTTGTGAAATGGTTGTGTGCTTTCACTTATTTAGCAATACAGGAAACATTAAAGCTGGAAAAACAAAGCTCGGGAGTTTCAACAGCAAGCAAAAACTAGGAATGAAAAAGAAAAGAAAGGTAGAATTAAACAAAATAAACTGAATAAACTCATTCGGTTTTATCGCCCATCAAATAAAATTTAATAAAATCATTTGCCAAAAGCTAGACCTATGCCTGACAAACTTTAATAACATGGCATATACCAAAAGAAAAACATGTGAAGAAAAATAAAACAAACAAATCTTATAAACTATCTGGTTTGAGGTGAAGGAAATAATTTTTCAAGCTCGCTGGTTGTAAAATTTAGTTAGTGATTTAAATAAAACAATCTTTGCCAACTATTAATATTCCAAAAAATGAAATGAATGAAAACAAATCTCACAATTGATTTAGGTGTTCCTTCGAAAAACGAGGAAAAATGTGTACATACTTTTATTATTTGGTGTTAGAAGAAGTGAAAAAAAAAGGAGAAAGTAAGGCTCATATAAACTCACCGTATACCGGAAACAACTGAAAAAATTGCCAAAATCTGAAAAAGGCGCGAAAGAATTGATCTCATATCACAAAACAGCGTCACGAGCTGAATGGAGTATTTTGTATCGCGGATACGGCCCCTCGCGTGCAGATGGGCTGAGAAAATTGTATTGCAATACGGGGATCGCAGAACTGTACGGTACGAGCGGATGGTGCAGCCGTGTCACGATACAATGTTTGGCGCAGGGTAGTCAGTCACCATACAAACATCAGACCAACGTTGAATCATCGAGGCTGGCCGTGAGACGCTATAACAAAATTACACCGCAGCATCGCACCTGTAGCTACGATTAAAATACCTACGCACCGTGTATCGCGGACAAGGAAGCAGGCTGGTATTATACTCTGAATACACCTAGCAGATTGTGGATAAGTAGAAGGAGGTCAATGTATCGAATACAACCCAAACGGTTCGCAACACACCACCGCGGCCTACGCCGCGCAAGGGTGTAGCTGAGGCGCCACGAAATACCGGGCAACGCGCACGGCGACAGGCGCTGGCGCCAGTGAGCGGGCGCCAAGAGGTACCTAACTGCGCCTTTTCCCGCTGGAGACAAATGCATGGGGCCCAGATTCATGGACGGCCGCGCAATTGAGAGGTCTGCTGCGACACAAATTCGGGTCAAGGCATCGATTACGCAACGCGCTCAGGCTGGTGTGCTGCTGGTTAAAGTGTGCCGTACTCGTACCAAACAGCCACCTGGGCCACTTAGTATTGTTTCTGGAAACACGCTAACATCGCTCATGAATCTTAGCTTCAGAACACTGCTCACGCCAAAATATTTTGGAAAAGAAAAATTAAATAAAAATCAATCAACTAAAACAAATGGATAATTATGAAAAAGAAATCTTTTCAAATTAAATTTTTCAAGATAAATACGATTTCAATAAGGTAGATGAAAATGTCTACTGTTTATGAATGCGGACTTGAAATATAAGATCGTCGTATGATAGTGTCTTGTACGTGATTTACACCCTTTGAGATAATGTGAATTAATGTCGCATGTTTTGATCGCGTGATTTTCCTGCTTCAATCAGTGAGAATAATATATACACCTTTGATGATATATAACTTAGACGCGACTGTTATAAGAAAATACACACGTGTGTAATGCGATAGAAGTGAATGCTACGTTAGGGAAACTATGACCTTGGTATCGGACACTTGAAATGAACAAGAAAGCTAGAATTCTATTGAAATAAATGAATTGAGTGGTTAAATTTATACCAATTTAGAAATGAACGGGTCAGTTCATGGTCGTCAGCCTAATAGCACGGCATGTGCATTGCTAGTTAGACTGAAACAAAAATTAATTTCCATTCTCTTGCCATCGAAATATGTAGATGGCTAGTCGAGTGACTCATCGATGAAAGGGCGTCCACTGGTAATCGTCACCACTAGGCATTCGACCACCACCAAGATTTGACCGCAGGCCCTTGGCCGAGGTCAGAATATCATACACAAGCATTCCACAAAGAAGGTGAAGGGTAGTCGTGGAGATCCTAAAGGACCTCTAGAGGTTTAGGCGCATCATCCTCCGACATTCACAGATGGCGAACCAATGCAAAGCGTACTACTGGTTCATACGTGATCGAGAAGGTGTTACAGCCATGAGATTACCTATTAATTACCAGATTAGACTAGCCGTGGTTCCGCCTGTGAGTGAGGCTTCCAATTATATGGAAACGCGCAATTCCTCGGCATCTTTGAGAGCCTTATGAGTTCTCCCCTAAGGATAAGTGGTGAGAATAGGTATGATAGTACGATATGCCGAGGTTGCTAGTCGAGATCTCTGGGACTCTACTCACGCGGACCTAAGGATCATGGACATGTCGGGAAGTTCGATGTCATCCTGTGGATGTACTGGGTCGATACCTACAAGGTCAGTATCGATCAGGAGCGTAGCGGTTACCGCCTACACGCGTGATCTGCTCGTGGTATCAGAGGATAAGCATGACATTTCCGCCCCGCACGCATACGAGTCCAGTGTCATGACATTTAGCTTGCCACTAGCTTAGGCCCATTCTGTGAGGACGAGGAGAGACTGATCAGATCTACCTTTGAGTAGTTTATAGTATGTGGATGTTTTTCCCGTATGAGTTACCCGACTACCTCCACAAAGGGTAGTAGACTTCAGTATCGAGTTACACCCTGGTACTTCGCCCATCTCTATGACCTCGCATAGAAACCACTTGAGTTGCAGTGGAACCTCGAGTCCAACCATAGGGAGCTATCGACAGTGTCTATTGTAATCGAAAGCACTTCACCATGGGGCGCTCCTGCCTCTATTACAAGAAGAGCGGCAAGACCCTTCGACCGTGCACTGGCGTGCAAACAACCAAGGTTACTTATCAAGAATTGGTACCCATTACCGAGGATTGACGATTGTTTGATCAGTTGAGAGGCGCATGAGTCTACTCTAAGATAGACCTTCGTGACCGGTCACTATCACAGAGGGTTGTGGGAGACGATATCCCCGAGACAAAGATTCAGACGCTAAGTATGGGCACTTTCGAAGCTACTAAGGATGCCCTTTGGATTGACAAATGTGCCATCGACATTCATAGACCTCATGCATAGGGTGTTCCAGCCTTATCTAGATCAATTTGTCGTAGTCTTCATGGATGACATCTTGATCTACTCCCAGTCAGAGTGTGAGCATGAATATCACTTGAGGATTGTTTGCATGCTTGTCGAGAGACCATCGGGCCAGACGATAAGTTCAAAGTAAGGCGAAGTTTTGGCTACCGAGGTGAGATTTTAGGACACGCGGTGTCACATCGAGGGTAATCACCCGTGAAGGTCGAGGCAAAGTGATGAGTCGAGAGACCGAATGTCACCTTCTCGAGATACGTAGTTTCTGTGGATTGGTCGGGTATTACAGAGATTCGAGAACGGGTCGGTTGTCTATTCAAAGGTGATCAGATTTCACCACGGACATGGACTCCATGGTCAGGGACGACCTCGACCAAAGAAAGAGAGATCGAGAATGCCCGCAGCACCCTGATGTGGGTGCTGGTAGCAAGAGGGAGTGATCAAATTTCTTCTTTAGTTCGGGAAGAGGCGTAAGACTTCGCTTTACACGAAGTTTCAAGACCAAAGACCGATTGGGTATGTGGAGACGAGATTGCTCCTGCAGACGTGTGGATCCCGTGACTTTGGGACAGCTGTGAACCCATTTAGCTATAGAACAGAGAGTACTGGCTCATTCCTCCACATCCTAAAGTACGAGTCGAGGAACCTGCTTTAGTTTCTGGGTGTTATACAAGCACCCGCCAGCCACGATAGCTGGGGAGAGGGGCCGCAGTGTGGGTCAAGTCAAGGGATGATCGTATTGCGCAATGGAAGCGTGGGGTGGAATCTTAGTGGTGGTAGAGAGACATTTTGGTTGTCGATGTCGTGGATTGATATATGGGATGAGTCGACAACATCTGTTATCGCACTAGGACCTAGCCTGTCACATACTCCGATTAACTACCGTGGGATTCGGGGCTTAGAGGTTAAGGCCTCAGAGAAGCCGCATATAGATGTTTTTCCTTAGGATGTAGGGTGAGAGTTGATCCGATAGTTCTCAGATTATGAGTAAGAGACTCAGATTCGCTTCACAGCGACCGATCGGGTGTCACAAGATGGCATTATTTCGCTCAGCACAAGAACATCTACGAGCCCGGGTGTGGGTGCACTATGACGGTCATTCACCACTCTTGGTGAAAGGGCTGATTTTGTCTTTCTGACCACGTCCAATGAAGACTCATAGTTCGATTCAAGAAATGAAGAGTGATTAGAGTGTGTCAGGGCAAAGCAAAAATAGGGTCATTAACTCTGTTGCGAGAATCTGGTTAGGGGTGTAAGAGGACCCTAGGAGATATCCCTAAATTTCTCGTGAACAAAGAGGCTCAAAGTGTGTCAAGAGTTAAGTTAATCAAGATGAAAACACATAGTCAAGTTATCACGTAGACTTAGAGTCAGAAAGGATAGAGCTCTGAGCGACTCTGAGATTCGATACACCTCTTCGTAATCAGATTGCGTCAGCTGTTTCCAAGGTGAATGGCTCCTGCGATATAATGGATGTCATTCATGACATGGACTAAATGGACGATCCATTGATTGAGTCACGATTGTGACCTTGGGAAGGTCACGCTTACACACATAGTAAGGGTCAGGTAGTTGCACGTCAGGTGATGGCATGTGTGTTGGGAGGACACACTGCGAGCATACGTCCTGGGTCATAAGGGTAGAGGAGCATTTGCCCTTAGTGGAATTCACCTACAACAATAGTTATCAGGCGGGTATACAAATGGCATCATATGAGGCATTGTATGGGAGGCCAGCGTGAGATTACTGCTAAGGATTGACCGGCGTGGGAAGAAAGCTCCATCACGCGTCCCGATTCGACAGACACCTCGAGACAGTGAGTCACACGACAGCCGCTCTCTCACGCCGCAGCCACCGTAGAGGAACTATGCAGATATATGACGTCGACCCTTAGAGTTCGAGGTCGGGAATCACGTTTTCAAGGTGATGCCCAAGAGGGGAGTGGTCAGTTCCGCAGCGTGAGGCTATCGCCGAGATTCATCAGCTTTTCGAGATACCGAGAGGATAAACACCGAAGGACGGCTGGGTTTTTACCGCCAAGATGTCGTGTCCATGATGTTTCACGCCTTCATGTTCAAAGTATACGCCGTGATCCACTTATGTAAAGGGGATCGGGGATGTATGATGTTAACACTATTGACCTTTCGGGAGGGACCCGCGTGCATTTTCGATAGCCGCGAACGTTCATGACGCAAGATCGTGGAGGCTGCTGGAGGTACAATGGCGAGACACTACGGAGGCGAGTCAACGCGAAACAAGGAAAGACATCGACATGGCCACATATCCCTTCGTTTTAGGATGAAGGTACGTGATTTAGTCGTTTAATAATTAAATGACGAGTTTACATGCATGGTAGAGTGCACGTTGCATAAGCATGGGAGTGATGTAAGACCCGAGAAAATCCAATTTTCTCAAAAATGGCAAAATTGTAATTTCGGTCAAATATCCGAAATTTATTCTTTGGATCTCAGATGACGAAACGGATTTCACCGTTGGAATCGTCTCATTGAAATCTAGTTAGCACGTCGAATTTCGCCGACTCGAGACGCCAATTTACACGCTTTTTCGAGGCACGAGTATCTAAAAGTTTAAAATGACTTGTGATGTGACACAGTCACCTATAACATGTACACATGTTATACATACTGCATGGCAGAGAGATGATGGAAACGATCATCTTAAATAGTGTCAAATGTCGAAAAGCCAAAGTCAGGGACATAATTGGCATATGAAAATGTTTAAATGATAATAAGGACAAATTAGTGCATAGTGTCGCCTCTACAATAAAAAGCACAAAAGAAACGTGAAAAGGAGGGGATGCAGAGAGTGGAGATTGATTTTCAGAGAGAGATACTTCTCTCTAAAACCCGGCACCTGACCGCTGAAATCCTTCTAGCCAAGAAGGAGCCGTTTCACGCGAGAGGCCTACGCGCGGACTCCTAGTTTAGGAGTTTCGGCCAAACCTGAGTTGTGGGTTTCTTCCTACTTGGGTTTTACACTTTTTTTAAGTGTATTTACAATGTTTGAGTTGAATGAGGCCGTGAGGGGCCGTTTGATCGGTTCCAAGGTGGAAAATTTTAGAAACCCATGTGGACACTCCGTAACTGTCCACGGGCTATTTTGGGTTGCTAGTTTGTGCATTTATGTGTTAATGTATGCTTTGATGTGTATAAGGCCGAGAATGGCCATGAAATTCGAGTTCCCAAAGTGAACCAATGACGATGAGTGAACAGTAAAACCCGGAGGGTTTTACTGCTCATCCGACAGCGGACACGAAAAATAATTTTTGTGAAAATAAAGGTCGAAAGCAATTCATGAATTGCTCATGTTTGATAATTAGCCCAAGAGAGCTAATTTTTGGTGTAATGAATTGTGGAATTGCATAACATGTTTGTGTGATTTAAATTATGTGAATATATGCATGATTATATATTTGCATGTGTCATAGAATTGTAATAGAATTGACATCATGCATTCCATATCCATTGGGGCATCCTAGAACGATAGGAATGAGTACATGAGGGGATTCTTGAGAGAATGATTTCGGAGGGTTGACTAATAATTAGAATTATCGGAGTGTGTCCATTATAATATCGGAGGGTAGTCCATATATAAAATATCAATCGTCGGAGTCGGCCCAATTGATATACATCGGAAGGTAGTCCACTAAATATAACATCGGAGACAAATTCACTACTTTATATCTGAGGGTCCACAACAATAACAAATATCTTTGTTAAAAAATAATGTTTTTCATACGTGGCTTAGGCAAGTGTGAGAGAGTCGATGAGGACTCGATGTGAGTTGAGCATGTAGACATTCAGGTAGGATCACGCAATTGCTTGAATGCGTGTTTACTTTGAAGCATTGCATATGCACTTAGGTGGAGAGTAGCCCATTTAGGTTGATTCCACTACTAAGCATTAGCTCACTCTGTCGAGGGATATTATTTTATTGTGCACAAAGAGCGTATGCAGAGACTATTTCAACATAGAAGCCGCTTTAGAAGAAAGCCAAGTTATGGCTTGTCTATTTGTATACATGTATTAGAATTCTAGAATTTTAATATATGTTGTGTAAGAGTAAATAATTAACTCAGAATCATGGTACATAGTCGATATGTTTATGAGTATGGTTTGGCAGCCTGCTGCCGTTTTACTCATGTTATGGATTGTTGGCTGATATGGGATATATGTTGTGAGTATAAAAGGCCCAAGAGGCCTACTTTACTCGCATAGCTGTGTATGAGATCCCGTGGTGGTCATCAGATGTTGATCGGGACAAGTTATACAAAGTTATGTATCCCGTAGAGCTCAGACAAAGGAGACTCATCGATTTTCATGAGTGGTGCCTGCAACCCGACATCCACTCAAGATTCGCGAGTCGACGGTAGTCACTGCACTCGGATTCAAGGCCACACCCACACCCAACCGCCAATCACCGCACTCGCATCTGTAACGGAGATTGGGAAGAATAAGAAACATGCCCAAAGGCTTCTTCTCTGACGTTAACTGGAGTGATGAAAGGTCCAAAGAGCAGAGGCAGGGAGAAGGAAATAGAAAAAGAAGAAGAAGAGGGGGATGAAAGAGAAAATGAGCCAGCATGGTGGGAAAGCCCAACCCAAGAGCAGTAGGAGATGTAGAGAAGTTTGAGCCCCATCTGGAATGTATCTCCAAATGTAAGAGAAACCATTCAGGAGACAGCTGAGAGCTCAAGACAACAGAGCAATAATGCAGAATTAAAGGAGATGTTGAAACAAATGAGGGAAGAAATACAAGAAAGGGATAAACAACTGAAATTACAACTGTAGATTAGAGATGAATATCTGGACAAGGAACTAAGCAGGAGAGATCAGTACTAGGGAGAATAAATAAATCAAAGGGATTTAGAATGGAGGGCATAATTGGAAAAGAGAGATACAGAATGGAGAACAATGCTAAGAGATAGAGAAGTAGCTTTCTGGACAGAAATAGGAATACATGAAGCCAGTTTGTTGAAAATGTTGGAGGATAGAGACAATGCCAAGAAAGCGGCCTTGGAATTAAGGGACAGAGATTGGTTGAATAGTCTTACACATTACAAAGAAACTTTTTGACTAATGACTTAGAAGCAGGTAAACAACAGGACACTCATGGAATCATTGGCTAAGAGGCAGTGTGAACTTATAGAGAACAATGCAAAGATTTTGGATTGGGCTATGAAAACAATCTCAGGCAAGAAGAAAGTGTCACGTCCACAAATTAGGAATATCCGATCAGATAATTACACAATAGTGCCTTAGGATGTCATAGACCCCCGAAGACCGAGAAATTCCAATTTCTCGAAAAAGGGCAAAATCGTACTGACATAAAATTGTTATTTCGTTAAAAATCTGGAATTTATTCCCTCTATCCTGATGACGAAAAGGGATTTCACCGTTGAATCGCTCCTCGTGAAATCTAGCTAGCACGCCAAATTCGTCAATTCGAACCGCCGGAAAGCTGACACGTTTTTCGAGGCATTGCATTTCGGGTGCCGCAAAACGATATGAAAATGTGTTTGATCGAGTGATTCAAGTTGAATTGCTCGTGTTTGATCATTAAACTCAAGCGAGCTAATTTTTGATGTATAAAATGGTAACTTGCTACGACATGATTGTGTGAATTGATTGTTTTGTAAATATATACATGTTTATATATTTACATGTGAATTAGACTGTATTGGAATTGGCATACATGCATTCCATATGCACTGGAACACCCTAGGACTATAGGAGTGAGTGTAATGAGACTTAGCCCAGAGAAATGGTTCGAGGGTTGCTCCAAAATGTTAATTATCTGGAGGGTAGTCCAAACTAAAAAATCAATCGCCTGAGACTACCAATCGAGATACATCTGAGGGTAAACTAAAATATCAATCGCCTGAGACGGCCCAATTGATATACATATCTGAGGGTCCACAAACAAACAAAATAATAATTCTCATACGAGGCTTAGCGAGTGTGAGGAAGTTTCCGGAAGACTCGGGCACGAGATTTATGAGTTAGACATTCAAGTAGGATCATGCATTTGTCAATGTGTTTATTTTGGAACATCAGACCGCACTTAGGTAGAGAGCAGCCCACTTAGGGCGATTCCACTACTGAGCATTAGCTCACCCCGTCGAGGATATTTTACGTGTATATGAGCGTGCGAGGGGATCGCCGTCCTAGAGACCGAGGCTGCGAAGAAAGCCGTCAGGCTTGGCGATTTTATTACGTATTAGAATTCTCTAATTTTGATATATGTGTCAGGATAAGAGTAAATTATTAACTCTTAGAACTTCGGCATAGTCGGGTATGTTTTTACGATATTGTTATGAGTACCGTTTTTTATGGGCCCAAGTGGCCGCTTTTACTCATGTGATGATATATTGACCGTTTGGGACAGGTTTATACGTGTATTGTATTCGGGGTAGAGCTCCTCGCACAGCGGACTCGGCCGATTTTCTCGTGGCGTCGGGTAACCCGACATCCACTTGTATTCCGCTGCCGACTGGTAGTCAACCTGACCCCAAGGATTCTGGTGTCACGCCATCGAGCTTAGGTATACGAATACCTAGGAAGCTCTAAGCCGGCATCCATCACCATTGGGTGGTTAGATGTAGAGTATGTGTATATGGAACCTAAAGATTGGAGGATTTCAAATAGGCCATAAGTCGGTAAGAACATCCACCACTAGGTGTGGTTCGAAGGTCGAGTTTAGGTATGAGATTACCTAGGAAATCATGGACGTAACTAGACACCGCAGCTGCATGTGTTTGGGGTTGTTTTGCGGTGATTTGATAAAATCGGTGATCATGTGAATTGGTGAATTGTGTGTAAATATGCTGGTTGATAGTATAGGATGAAGTTTGAAAATTTTAGGAGTTTTAATAAGTGTAAAACTGGACGAAGAAAATAAGAAATAAATTTTTGGGGAATTTATTGGTTTATTGGATAATGAAATAAACTTTAATAAATTTTATTTGATAAATGTGGAGAACAAGAGATTTTGAGGGATTTTGATAAAATGTCCGTAAAAAAAAATAATAATAATAATACGAAAAAAAAATTTAGATGGTGAATTGAAATGGTTACCGCCATCAGTATGGGCGCAAAGGCTGAGTGGCGCGCAGCGCCGCTGGGTATGCCGGGTGCGCAGCCGCGCGCGGCGCCGGCGACGCTGGGCGCAGAAGGGCCGGGCGCGCGGCACACAGCGCGGTACGCGTGAACGCGTACGTGTGGCAGCGGCAGTGCAGTATGGGCGCGCGCAGCGCAGCGCAGCAGAAATGGCGCGGGGCGCGACGGCGAAGGGCACCACTACCGGGCGGCCTGGCGTACGTTGGGGGCCAAAGACAGCCGGCACCCTGGTGCACTCCACCGCTTTGACCCGCCTCGACTTAGCACCGCTCCCCGAGTCAATTTTTAGGGTACTTCGAAAAAAAATAAAATATATATATATATAGCAGTTATATATATATAGCAGTATATATATATATATATATATATATATATATATATATATATATATATATATATATATATTTTTTTTTTTTTTTTTGAAAAAAAAAAATCAAAAATCAAATAAAATTAGACAAAATTTCGAAAAAAAAATTTCAAAAATAAAATTTTAAGTCGATCAAAAATGATTTGTTTAAAAATGAAATGATTGTCTCGCATCGCTATAAATGCAGGACTTGATATATATGCACCGATTGCATGATTAGTGTCTCTGGTCAGGTTTATGCCTTCGAGATGTCAGATTGTATTTAACTACCATTTTAATCGGTGGTAGATGGTTGCAGGACGAGGCGTAGGGCGCTCCACTGGTAATCGGGTCGCACCACCGACATTCACCACCGCTTCAGATTCGACGCTGCGCCCTTTGGCCGAGGTCAGAAAATGCTACCGCTATCGCACGTGTGTTAGCATAACAGTAGTCGTGGAGGACCAGCAACCCCGTAGATTTAGGAGCTAATTCACCGATGACTTCATTGTGTGAGGAGACCCATGGCATGCACCATCGTTTACGCAGACCGAGAACAGATCTGAGGCTAAGTAGGATCACCTCCATAATGCATCAGATCGTGTTATCGCACTCCGGGCCTGGGAGGGCGCAGGGGCCCGTGCATGGTGGAGATGGCCAGACTTCTGCAGGACTTAGAGGTTGGGTGACACGGGCGCAGTTTCGTGTCGCTCACGGGTAAGTACTTTCCGCAGACCCCGCGAGGCATGCGAAGGCCCGTGGTTCCTGTGAGTCAAGCAAGGGGCGATGACTTTATGATGACCGCGGCCAGATTCACGAGTTAGCCCGATTTGTCGATGATTACGTACACCGACTCAGCTAAGGCAGGAGATTCGAGAATGGACTAAAGCTGTCCATTCGCCGGGATCAGATCCGCCATGTGATACGGATTCATTGTCAGGGACGGCCCCGACCATGTGTAGAGATCGAGGATGCTTCGGCACTCCTGATGCGAGTGTTAGTGGTAAGAGGAAGGACGCTTAGGTCTTTCCGCCGTGAAAGAGTGAGAGAGCTTCTAGTTCACGAGGGAGCTCCAGAGTCACCTACCATCCCGGCCGTGACGATGAGAGTTTCCTGGTCAAAGTGATGATGGTGTGCTACCATTGTCACAGCTGGACACATGAGACTCGGATCGTCTCAGAGACAGTGGATCCTGTGGTTCGTGACGCACAATTCCAAACAAGAAGCAGACGTGAGAGGATACGCACGCTCCTCCATAGCACCTGACAGCGAGGAGCCGGGCCTCACTTCAGGGAGCTACGCGAGCACCCCACATTTTCACAAAGTGTGCCCCGAGAGGCCGCAGTGTGGGTAGAGGCAAGAGGACGAGGCCCACAGGCAATGATATCGGGGGGGTCCAGGGGCGTGCCCACGCTCGTCACAATCGCAGCCTGAGTCGCCAGACGCCCGCCATCAGTGGTACTTTTGTTATCTCGCCTATGGGCTAAAGTGTTATTTGATTCTAAGTGGCTTCGTGATTCATTCATCGCCAGATCAGATCGAAATGGGCTTGTAGGTTGAGACCCAGAGGAGCCTTTGTATGTGAGTTCTCCCCAAGTGGTTTAGGGCTTATGAATAGGATGATGATGCTCAGGTTGCGAAATGGAGATCTCTGGGACCCTCTACTCTATGGACTCAGGATCATGGAGATGTCGAGTTCGATGTCATCCCGGGATGGATCGGGTCGTACGCCCATGTGGTCGCATCGATCGCGGAGCGCAGGAGGGCTACCGCCTACATGCGTGATCTGCACTCGTGTGGTGTTTTAGGGAGCACAAGCATGACATTTCGCTCCCATACGCATAGCGAGTCCAGTGTCAGGATGCTACGGTCAAGCAATGAAGCTCACCCTGTGAGGACTCCAGGAAAGAACGTGACTTAGATCTACCTCAAGTAGTATGTGAATATGAGGATGTTTTTCTGGACGAGCTACCAGATTACCTCCACAGAGGGTAGCAGATTCCCGCAGATTTAGCACCCCTGTACTTCACCCACTACGACTTCGCATGATGGCACCCAACTGAAAGCTACATGTGAACTCGAGTCCAAGCATGTGAGCTATTGACAAGGGGTTCATTAGACCGAGCACTTCACCATGGGGCGCTCCGGTTTATTTGCGAAGAAGAAGGACAAGACCCTTCATCAGTGCATTGATTACCGACAATTGAACCGGGTTACGATCAAGAATTCCGCATCCATTACCGAGGATTGACGATTTGTTTAATCGCTGAGAGAGCGAGTTCACTCCAAGATAGACCTTCGTGACCGGTTAACATCAACCGAGGGTTAGGATACGATATCCCTAAGACGCCAAGTAGACGCTGCTACGGGCACTTTGAGTTACTGGGTGATGCCCTTCGACACGGCACGCGCCAAATAGTAAATCGCGGATCCTGCTTAAGGATATCAACCCCATTTGATCGCTTTGCTGGTCTTCATGGATGACATCTGATCTACCCCGCCGAGTGGGAGCATGAGTATCACTCGAGGATCGCGGCATTGTCGAGAGACCATCACCAGACGTACCAAGTTCGGCGCGAGTTCGCCATCGAGGGAGATTTTGGGACACGTGCGTCGATCGATGCTCGGGCCGCACCCGCAGAAGGCTCAGGCAAGTGATGAGTCGGCAGGCCAAAGCCGGGCCTTCAAGATAATGTGAGTTTCGGGATTAGTCGGGTATTGGCTGTGAGATTCATCGAGGATTTTCTCCATAAGCAAAAGACTATGACTAGGTTGACCCGAAGGAGGTCAAGTTTGATCGGGGGATGACCGATGCGAGGAGGCATTCCGTGAGTCAAGAGGAGACTTATCACCCATCTCGATAGTTTTATCAGGGACAGGCACAAAGCAGGTGACGCCGAGGGCCTGACGATGTGTTTGATGCGTACCCAGAGGGTAGTAGCTATGGTTCTCGCTACCAAGAATCAGAGAAGAATTACCCCACACACTCCATACGGAGTTGGCGTCGTAGTCTTCGAAGATTCGCACCACTAATATACAAAGGAGGAAGTTCAAGGTGTACTGCACCATAAAAAGTCCTAAGTATATTTTCACGCGGACCTCATTAAGAGAGGCAACGCAGATGGATGGAGTTCCTAGGAGGGGATTATGACTTCACTTTCATTACCATCCTTGGGCGTGTCGGACGCGACTCAACCTAAGTCAACGAGGTCGTTGGCTAGTATAGCTTCTGGAGTGGCGACGCCGAGACCGGTGGGACGCTTTAGGCTACGCACGAAAGTGCACTCAAGGTACCTCGGGAGCTTAGTACTACACCGCCTCAAGGAGGCAGTGATCGAGTCCTGCAAAGGGTAGACGAGAGATGTTGTCCATCAAAACCCAGTACAAATGTGCACAGTGACATAATGGACAGCTTCACATAGATGGTAGTCTTCGATATAGGGACAGTAAAGTGGGTTCCCAACATCGATTCGAGAGAGGAGATTCGGGAGTTTCACTCGCTTGATTTGCCGCATCCAAAGCGGCACTGTAAGATGTACCGTGATCTTCACGCAAAGTACTATTGGAGTGGGACGTAAGAGACACGTAGCGGACTTTGTTCGACGATGAACCGATGAGTTTAAAAGTCATCCATTTTCACCATTTTCTGTATTGATTTTCATCTAAAACAGACTGATTTATACGCGTAAATGTGGGAATAATAATCTCACCAAACGCTATGCAACAGAAATTCAAGAGAAAGAGGATATTACGTTAAAAGGAACAGAAGTACCAAAGCAGAATGACACGACTGGTCAATAATGTCGCATCAGGATGGCAAAGAGGAAGAAAGAACCTCGATGTCGCAACGCCTTGACAAGAATGAAGAATCACATCGTCGCAACCACAAAACCTACCGTGACATAAGGACAATTGAAGGCGAACGAGCAATGCAAATAGTAAATGCAAGTCGACAAACTATAAATTAATGAAGAATAAGACATGATGTCATGGCACCACTGAGGTCGATAGAATCAAGGCCTAGCATACGGAGGTCGACAAAGAATAAGTCGCAACATAAGATTTTCAAGAGATCAACATCAAGTCGCGACATTTAGAAAGAGGTCACGACATCAACACTAAATCGTGAATTGTTCCTCGGAGCGAGTAATTTATTAACCTCAGAAGGAATTAAAGTCGCGACGCTATTTAGATGTCATGACCGTAAGATGAACCTTCTTTCGGGGAAGAATGGATGAAAGGAGTGTAATCGCACTCATGTCACACCAAAATAAAAGCTTCGCTGACGATGATGAGACAATGATGTCGCGACACCATTTCGAGGTCGCGACATAAGAAGAGCCAAAGGATGCTAAAGACAAGTCGCGACCAACTAAAGCTTCTGCGACGTATGTCGAGATTGAAATGATGTCACGAATCACCATTTCGAGGTCACGGCTACAAGAAGAGCCAAGGGATGCTAAAGGCAAGTCGCGACCAAATAAAAGCTTCTGCGACAAATGCTTAGGGATAACCGATGTCGCGAATAAAGAATCGAGGTCGCGACATTAACAACAAATGGGCAAGACCAAATCCACAGGCGCATCAAAGTTGTGGCCCAACTTTAACCCTAGTAAATGGGGCAACAAGCATCGAAGGAAAGCAAATTTTAAATGTTTAACGAGATCTGCAAATGAGGCTAATGTATTTTAATTTTCTTTTCTTTGTTTGTAGTTATTTTAGATTAGATTGTTATTTCTTTCAAATTTTGGATTGATCGTTAATCGGTTAAAGCAGAAGCCGAATGCACTTATTTCTTTCAAACGCCTGACCGTCTCGACCTGCATAAATTTTTTGAATTCGGATTTGTCCGATCTACAAAGGGGTTCTCTCGATCGAAAGCCATTGTAGGGTGTAATAAAGTAATTTAGAAACCTACCTATCAATGCACTCGTTGTTAGAATTTATCTTTCCGCATAAAATTATCGTAAGCTACCGAACTTCGCTTATAAATCTACTTGCTGGTTCCATTATTCGTATCCGATCCCAATATCGTTGTCCTATAAATTCGCACAGGATTGTTTCATGCCTGACATTTCCGTGAGGCCCTTGAGTGACACAGAAGGCATTCCCGAGAGTAGAGTAACATTTCAATGTATGCGAACCCGATAATGGAGATCTACGAGCTCAAGGAATGTAAGTTGATAAATCGCCTTCTCACTGAAACTCAGATTGAGTTGGAATGACTTATCAATTTAACAAAGGAGTTCACCTGACCAACAATAAGTTCAATCCCGCGGTTAGCAAGGATCTAATCAAGGAAAGGATGAACTGCTCCAATTTTCGAGGAAGAGAAACTTCGCAAAGTGTAAACCCATGCTATACCTATGTCTTAGAGCTTAAGGCTATACCCATGTTCTCGTGGTATGAAGTATTGAAAAGAAAATACCCGTAAAAGGCAACCTTATTAAAAGTAGTTATCAAATCCTCGTCGAAAAGAATCGTGGAAGATTATTAGATGATGAACAAGTCGTAAGGAGAGATCCAACCGCATCTACCTTATTCCTTGGACAGTTTTAAATATGTGTCTATGAAGAAAAGTTACAGAGTAGTCTCAGAATTACGTTTCACAATATCGCATTTTCACGCGTTCCTTTAAAAGATAACTGCTCGGGCCCGAATTTGTTATTTTAGATTTTATTAAGTCACTTTTCTTAGATTTTATTATTTTAAGGTTTGCTAAGAATATTTCAATCGCCTATCAAAGTCCAAATAGTATAGAGTTCGAGTAGTCAGGGTAGTTGATTGAGAATTCTTAAGATCTATGTGAGATCGATATCTGGACTTAAATCCAATTTACTACTTGTTCGACCTGTACACTTGCAGCATCCTGGATCAAAACCAGAAAGAAAATGATTTACTCTTAAGGAAATGCTTAATCAAGACAATAGATAAGAAACACAACAAACAAGTTTCATGGTATTATTGTCAGATTAGATAATAGTCTGGGTAATAACGCCTATAACCTCAGATAGGTATTTTCGTCCATCACCAAAAGAGGTGAAATAATGTCTCACATGTCGCCAGGTTAATACGAGCACCGCAATACGCCAGGCTACTTCGCCATCGAGGTGGCCGAAAGTGGAAGCCGGAGCATCGCCACGATGGACTTTGCGGACTCCACTCGCCACTGGACGCAATAGAAGGGCTGACGCGCAGATGCGGGTGATGGACCTACCACGGTTGCACATTTTCTAGCCGTATGGATGACCTTCACATTGAGAGATTCGCCTGCTGTACATTCGAGAGATAGTTCACCACATGGGAGTACCGCATCCTTAGTGCTCCGATAGAGACTCGAGGTTTACTCGCACACTTTTTGGAAGAGTTTCCCAAAAGGCTACGGCACACGGCTGACAATGAGTACAAGAGACCCACCCCGTACATGGTCATTCGAGAGGACTATATTGTGTATTAGGAAGACATGCTACGAGCATGCGTCCCGGATCATAAGGGCACTGGGAGGAGACGGCCCTTAGTGGAATTCGGCCGCAACAATAGTTATCGTGAGGCGATGGCACCGTATGAGGAAATCAGATTGGGAGGCCATAGTCACCATTATGTCGACCGAGGTAGAGAGAGCTCCATCACCGTCCTCGATTCGACATTAGAGACACCTCCGAGAAGGTGAGTTTGATACGACAATGCGGCTTTCTCACGCCGAGCCGCGTAAGAGCCATGCGGATGTGCGATGTCGACCAGTTCGAGGTCGGGGATCACGCCTTCGGGCGTGATGTCACAGGGGAGTGGTCAGGTTCTAAGAGCGTGGAAGCCATCGAGGTTCATTGAACCTTTCGAGATACCGAGAGGGTAGGCACCGCTATGCATCGTTGGCGTTACCGCCAAAGATGTCGTGTCCACGAGGTATTTCACGCTCCATGCTCCTAAGTATAACGCATCCCGCTACGTAAAGGGATCGGGGGACGACAGACACGGATGAGACCTTCGAGGAGGGACCAATGTGCATTGTGGATAGCCGTGACCAGGTTTTGCGACGCAAGACCGTGAGAAGGTGAGGGAAAGCATGGCGGCACTATGGAGGGAGGAGTCAACGTGGGAGCGAGAGGACGATGTACAATCATCCCTTCTTGTTTAGGGATGAAGGTACGTGGTTTAGTCGTTTAAGATTTAAATGACTGTTTACATGCATGGTAGAGTGCACGTTACATATGCATGTGAGTGATTTAGATTGTCCAGAATTTTGGGATGAAATTCCTTTTAAGGAGGGGAGAATGTAAGACCCGAGAAATTCCAATTTCTGGAAAAAAGGCAAAATCGTAATTTCGATTACAAAATTGTTATTTCGGTTAAAAATCTGGAATTTATTCTCTAGATCTTGGATGATGAAACGGATTTCACCGTTGGAATCGTCTCGCGAAATCTAGCTAGCACGGCCACCTCGTCAATTCGAGACAATGGAGTTGACACGTTTTCGAGGCATCTCATTTCGTGTCGGGGAAAACGATATTCGATGTGACAAAGTTACTATAACACATACTCATGTGTGCCGTAGGCGGCATGGGTGAGAAATGATGAAAATGGACGACCGAGATAGTGCCGAATGTCAAAACTGGGGAAAGTAGGGACATATTGGTCATTTTAAAAAGTTAATGATAATAAGAACAAAATAGTAAATAGTGACCTTCTCCAAAAAAATAAAAAAGAACAAAAAGGAAGGGGATGCAGGGGGCTGGATGGGAGAGAGGTGCAGAGCTTGGGAGATTTGATTTTTTTGAGTGAGAGTAACTTCTCTCTAAATTTCCGGCAGATCCGATCGTCGCGCCGGACAAGAAGGAAAGCCGCTCACGCGAGAGGGCTTCAAGGCGGGCACCTGATTTAAGGAGTTTAGACAAACTCCTTGAGGTAGGGGTTTCTCTCTACTTGGGTTTTATTCCTTCTTTAAGTACTTTGTCAATGTTTGAGTCGAATGAGGCCGTGAGGGGCCGTTTGATCGGTCCCAAACCTTGGGACCGAATTGATAAAATTTTTGGAACACCAAATGAGCAAATGCGATCGCCACCATTGATTCGGGTTGTTAAAATCTTGAAATTTTTGTATTAAATCATGTATTGGTTTTCGATGAGGCCTGAATGGTCTGAATCACGTTCACTAAGTGAACCGATGAATTAGATTTTTTCGGGAATAGTAATCGGTGGTTTCACTATTCTCAAATGTTGTTCTCAAAATATATTTTCGTGTGAAACGTGTTTGATCTAGTGATTCAAGTTTAATTGCCAGGTTTGATCATTAGCCCAAGCGTAGCTTAATTATGTATGAAATGAGAATTTACATGACATGATTGTGTGAATTGATTGTTTTGTAAATATATTCATGTTTATATATTTACATGTGAATTAGACCGGTATTGAATTGGCATTATTGCATTCCATATGCAATCGGAACACCCTAGGACTATGTGAGTGAGTGCATGAGATGAGTCTGTAGAAAATGGTTCGTAGGGTCGTTTCAAAAATGTTAATTATCTGAGGGTAGTCCAAACTAAAACATGAATCGTCTGAGACTCGCCCCAATTGATATATACACATCGGAGGGTTGTCCACAAACAAACAAAATAATAATTCACACAGGCTTAGGCGAGCGGAGGAAGCTCATGGATCACTCCTGTAATGACGATGAGTTAGACATTCAAGCAGATCATGCATTTGCTTGAATGTGTGTTTATTTGGAACATTGCACTGCAGACTTAGGTAGAGAGTAGCCCACTTAAGGCGATTCCACATCGAAAGATTAGCTCACCCCTGTTGAGGGATATTATTTTACGTACAGGATGCATATGAGGACGGCTCGCCCCAGAGATCGAGGTTGCGTAAGAAATGTGGTCGGGCTTTGAAGGATTTTATACATGTATTAGAATTCCTCTAATTTTGATATATGTGTTGTATAAGAGTAAATTATTAACTCTTAGAACTTTGGACATAGTTGGTATGTTTACGGGACATTGTTATGAGTACCGTTTATGGGCCCAAGTGGTCGCTTTTACTCATGTGATGATATATCGGACTATTCGGGATGTGTTTATATTGTGTATCAGATTTAGGGGTAGAGCTCCCGTACAAAGGAGACTCGCCCGATTTTCGAAGTGGTGCCTAAAAACTGACATCCACTTGTGGCTCACGTGGGTTGGACTGGGTAGTCAACTGACTTCCGTAGAATCGAGGGCGTCATTGCACCTCCCATACCTTTTTCTAACCCAAATCCAGGTAACGAAATACCTTTTGTACCTTGTAAAGCACCATCTCAAAATAAAACATCTGGTACAATAGAAAAGAAGGAACTAACCCCAATAGAGGAAGTTGAAGAATATTTGAAGATGGAAGCAGCCATAGAAAAAGCTTCAAAATCCTCAAAATGACGTACCATGTTGTTCCTCCATTATATCTCTCTTTGTAACTACAAATCCTCAGGACCAAAACTTAAATGAAAAATCAGTTGCAAACATTTATGTCCATTTTCCTCTTGCATCTTTCTTGTGTTTATTTTATTTTTCATTTCCTGATTTTAAATAAAGAAAGATTTATGAATTTTTAATTGTACAGCTTGGTTTAATAATGGAGAAACTAGTTTTCCTGGGTTTAGCTCATATAAATGTGGAATTGCTTCATGGAATTTAAATGATGATCAAATCTGACTGTGGTTGCTAAATTTTTCCGAATTGAATGTTTTGATTTGTGTGAGCCTTTGAGTTGTAAAACATAGTAACGTGTCTAGAAACCAAATAATACACAGTTCTGAAACCAATTGGGGGTAAGATGAAATGAATTGAAAAAGGAAGTTGTAATATTATCAATGAATATTTTGAACTTCAAGAATAAGGAAGATTTAAACAAATGATGAAACAAATAAAACCTATAATTTTGTTTTTGTAAACAGATTAGTTATTATGAATCCTAATAAACAATGCACATGGTCAAAAGTACCTCTTAAACAAATCAGGCTAAGATAGGACATCTTCTCGATCCTCTCTTAACACTTAATCTCCCCAAAATCCTATAACTTGTTAGATTATTAGTCAAGGCGAAATCCTAGGCAATACCACTAACAAGAAATTATATATGTCATTCTTGGAAGTTTGAACCTTTCAAAGCCTATCTTGTAATATGCATATGTATATATCTTAGTTCCTTATTTGAGCCAACAGTCAATTTCATCATCAACTAACAAATGAAAAGACCAAATCCTCCCTTAAATCGAATCCTCCAGTAAAGAACCCTTATTTTCCCATTGCCCACAATACACTCATAATAGAAGAAGAGACAAGCTCATGGAGTAGTATTTCAAATTGCAAAGAGATAAGAAGGGTCAGAAAGGACAACCAATTGAGATGAAGAAAGATGAAAAGAAATCGGCGAAATAAGTCAGGAAGTACATAACAGAAGGAATGAGTTTTGTCTTGTACCTTCCTCCCTTGAACAATTAAGTTCTTAGGGGTGTTTCAACACCTAAGACTTAAGTACAACCGGTAATGGGAGTTACTAACCCAAAGTCGTTATGGGTGGGTAGAAAAGTTTAAAGTTGACAAAACATTGTAATCGTTCCATAAACCTTGATAGAAATTGAAAAGTGCAAAAGCTTCTAATATGAAGAAGAAAATCTACAGTCTAAAAGTAGACAAGAAAATACCACAGTAGAAAGCATGCAGAAAGATGCACCAAACCAAGTTTGGGTCTGTTTGAAAGTTGATATCATTGGAAAAATTCAAGGATGTAGAATGAAGTACAGGTTTGAGTTGTAAGTGAACTGGTAAAATCGAGCTAAATTGTCCATTCATCTACCCAATTACCCAAGCCACACATTATAAGCTTAAAAGACCTAATTGATCTTGAATGTGGTAAATGCCTACATTAGTGGAGATCAATATGACAAACAAGCATATGGGACATAGAAAAATCAAAGAGGAGTTTATCATTTGAGTATTGTCTCAGAAGATTAACTAATCTGTCGATGAAAAAGAGAGAAGACTATCACACACTCACGGATCATGGTTAAATAATTGAATTGTTCATACTATAGGAATTATTTGTTTGTTTAGTGAACTTACTTGAAAATATTCCCTGTTTTGATGGAAACTTGTTCAAACATAATTTTACAATTGACTTATTTTTCCTCTTAAATTGTGGATCCAAGAGAAAAGATGTCTAGAGAATAACAGAAAAATGTCCTTAAAAATAAACATATTTTTGGAAGTTTATGACCACTAATGTTGAATTATAAATATCTACCAATCCTTTGTATTTTATGGTTTGAATGCATAAGAAGCAAACCCAACAAGAAAAGAAGTAGAAATCGGGCTAGAGTCAAATGTCACGACATACTCTTCAATGTCGCGGACATAATTTCAAGGTAACCAAGTAGACGGCGTCGCGAACAAGTAAAATGTTAAGTGTCACAACAAAGAAGAAGTCGAACTCAGTTAGAATGAACTATGTCGTGACATTTCGCCAAATTTGTCGCGAACACAAACGAGGATTTGAAGATAAATGTTACACAAAGATGAATGTTGGCGAAGATAATGGTAATAAGAAGATAGAACTTTGTCGCGACAATGAATTTTTGTGTCACGACATTGATTGAGAAGTTCTTGAAGAAGAATGTCACAATATTATTTTGCTCTGTCGCAACAATGATCAAGCAAATGGCTGTAGAGTTTTGTCTCAAAAATCAAATTTATGTCACGACATAAAAAACTACAAAGTGAAAAATATCTGTTGCGAAAAAAGAAAATTATGTCACAACAGAAAATGGAAGAGCAATGAGACAAGTCAAGATAATTTGAGCATGACGAGAATTTCAATGTTGCAAAAAATAGCTAGCTAGAGACAAAGATCAAGGAAAAGAGAAATGCATGCACTTAACTTGTGTTTCAAGATCTATCTAGAGCATAGAGTTGATTCAAAGAAAGTCTGCGAAAGACAACAAGACTATGTAGCGACCTTAGAAGTTTTATGTCGTGACAATAACAACATGTAACTATGAGGAACCTATATACTATGACGAAGAGAAATATTGTATGACAAAGGAGTTGAAGAACCATAGAAGGAAATGTCACGGCTCTTTGTTAATTTATGTCGCAACAAGATGAAGAGCTAAGGAAAAATATATGTGACAAGCGAGCTATGTCGTATTTATAAGTTTTGTAGAAAAGAGAACATAAGGTATCGCGACCACGATTGTGAGCAAAGAAAGATATTATTTATGTTTGACATTTCAAGAATTCAATAATATAACATAAAACAAAACTAAAGGTAATAAGAAGCTTTAATAAAGCGACAAAGAGGGCACATATCTTGACATTTTCAAAATGATAAGAGAATGAAACATTGTTGCAACAAGTTTTTTTGCTATAGCACAGACACTCACTGCTGCAACAATTACAAGACATAACTAATTCAGAACTCTATCAGACATTTTTCAGTATGAAATGATAGGAATTACGAAGAAAGCATGGAACAAAAAAAATGCAAAGCCCGCAATAAAGTGGAGAACAAAGATGACGCTATGTTTAGATGATTTTCTGTATCAAAATAAACAACCTGGCTGTTGGATTTTGGGATCCAGGAATTCCAACCTTGAGTCATATATGATTAAAAATAATTTTGAGAAAATCTATAAATATAATCTAGAGACCTTTGTTAACAAACTGTGAGCGAGAACTTCTTGAGTGAACAGGATCTCCTTGTATATTTTTTTCTTTTATTTTCTGTTTTTGTCAGAGTTTTACAGTGTAGCTTGGCACATAGTTAGTTTTCTTAGGATGGAGCAATTGATGCAGTGCGAAGTTTAAGTGAGTTTATTGTAAGAATCTTAGTTTTTCATTATTGTATGTGTGGTTGGGTGTAAATTTGGAGAATTTCTAGAGTTGGATTGTTTGGTCGCTTGTAAATTCGGTGAATTTTCATATACGGTAGTCATTGCTGTGCGTAATCCGGTCTTGAAAGATTAACTCCCTCTAGGAATGGATGGAAGGTATTTAATTATTATTCTGTAACTGAAAAACGTCATGATTCGAAATCTTAATTTGTTGTTGTGTTGTTCTTGAAATTAATAGTTCAGAATATTAGTAGTGTGTACCTAGAAAATGACTGTATCTTACTTTGATTTCTTGGAGGCTCTCTAAGTGACACAGAGATGGAGAATCCTGAGAGTATGGAGCATTTACTTGGGGGTATGTTGGACTAATATTATGGAACTAGTGAACTTTGATTACTTCAATAGATTAATAGTTACTCATGGTGAGAATAGTTGGATGATGTATCAATTTAATTGATCAGAGGTTTCTCCACTATGTGATGAAAGGATCTTGATCCCATATTAGCATAGATCTAATCAATGAGATAGAGAATTTTATCATATTCGATAGAATGGGATACCAATTAAATTGGAGAAGGCTTGCATTATCTTGTCTATAGAGGCAAGAATTCTTCAGTCCTAAGATTTGGGTGTATAAGACCCAGGAAAAACCTAGAAATTTGAATTTTTGCTAGGAAGGGCAAAATGGTAATTTTGTCTGAATTCTTTTTAGATCTCGGATGACGAAACGGACTTCACCGTTAGAATTTTCTTACGAAATCTAGTCACCTAGGCGAATTTCGTTGAATTCCGAGACATTAGGATTTTCACGAATTTCGAGGCAACAGATGTCGAGTGGACCCCGAAAACAAGATTTTTAGAAAAATCTTGAAAAATGTCAAATATTTAAAGAATATCCATTTAAGATAAATAAAATTGAAATCGGGACGAAATAAATTGTTTCGGGGCAAGAACGGAACCAAAGAAATGTGACACGTGGCGCGACGTAGGCCCACTTATCCACACTATAAATAGCTGGAATATCTAACATGCCAAAAGATCTCATTTTTGGTCTAGAAGCGTGATAGAGAGAGAGAGAGAGAGAGAGAGAGAGAGAGGAAAGAAAAGCAAACCTTTCTTGTGATTTCACGAGGGGTTTACTGTCAGACTCGGTGAGAGGAGTTCATTTGCTCTCTGTGACGAGAGCTAAGCGTAGATGCTTTGGAATCTAAGATTTCTCAAGGTCCAAGGTTAGGGTTTTCAAGGAAATTGAGAAAAGGCGGTGTCTCGGGAAATCAGCTAAATTTGAAGTGAGGTTTTTATCTGCTCGGTTTATTTGTCACATGAGGCATGTATGTGTGTGTGTGTCAACGTGGAGAATGTTGTCAGGTTTTTCATGACCACGATGAGCTAATGTTTCTGGCCATAACAGTCAAATCTCCCTCATCCGAATTGAGTGATTCTAATTTCTAGATAAACTAGACTTATAGGATAACATATCTCCTTGAAATAGGTCTATCCTTTGACTCAGAAATGCATTCAAAGTGGAGCTATGTTCAAGCAGTTTTCTTGTTATGTTTTGAGACCCCATGACTGTGTTTTGGCCATAACTTGGCCATCAGTCATCTGAATTGAGTGATTTTTATCGATGGGTAAACTAGACTTATAGGAAAACATATTATTTCCTTGAGAGCCAGGGCTATCAAATTCAGGCCCTTTAGACTCGAGGAAATGCATTCAAGGAGTATGTTCAAGCAGGTTTAAGTTGCATTTGGCCAGTAGTCCACTATTGTTTAGGACATATCTCAAGTTTCGGTGATCCGATTTGGGTGATTCCAGTTGGAGAAGAACCCTAAGAACCATATCTTCAAATGAGTACAAATTATGGTCTCGGTTGTTTAGGACATATCTTAAGTTTCGGTGATCCGATTTGGGTGATTCAAGTTGGAGGGCCGCGAGCGTATCTTCAAATGAGTACGAAAGAACTACCGATTAATATCCGGAAATTATGGATTAAGACCCCTGAAATCGGGTATCACAGACTGTTTTGGGGTATGCGAGTAAGTGGCCCGATTTTGATTGAGGCCATAGCACTGATCAGAACTGTTTCGGTGTTCTTGGACTCTATGGAAGGAGGCCGTGGTCGAGAACCTAGCGTATGCTGTGGAGGATAATTGGTACCGAAGCCTTGCTGAAAGTTGTGTTCATCTGTAGTGTGCAGAGTGGGACACAAGGGTCATTTCCTATTTTGTTTGCCCTCCCAGGCTTCAGGACGGCCATATCTTTCACTTAGAACTTCGTTTTGGTGTTCTTAGACTCTATGGAAAGCCCATTGAGTGAGATTATTTCCATGTGCACAGCGTGGAAGGCGTTAGATTTCACAACCTTGCTGAAAATCTATGTTTTTACACCAAGTGTCACGGAGTTATTTGGTTGTGTCGATGTGAATAGCCCGGTTTTGACATGACCATTGCATGGCATGTTGTAGTATTAATTGGGTATGAATTGCCATACTTAGCCTAAGGAAGGCTAAATATGACAGTACTTTTTAGTCATGTATTGATGAATGTTAATATGCATGATACTACGATATCTATAAAGATTGGCATGAGAGAATATATGGAACTTATATGCTTGCGATATATATTTGCATGGTACTTGACATGAAATGCAGATTGATTAGAATGTTCCATGTAGTGTGCGTTATACATGTAACAGCAGGGAACATGCAGTGGCATTAGCATTGTATGCACGGGGGACATCGCATTATGTTGGGTGTGTGTGCGCTGGGTTGGGTCATCCATCGTCATTGTTGATGAATGGGTAGTGAGCTCGTGCTGGACGACGTCGATAAATCTCCCAAGGTTTAAAACATAAAAGAAATATAAATATGTGTGTTGGGCAAAGCAAGAAGGGAATTTATTAACCCCCTCGGGTGAAAAGCTTAGGGCATAGATTACCAAGAGACACAACGGTGTGTCGAAAAAGTTCACGTATGGGTGTAAGAAACCCGCGGCGTGAGTCGAAAAGTTCTATTGCCTAAAGAAGACACACGGTCATGTTTATCATATAGACTTCCAGTTGTGTGATAGGAGTCGGGATTGGTTGCCTATTGGCACTTTCATTGGGTACTGGTGAGCCGGTGAGGGCTCGATACATGGGTCATTGGTAATACTAGTGACGGTTTTCACACTTGGCATATGCATGTGTGTGAGTCCCCGATGGTGACTCGAGATCACAGGCATGATGACATTTCATGCATAAACAACGACATTCATGTAGACATTTTACTTGGATGTGTGTTTGTTGTGTGACTATTGCATGTGCATAGATGGGAGTAGCCTTGTAGGATTCATCCTCTTAGGCTTTCGCTAGTCATTGAGACCCCACTTTCAGTCTGTGAGTTTGGTGTAGGCGTCCCAACCCGCATATGGGGACATATAGAGGATGAGAGTTGGATGCGGCTTTGTTTTGTTTTGTTTTTGTCTTGTATAAATGGACTGTTGGTTAAATAGTCTATCATATATTTTTGTATATTTGTGAATTAAATATGCAGGAATGGTTCTCAATATATGAGAGCCAGAATAGGGTATAATCTCTAGGTTACAGTATTTTGAAGTTTACTTGAGTTAATAGGTTCATCCATAGGACTGAGATAAGTATGAGTGTGAAGTACTAAAAAGGAAAAATGCCCAGATCTTAGAAAGAGGATTATATTCTACAAGTAACTAATTAGACTTAGGTATCCGAAAGGAACATAGATCTCTAATTAGTTAAATATATGGTGAATGGAGAAATTCAAACTGTACTATCTTGCATCATTGACAAGTTCACATTTTCAGCTAATGAAGCAGCAAACATAAAATGGTAAAAGTGATGATTGTACATGATCTACTTCCAAGTGTGATTAAGTACTTACGATGGGTTGAGCTAAAATCAACAAAATTTATATACACCTAAGTTCCTACTACTGCCGTAGTCAAGCTACTGCAGTATAGTGGTCTAGGGTCGAACACGGGGATGGGTTTTCATCCTAGGAATGATTTGCATAAGTGCAAGAAGGTAAGGCTTTCTATTTGGACTTTTTGGATTTTCAAAAGAACGATTAATACATTAATTTGAAAATTGATTAAATAAGCGAAAATGAAGTGTAGAAGAGACCTTTGAAGATTTAGGTCACTAACTTGGTAAGTTAGGGCAAACAAGTGTCCTCGGGTTTTATCCTCGCGTTATGACATGCAACCTATAGTCCAAGGCATAACCGGATCTATGTTTAACTAGAAAACCTAACCCTAAAAACAACTCCTATTTGAGTCAACACAGGTAACATGCAGCTATGGTCCTTTTCGTTTGAAACCTAACATTTAATATCATCTCGGTGAGAAGCAAGTAAAGACCATCAAAAACCCACACGGTCGCATCTAGCATTAAGTATGCCTTTGTATCCTAAGCATGGAAGTATTGGCCAAATCGATAACATTAAATGCTATTCATGTAATTTGAGAAGATAGGGCCATAAATAGTACACAGCTTTTAACACAAGAGGACAACATGTATGCCTTTCTAAGCTAACTTCCTTCCTCTTCAAAGAAAGGAGGCTTAGCCAAGCATCTCTTGAGTTATCATCCTCAGGGGGTGTTTGGCGGCCGAAAATAAAGAAAGGGAAAGAGAGGAGAGAAGAAGAGAGAAAAGCAAAACCCTAACTAAAATACCGAGACTTTATTTACAAAATGAAAACACAAAATTTCTTTATCACGATTTATTTGTAGGATTACAAGGAGGGGCTTATATAGGCCACCTCAATGAAAATACTATAAAGCTAACAATTTGGCTAAATTTAGGGACAAAGGAGTAATACACCCAAAATTTGAAGTCGGTTGGCATTAATTACAAAAACATGTGAGCGTGAATTTCGCTAGGGTGGAAGAATTTAGCTGAGTAGCGAAATCACCATGCATAGCGAAAATAGAAAGGACCCCCGCTGGAAACGCTTGAATTTAAGCTGAAGTGCGAAATTTAAGCTGAGCTTAAGCGGGGGTATGTATTAACAAAACATGACATTTCGCTAGGAACAGTGCCTAGCGAAAACCTTGGTGTCACAGCGAAGAATTTAGTAATTTAAAGCTAAGGTTGCGAAATTTACCGCTAAGGTTGCGAGGAATTTTCGCAATCCTATGAAATTTGCAATCTTAAGCGAAATTCTGGGATTTCTTTGATCTTCCTTTGCATTGCTTCTGTCTCTTGCATGCGATTTCCATCGCTTTGCCTTCATTCTTTCTTTGATTTTGTGGTCGATTAATGGGTGACAATTGGGATCAATCTTCGTGATTCATCATTTGACTCGATATTGAACTCCCGAGTCTTGTAGAACACCTTAAGCTCAACCCAAAAATAACCTCTGGCATAAGTGATACTAAGAAGACTTAGACACTTCAATTGGCATAAATGACATGATTAGTGCGCAAAAAGCACTCAAAACCTATCTAATATAGGGTTCAAAATAGCACTTTGGGTGCTAATCACACCAACAACGTTGCTAGATCCGCGCTATTACGAAACAAAAAAGTAGATGCATGTATTGATTTCAAAAAGTTTATGGAGTTTATGTACATACTCCTTGATGCCTGTAGAAAAATGGACCTGGATTTGAAAACCAAGAAGCGAGAAACCATACAAGAACAATTTTAAGGTCAACATCGGTTCCATAGTTTTCTCGAATTTCCACACCTAAGTCTAATGGTTCTTTATATAACCGAGTTACGCGATAAATTGCAAAATTGTCCCTCCCCCGACCTAACGCGACATGGCCTTAAGCTGTTGAACAACCTAGATAAGGATAGTTACGCACTTCTTTCTTTATTCAACTGCTGTAGGATGCAATGCTTAAGAATTCGAACTGCAAAGTCGTATAGCGAAGGATTCCTTGCCAGTGTCCAACTTGATTAAGGTTTAGGGCATCGAGCGAGATCATGACCCTGTGAAACTCTGAGCTTCGCGGGACTGAATGACTTGAAAATCAAGCACCCTACAAATCCGTGGAGCTCACCTATCCACCCATGCTTGAACACTAAATCGATGACTCGGACCAGTTAGTTTACAGGGCACTGGGTTTCAAAGGCTTTCGCCATATACCCCCGCAGGTGATGCTGGGTTCAAAGGCAAAACTTCATGACTTTATTTTTCTTTTTCTTAACTGCTTTTTCTTTTTCTTTTTCTATTTGCTTTTTCTTTTCTTTTCCTTTTTGGAGACAACATTGGTCTTCAAGTATGGAGTAGCACTGTAAACCTATGCTAGGTTTTGACATGCTTAAAGTAGGCTATCATAGCGAGGAAGCGAACAAATTCACGACTGACCAGGAAATGTCGGGTCACAGTGTGTGAGATTAGCATAAGGAGAAATTTTCCAAGTTAGACATCTTTGGAACTCTGATTGACCAAAAAGAAACGACTCAAGCATGGAATTTATCTAACATAAAGGTGACAAGCTAGGAGTTCAATTTTCAACGAAAACAGTTCAATTTGTGATTAACGGCAATTCAGTGTTGATTGAAAGACTATTACGATGCTGAAGTACCAAAAGGCCTTACGAGATGAGATGGGCATTATTATAGTGCTAAATTGCATCAAAAAAGTAAATGTTCTGAAATAACTGATGTCACTCATTTTACTTCCACGGCCAGTTTAAATAACTAAAAAAATATCTGAAACGTTAGGCTGCTTTGGGAGAACAGCGATAGCACCACGGAAATTCTAGCGATAGGATTCGGGGAGGGTCCATCGAGGAGAATTTCTTCCTTGATGACCTGCTGCACCACATATGGTTTTACCCTGCGCCAGTGACTTTAAATACTAATATCGCCTTGGATCACGTAAAGTCAACCAGAACCATTTACAGGTGTGCTTCTTCGGACAATGAATGGACGAATCCATTCGAGATTTGAGCTTGCTGAAACAAATGGAGTTTGGAGTCATATAAGAGGGACTTGGTCTCACTCATGGAAACTCTTCTAGTTATCATTTGGTCATGCCATTTCTTTGATCTTTCTTTTGCAATCTTGGTATTAGTAGGCATTATTCGAGTATTTCTTCCAATTCATTTAAGATCGAGAAATCTACTTTACCTCTCATTCAGCGAGTCCGTATTTAGCTTCTTGATCGCCGCCATGCTTTGTATCTAATCTCTACTTTGGAAGGTGACATGCCCTGCAGACGATCGATAAGGGGACATTCCTAGGGTTATCTTGAAGAGCATTCTACTCAGGCCCATAACGAATCAGAAGTTTAATGGACCAGTGCTCTGGTGGTATTAACCACTTATTCATCGTATATTTCTTAATTTCTGCATTAGTGAGTTTCCACTGGCCCTTGTTTGAGGATGGTAAGGAGTAGCCACTTTTCACCATATTTAGCCATGGGGTTTTCTAAATGGTTTATTCTGAAATCTGAGAACCTCAAAAATGCCGCTAATAATGGCTTTGGTACCCCAATTTGGAAAGATATTGGCTTTCAATTTGAGTACCACCACATGGTCTGTTGGACTTAACAGGGGATGGCTACAGCCCATTTGGAGTGCATAAATGATCCCACTCCCACCAAAATGTATGTATGGGACCATATGAGATGGAAAGGTCCGTAAAATGATACCATATATGACAGTTCGACCACCAAAATTGGAGTTCAATGGCATCATATGGCGTGAGACAATTTCGAAGTCTTGGCATACGTCACATACACGGCACATTTTGGTATGCTTCCTTGAAACATGAGGCCCGATAGAAACTGAAGCTACTTGATACCTTCATTGCCCATCTTTTGGGAAGCTGAAATGGCCACCACAAGCACTCTCATGGCAATGGATTAAAATTCCTTCTTTGTTCCTCCTGGGAGTACGCATTTCACGATGATTTGATCTGCCTGATATTTGAATAGGAAAGGCTCTTTCCCAATAATAGGAATGGATTTTAGCAAAGGAAATATTTCATCTGTCCTTTCCACTCGGGCAGATTCCTCTATGGTGAGGAAATTGGCAATGTGAGCATACCGGGGGCTTTCTCCAGGCGTGGGGATCAGCCGAAATTCATCGTTAGCGAGGTGGGTTGTGAGTGTAGTGAGCTATAGTTAGCCTTGACGGATGATGCGCCACCACATTTCCACCCTTTCTTATCTCTAATTTTGCAAGTTGAACTCACGAATGCGGAACCCAACGGATGGAATCTCTTGCTTTTGCATTTTGTTTGGTCAAGAGATATTTCAAAGCGAGGAATTATACTGTAAAGTATTTATCTCGGCCGACCCGAGTATGCGGGTTTATCCTAGGCATACCCTTTATGACAACTCTTTCTCTGTGACAGTATAATTCCTCATTAGCCGTTCGAGGGTTTGCTTGCATAATACACCACATGAGGTTTCCCATCTTCTCTTTGGCCAAGTACTGCTCCTATAGCAAGATCACTTTCGCATCATCACTCAGAAGCGGTAGCGCGATTAGGTGCTCGAACTATTGGAGGCGATAGTCAAATGAAATTCAGTTCTTCCCCAAAACTCTTAAGCAATCACCTTTCTCCCAAGCGAATTTGGAATCCTTCTCAAGAAGCACATGCGGGGTTTAGCAATTTTGAAAGAATCTTTAATGACAGTCGATAGAAGCCTGCATGACCAAGGGTGCTCTGTTGTTTTTCCATTTATTTAGGGGGCGGCAGACCCAAATAATGTCGATCTTTGCTTTATCAACTGATTCCACACTTTAGAAATAATGTGCCCGATACAATTCCACTTGGTTTGCATAAAATAAGCATTTCTCAGTTAAACACCAAATTCTTCTCTATGCACCTACGCAAAATGGCTTCCCAATTGGTTAAGCATTCTTCAAAACCGCCCCATATCTGTGATATATCATCCATGTAATACCTCCATTATACGCTCTACCATGTCAACTGAACATGCAGGCATACATCGAAAAGTGGGTACGGGGCGTTACAAAGCCCAAAGGCATCCTCCTATAAGCATCGCAAATGGACAAGTAAAAGTAGTGCTGCAGTCTTACGAGCCCACGATTTCTATCTGGAAGTACCCTGAATACCCATCCAAAAGCAATAGAAGGGGTGTCCCGAAACTCTTTCAAGGCTGATCGATGAACGGCAATGGAAAGTGGTCTTTTCGACCCATACATAATCTATCTACACTCTCAAGCTGTTTGTAAGTCGAGATACAAGATGATTAATATCTTCACCCATCGTTTTACAGTTATTTACTCCTGATTTCTTCAGGCACCACCTGATTTAAGATAACCCATGTGCTATCAGAAATGGGATAAATGATACCCAGCAGGAGCAATTTACAGAGACCTCCACACGAACTACTTCACATGGGTGGGGATTCAACCTCAGGTTAGTACGCCTACTTGACTTTAGACTCCCTCTTCTAAATAGATGTGATGAAGTCTGCAGAGATGGAATGACGGGTTTATGCCTTTCAGTTCGGAAATTTTTCCATCAAATGCTTGCTTATTCTTTTTGAGAGAGGTGCGAGGGAAATTTATGCTCTTGTCTTGTGGATTAGTATTGAAGAAATCTGGGCCTTTGCTCATTTACTTCCCAAAATGCATACTTTAAATCGAATTTAGGAGGAGTTTGAGTTCACATTTGAAGTTCCTTGGAGTTCATTACGGTCGATAGAGGCCAAAATTTCTATTCTTAACTCCGGTACCCACATCTTATTCGTTTCTTGAAGTGGTATTTGCTCTGAGGCAATTGGATAACTACGAAGTTAATATCTCTTGCACTTCTTTTATTTAGTTAGCATTCTTCGGAATGTATCTAAAATACGAGACTTCTTCAAGTCGTCCTCCTCAGAGTGCATATACCTTTTAGATAAAATAGTTCCGAGGTCATATTTCCAAATGTGAGTTGCGTGACTCCATTGTCAGGCAGGTGATGGTGCATTTAGTAGCCAAGCGGTCTCCCTAATATGATGAGCTAGTGATTAGGTCCTGACTGCATGGCCCAGTTGCAGTATGAAATGCGACAAAATCTTTGGATAGTAAATCTGTCCACTTGTATAAGAAGACGTCCTCAATGGTTCCTTTTGGTATTTTAATAGACCTATCTCGTGAGCGAAAGTGATGGAAGTGGGTTTCGGTTCACTTTGAGCCCGATTGCTTGTACATAAGTCACGGCCGAGCGATTCACCTTGGCTCAGTGCTCAGTGCTTTCTCACGCGATGCCTCAATATTCAGAGATAGTAGGACATCTGGGTCCTTATACTTCAACTGTAGTCTCTTGCTCTCTATGATGGCACTAACGCCGATTAAAAAGGCCTTTATTTTATGCAAGACCACTTTTTACCGTGCATAAATCCTTTAAGAATTTTGCGTAGGTAGGAACCTGTTTAATCATATCGAGGAGAGGAATATTGACTTTCACTTGCCGCAATAATTCCAACATTTCTGTTTGGTTAACATAATTTTTCTTTCTTCGGAGAACCTGCGGAAACGGAGGGGGTATTCTAATCTTTACCTCTTCCTTGTCCTTGTGATGTTCTTCTGAGTGATTTCGACCGCTAATGGGTGACTTTTAAGCTTTGTCTTTATTGGCTTTAATTCCTACCACTTCCGTAAAGTCTACTTGCCTTAACTTCATCGATTTTGCATTTAAGTCCTCGTCTTTGATCTGTTTCATTCACACTTTCGATATTGTTGTGTGCACGGAAGGGAGCCTTCCCTTTTACGAACTCTGACTGGCGATTAGACAATTTTGAAATCTCCAAATGCATATTGTCAATTTCTGATGAGTGAACTTTCCTCTTTGCTTCAATTTTCGACTAGTTTGGACATTCGGCACCATACATTTCTTCTACAAATATACCTACCACCTTGCATAAATTCGAGTTACTTTGTTCAACGAGGAAGATAGTGGAGGCATGCATTGTTGTATTGAAGTGGAATCAAGCTGCTTTCTTTGTATCCACGAAGGGGCGTATGCAGGGGTTTGGATTTCAAACAAATTTGGACAATTTCTCCAATTAGGGTTATTAGTGTTACCATATAAGAGCATATGGGTGATTTATTTTGACTTATGGCATGGCGTACTCTTGGCGGTGCTCCTCGGGGTAATTATTTGTGAAAATTGAAGCAAGAAAATTAGGATGAAAATAACTCATTTCTTTATTTGTATTTCATCTTGGTTTTCATTTCCATATCATCCCGATCTTATCTTTGAGTTAAGCAGTCAATTTTGCTTTCATCTCTGTGTCTTTAGGGAAATGCGTGTTGTCTCCCTGGGTGATTCAGTGGCCCCGATCTTTCCTTCCCTAGGACTAGAGTTCATCCCGAGCTTTGGAGGTTTCGGCTACATAGTTCAAAAATCCACTGTAAGCATCGGGATGTTTACTCAAAAAGTTACCCTAAACTAAGTTTCAGTGATTGTTTCATAGCGGGGGTTATACCACCATAGAAGTGGTTCACCAACATCCAAATATCAAACCCATGATGTGGACCAGGCAGCGTGGTTTCCATAAATCTCTCCCAGCACTGGTAAAATCTCACCATCACAGAACATAAAGTGTAAATTTGTCTTTTTCAAATTATTGGTCTTATAGTCTTGAAGAACTTCTTGGGAATTACGCTATGACTCATTGATTTCTAATGGTTGGCCTCGGTGGAGTTTAGCCAAATTTGGCCTTGTCCTTTAGGAGTCAAATGGAAATCTTTTAACCCAGTAATCCGTATCCATCATACCTTCCTTAAAGGTAGTCTGAACCTCCTCAAAATCCACTAATATGAGTGTATGGATTTCATTTTCATACCATGATGTATGTAGGGAGTAAAGGGTACCAAATATGGCCTCAACTGCTACATCTTGATGGGAGGAATGATACGGGATGGGGCACTAACTCTAGGAGGTGGATGTGATCCCTCTGTGGTTCTATAGGGTACATTGGATTCATTGGGGTTCAGTGACTCTGTTGTTCTTAGGGTAGTGGATCCATGAGAGTATCGGTGTGTACCTTGAGCTTCATGGCCCAGGTCGAGGTTGTGTCTTGATTCTATGCGGAGTCTTACGAAGTTCCTCTATCCCGGCCACTACATACACAGTTGTTACTGAGGCTTTGAGACTATGAGAGGACAAACCAACTTGCAAAAGGTTAAGTGCACTTGACAAAATTAAAACTAGGCCCGAGATGAAAAGCAAAAGCAGTCACGATCCTTTTGCCAGTAGTGAAGCGCGGAGTTCTTTGGCTTGGGTTACAAAAAGAGTTAAAAAGGTTACCTTCACTTGTGATGTTGATCACAGGATTCACTTCAAGCTATCATTCGTAGTTTGGCACCATCCAGAAACAAGGCGCCATTTGATTTGTGCCCGCAGTGGGGCTGAGCTAAAATCCAGCAAGGCATATACTACCTAGAAGTTCCTACTCTTTCTTTGGTAGTCGAGCCACGCTACTTGATTATAGTGGTCTAGGGTCGAACACGGGGATGGGTTTTCATCCTAGGAATGATTTGCATAAGTGCAAGAAGGTAAGACTTTCTATTTGGACTTTTTGGATTTTTCAAAAACAGTGTGATGAGTTTGAAAATTGATTAACTGTAAAAACTGAAAATGAAGTGTAAAATGAAGATTTAGTTCACCAACTTGGTAAGTTAGGGCAAACAAGTGTCCTAAGGTTTATCTCGCGTTATGACATGCAACCTATAGTCAAGGCATAGGATCTATATTTAACTAGCAAACCCTAACACTAAAAAACAACTCTATTTAGTCAACCACAGTGAGGTAACATGCAGCTATGGTCCTTTTTCAGTTTGAAACCCTAACATTCAATATCATCTCAGTGGCTCGTAAAGACCATCTAAAAAACCACAGTGCATCTAGCGTTAAGTATGCGTATCCTAAAACATGAAGTATTGGCCCAAATCATGTATTAAATGCTATTCAAGCGTAATTTGAGGAAGATGGGGGCCATAAATACATTTCTGTGGCACCTAACACGAGGACAACATGCTTGTGCCGCTGCAAGCTAAGCTTCCTTCCTCCTTCAAAGAAAGGAAGCAGCCAAGCATCTCTGGAGTTGTCATCCTCAAGAGGGTGTTTGGCCAGCCTTCGAGAAATAAGGGAAAGAGAGAGAGAAGAGAAAAAACAAAACCCTAACTAAAATACGAGACTTTATTTACAAAAATGAAAACTTACAAAATTTCTTCTCCCCCAATTTGTTGCTTAGGATTACAAAAAGGGAGGGGCTTATATAGGCCACCTCAATACATGAAAATACTATAAAGCCTAACAATTTGGCTAAATTTAGGGACAAAGGAGTAATACACCAAATTTGAAGTCGGTTGGCATTGTTACAAAAAACATGGCCAATGATGAATTCGCTAGAATTTGAAGAATTTATTAGGTAAGCGAAATCACCACTTCTCATGAAAATAGAAACTAAGCTAAGGCTTGGCAATTTCGCTGCTTCATGAATTTAATAACAGAAATTTATCTGTGATAATGAAAACATGAAATTTCGCTGGAGGCTGGGTGCCTAGCGAAAACCACAGTGTCACAGCAAAAATTGAAGTAATTTAAACAAGGTTGAGAATTTTATGGGTTCTTTGAAATTTTGCAATCCGTGGGGTACCGCAATCTTAGCAATTCTGGCTTTCTTGATCTTCTTTACTTGCTTGCTTCACGTCTCTCTTTGCATCGATTTCCATCAGCACACTTCATTCTTTCTTTGATTTTTGGTATGATTGATGGCTGACAATTGGGATCAATCTTCGTGATTCATCATTTGACTCGAACACTTCAATTGGCATAAATGACATGATTAGTGCGCAAAAAGCACTCAAAACCTATCTAATATAGGGTTCAAAATAGCATTTTTTGGGTACTAATCACAGTGTTAACTTAGCCAGTGAACTTTTCCAATCAAATTATTTTGAATTCTTTATATAGAGTTATTGAATTTTATTTAGTTTTTATATTTCCTTTAGTTTAAAACCAAATCATTTTTAACTTTGGAGTTCAAATAGTAAGGATCTTCAGTAGATGGGGTAATTGATTTTTAGATTTCTCATCAATCCTCGTGAGAACGCTATTTGGACTTAAATCCACTTTATTACTTGTATGACGATTGTAGTGAACTGGAGACCAAAACATTTTCAAAATGAAGCCTTCTCATCTGAAACTTATTACATATTTATTATCTTAGGTCTCAAACAAGTTTTTTGGCGTCGTTAAAGACCAGTTAGTCTTAGGAGAGCGTGCTAATTACTTAGTTAATTTAATTAAATGTGATGTCGAGTTTTGGTCTATGTTAAGAATATAAGTCCAACAAGTTTTTGGTGTCGTTGTCGGGGATTAGACATTAGCCTCTGGTAGCTATGTTGAAGAGTTTGTTGGTATATTTTTGTCAACAACAGTATGTTGTGGTGATTTTTTAATCTCACATGAAACATACAAAATAAAGTGTGCAAACATGCTAGGAAGTTAAAATGTTTCCAAATTGAAATGACTCGTAAGATAAAAAATTTAATCAGGCTATGTAGACTCCCTGGTTCCCTTGATACTTACCAAGAATCAAAGTGGAAAATGTACATGGTTCCCTTGACAGTTCCTAGAATCAAAGTGGAAAACGTACGAATGGAAATCTGGCATAAATTAATTACTAAAGAAAAAAGTGTTAGATTTCCTAATGAAGGAATGAAATAATACGATGTTGAAAGTTGATAAACTTGAATAATACTTGCAAACAAAATGCTGGAATCGATAAAGTAAACATTGGATTTCATTATGAAAACAGTATTGTGCTGGAAATTTGATAAAAACTTGAATAGAACTTACAACCAGAATGCTGGAATTGCTAGAGGAAATATTGGATTTCACTATGAATAAATGAAATAACACTATTGGAAATTTTCTAGAAACTTGGCTAAAGCCGAGGAAAATAGAAAGTCTTAAAATTATTGAGATTCTTTGAAAGCTTGTTGAAAGAAATAGGATTTATTTGAAGTTGATTGCTGCATTGGAGTCGATTGATTGAGTTGTTGATTGATTGATTTGTTAGTTGATTGGTTGATTGGTTGATTGGTTGTCCCTTGCTTGATCTTCTTCTGCTCTTTTTATAGACGTAGAAGACTTGCATGATCTCCATTCTCCTTTCTCGCTGCGGAAGTAACTATCCATGTCTTCCATTAAGGAAGCTTGTTCCCTAAGAACTTCTTCATGTCTCCATTGTGGAGTCTTGATCCTTAAGAATTCTTCCATGTCTCCATCAAAGAGACTAATTCTCGAAATATTCCCACATCGACATATAATTACTCATTCTACTGCCACCTCGATGTGTGCTTCTTGACTTTTAAATTTTAAAAAATTTCATAAATACCCTTGGATTTTTTATATGGGCTTGTACAAATGGATCTAGACCCTTTTCTTATGGACTTTTATTCATGAGCTTGGGCTTAGGCCTAGCCCATTATTGGATGGGCCAAAATTTTTAATTTGGGTGCAAATAATATCTAACCATAAATATTTCACAAATTACATCCATATTGTTTTTGTAAAATTAAGTGAAGTAGTCATAAACATTTTATACAAAAGGATTAAAATGAAAATAAAATAATAAATTGAAAAAAATGTAAAACTTAAACATTGTAATTTGAGTGTACAAGTCAAATTGACGATTCTTTCTATAGTTATTTTCTATCGATCAAGAATTTTTTTTTCTTTCTCACTTACTCCAACTTCATCATTTTTTCTCACCAAATAATTAAAATAATGTAGTTTTTTATTCTTCTAAATGTTTTAATTGTTCTTGCTCTATGTTTTTATGAAATTCAATTTTTATATTATATTCTTCTTAAACAATTATATTGACCAACTTTTTATTATAATTCTAAGGTTGAAATATATAAAATTTGTATTCATTAAATGATGATCTAATTGAAATGGTACTACAATAAATTATATAATATTTAAATATTATATTATTATAATTATACTTAATTTTAAGTATAAGACCATATGATTTGCAAAATTACTTAAAGTATATAGTAAACATAAATTTGAATTGTTTTAAACTATGTATTTATATTTTCGATTAAATTCCAAAAATTACTTCATTAAAATTATAGCTATTATACCACTTATATCTTAGTGATTCTTTTACATAGTTTATTGTACAGTACATTAATTTTTTATGTTACAATTGTCATTCATATAACATTAATTCACATTTTACAGATGATACCTTACACATTTTTGTATGATATGATACTTAAGATAAAAACATTCCACATATGTCTAGTGCAAAAACATTACCAAGATATTTATTCGTTTTCTTTTCTTATTCACAATACATGTTTCAATCAACAATACGAATTAATATTTAATAGATTAAATTTTCAAAAAAAAAAAAAAGGTTGGAAGGTCACAATAGATATACCAATTATTTATTTTGTATTTAATCATTCTGTATATTACTATTCATATAGCCCTTATGTTTATAACATTAAAACTTACTATAGGTATGATTAACGATTTTATTTGTTTATGAATAAATATTATTCATATTATAAAGGCCAGCATGTAATCCAACATAGCAATTATAAAGAAAGCTTCAACTGCCTTCTTGAAAATGAAGTCTCTTATTATAAAGAGTGGTTTGTATTTTAAACATTTGCCTCTTTTGAGAATACAATTCCTTGACATTATTAATCAGGATATTATTGATATTATTTAATGACATTGCATGTTATTAGAGGTGGGATAATGGGCGGCCCGATGGAAATTCGGTCACTTTGGCATTATACCTTTTTTGAGAAGCAGGGCTAAGAAAATAGAGTCTTAATAGAACAAGGGGCTTATTGGCCGGCCCAGTGACATGTGGGCCAATAGAAGTGGCGGGGTAGCCTATGACGGGCCGACCCACTTAACCCATTTTTGCATGTTTTTATTTTATATTTTTAATGACTACATATTATTTTCTAACTATTAAGAATATTTTTTTTTTTCTATTATGAAAAATATAAAATAATTAATTTTTATAGAAAATACTAAAAATTATTATTCATTATTTTTAATAAAATAAAATAATATTAGTATGAAAAATAATTTAAAATAAAATAAAAATATATAAATATAACTATAATAATTTATTTTATATAATCTTTTAAGAACATAAGAATAAATTATAAGTATTTCAAATAAACTTTATTTTACAAAATATAAAATTTGTAAAATTTTTATTTATTATTATTTTTAATATTTTACTGTCATGCTCATTTTGGTTTGCAACCCGCAAAGGACCAAGCTAGGCTAATCAAAAATTGACCCGAATAAAAGTGGGCCGAATCAACTTGACCCATTTTGAATGCTCTTATGTGCTTGATCCATTTGGGTTGGGCTGACCCGTTTTCCAGTTATACATGTTATCAACAATAACGATGACAAACAGCACCCTTGGGTAATTTCTTGCAAACGCCTCCTTTAGTCAATTAGAGACATACTAAGTCCAACATTTTCCTCCTGCTTCTCGATCATGATCTTTGCTAGGAACACAACTTCCATGTTCGAGTGATTATTACAACATTTTCCAGCATTAACCATTTCCTTAGTAGCTGAAACAAAATAGAAAACCAGAAGAATTATTTATTGCATGTTCCAAATATATATATATATATATATATATATATATATATATATATATGAAACATGTTCATAATTTTTAATACTTTAAACAAAAAGTTTTTTTGCATAATTTCTAAACAAAATGAAAAACCTAAAATTAGAATGAAACAACCATGCTTATAGTACATTGAACATGAATTGCATATAATTGGTATGGATAGAACAAACCTATGCACAACATTAGGACCATAATGAGGATAAATGATTCATGTCTCCTTAAAATGGCCATAGGCAGAAGATATGTTCCTTAAAATAAACAACTAATTTAGAAATCAATTCTATCGATCTTACCAGTGTCTAATATTTATAAATATTTTGAAATTGTAAGAAATATTATATTGATCAGGATAACATTCAAGCAGAAAGCATATAAGCTAGCAAAATAATTAAATTTTAAAAGAAAATCTATCCTAGAAATTAAAATTCACTTGGAAATTAGAATCAATTTCTAAATGAGTACAAATTTCATGTGTAAAAAAACATTTTTGTATGGAATAAAATCTTAGACCATTTTAACTTAGATATATATTTTAATCCTTACTAATAAATATATGAGGAAAGAGTGTCCTTACACTGACAAGACTCAACCTCATCAAGGGTTGGAAATGCTAACACTCTTCACAATGGGTCAAGTGTGTTGGGACATTGAGTCTTTTGAAATCGTTGCAATTTTGGCCATCTGAATCCTTTCAAATAATAAGTTACTCTGCATTGATAATTAAATGTTACAATCTATTCAAAGAATAAAAAAAGCATTAGGTATATCTAGGAAGGCTTGCTTTATGAAAAATTAGGATCTTTGAGATATAATTAAAGAGAATAATATTATTTTGAACTTAAAATGATATAAAAATTAACTTTTAACATAATAAGGAGTGCCAAAGAAACCAAAGTACTCCGAGTAACCGAAGAATTTGCTAAAGTGATCATGACCTCTTAGTGGTAGTGAAGTAATAACTAATAGTAAGTATGAAAGTCATAGTACTTCTTCAAATTTCACATTCATTATCAAAGATGGATAGTTAATTAGTTGATCATATAATAGGAAAATTTAAACTAGAAGTTTATATTTTTCTCAAAATTCACTTCAATTATATGTCATGTCATGATCGTTGTCATTTGTTCCATATTTCTAACCACTAGAAATATTACACAAGTTACATCCATATTTATTTGTAAAAAAGTCAAGTGTAGTAGTCATAAACATTTAGTACTAAAGGAATATAATGAAACTAAAATACTAAATTAAAAAATACAAAACTTAAAAATTGTAATATGAGTGTACAAATAAAATAGCGGATTCTTCCTCTAGTTATTTTCTATCAAGAAAAAAAATTTACTTTTTTCATTTCCACTTAATCCACCTTCATCATTTTTTCTCATCAAATCATTTACATAGTGTATTTTGTTTATTCTTCTAAGGGTTTTAATTGTTCTACCTATATGTTTTTGTGAAATTCATTTTTTTTTTCTATTATGTTCTTTTTGAAACCCCGAGAAAATCCAAATTTTTTGAAAAATGGTAAAATGGTCATTTACAGATTAAAATCCCAGGAATTTTCTAAATCTCGGATGGCCGAAAGCAGAGACTTCAGGTGGAATCATCTCGCGAAATCTAGCTACCACGTCGAATTTCCTCGAATTCCGAGACAGTCGAAGTTTCACGTTTTTCGAGACAACAAGGGTAGTGCGAGACACTTGGCACATTTTGAATGACTCAAGAGGTGCCATGTGGCCTTGATCCAGGGAATAAGTTGACTACCCGTCGGCCCGTGGGAATATTCGGGAATGTCAGGGTGACGGGGCATCTCTTCTGGCAATGGGCGAGTCTCCTTTGTACGGGAGCTCTACCCAGATACATCTGCATCCCGATCAACATTCACAAGATACATATATGATCACTTGGCCTCTTGGGCCCATACTACAATACTCATCATCAATGTAAACCAACTATATCCAATAGTTTCAAGAGTCAAAAGTTTACTCTTATACAACACATTAAAATTCTAAAATTCTAATACATGAATACATAATGATAACAAAGCCACAACTCGGCTTTCTTCTCAAACTGAAGCCCTCATGTTAAGTAAGTCTCACCGTCGCTCCACTGTACCTGAAAATATGTTCCTCGACGGGGTAGGCTGTGCTCGATAGTGGAATCACCCTAAATAGGCTACTCTCCACCTAAGTGCATATGCAATGCTCCAAAGTAAACACACATTCAAACCATTATGAGTCTAGCAGAATATACACATAGTCAACTCATCCCCAGAGTCCTCATTGGCTCATAGCTGTTCTTTCTCTTGTACGTATGAAACATTATTTAATGAGAATCATTTGTTTATATTTGTAGACAACCCTCAGATATAAGTAGTGGACCGTCTCAGATGTTATATTTAGTGGACTACACCCTCAGAGATATCAATTGGGCGACTCAGGCCGATTGATATTTTATATGGATTACCCTAGATAATTATTATTATTTAGTCAACCCTCCGAAACTATTCTCTCAGAATCACCTCATACTCATCCTATTGTTCTAGGGTGCCCCGGTGCATATGGAATTATAAATCATCAATTCCATTTATAATTCTATAACACATGCAAATATATAATCAACAATATATTCACATAATTTAAATCCATAATTTAAATCACACAAACATGTTATGTAAATTTCGCATTCAATTCTGTGAAAAGTCAAAATCATGGGCTAGCGTCAAACACGACGGTCGATTTAGAAATTTGTTTAGTTTATTGGATAATGAAATAAAATTTTAATAAAGTGTTGGTTTAGTGTTAGATCAGGAGAGTTTCAAATAAATTTTGGACAACATGGTCAGAATTAAAGAAAAAAAAAATATATATATATATATATATATATATATATATATATATATATATATATGTGAAGAAAAATAAATAAAATAAATTTTATAAATTTATTTAGTTTAGAAAGTGGAGAAAATAATTTTCTGAGTTTTACAAATTGTAAAATTAAGAGAAAATTGATTAAAGCTCAAATTTTATCAGATTTATTTGTATATTGCAGAAAATGAAAAAAAAAAAAATTTAGGTATGTATTTTTAATTGTCTTCAGTAAATTGGAAGAAATGAAAAAAAATGAAAAAAAAAAGAAAGAAGTGCATATGAATTGGAGCTCTTTGCCAGTCTATCTTAATGAAAAAAAATTATATTCTGTTGCAATTGTATTATATGAGAAATTTGGAAAAAAAAATAAAATTGTATTATTGCAAGAGAAGGGTGTGAGTGGATGGTTGTATTGCAGAAAGGGATTTGTATTGCAATACAATCAGTGTATTGCAAGTGGGAAGGTTAGTGGGTGGTGAGAATTGTGTGCAATACAATTATTGTATTGTAAATTTGGGGCTTAGATTTGGGGACGAAAATTGTATTGCGATGAGATGTTGTATTGTAGTGAGGCGACTAGGAGGGTGAGGATTGTATTGCAATACGAATTGTGTATTGCAGCTTGGAATCGTCTGATATCGGTGAAACGATATCAGTCATGATCAAGCTGTAAAATCGATAAATTCGAAAAATTACTGAAAAATAAAAATAAAATAAAATGAGAGAGAAAATTTTTAAAAAATGAATATTTCAAAAATAAAATTTACCTCTTAAATAATACCTCAGTTCTTAATATATTGGATAAATGGTCTTATATTCTTTATAAATCACGGGGACTTAGGAAATATCACATTGATTCTGTGTATGAATAGTATCTTGAATTTGCATTTACACTACTTTGAATCGTAATTAATGTTGCATGTTATGATTGCATGGCAATTGTTACGTGAAATTATATACATGGTGCAATGTGGCACTAAGGGTGTGAATGCTGGGTTAGGACTACTGACCTTAGGATTTGGATCTTAGGAGTGACGAGAAGAAGCTTATAATTTTATTGAAATAAAATGATTTGAGTGGATTGGAATTTAAGCGCCACTTAGGAAATAGGCAGGTCGGAGTTCATGGTTGTCTAGTCTGATAGTAATTGGCATGTGCATTGCTAGTTAGGCCCGAAATGAAAGATCAAATCAGTTCTTGTTGCCACATTGGGAAATCGTGGATGGCTGAGTCGAGGACGGGCGTAGGGGGCATCAGGCAGCCTTGGTCGGGCACCACCCCGGTGTTGTCCTTGAGGCCTTTGTTGAAGTGTGTGAGGGTGTGCGGCGGCCGAGCTAGCACGAGGTTGTAGTATAGCGGGTGGTCAAGGAGGGTCCTATGTAACCTCCATGGAGTTTAGAAACGCATCATCCTCGGAGCATTCACGGGAGGAATCCAGATGGTGGCGAATGGTAGTTTTATGCAGGTCGAGAAAGTGTTAGAATATGGAATTACCTCCTAGCAGACCCGGGGACAACCGGGTTAGGCTGCGTTCTGAATTTAGAGGGGTGAGGCAGATATGGTCAGAGCCAGGCAAGGACCTCTAGGGACTCAGAGGCCTTTTGTATGTGAGTTCTCCCTAGGGTTAGGGCGAGAATAGGGATGATATGTCATGGTTGGGAGTTGGAGATCTCGGGGACTACACTCCACGATGGACTTGAGGATCCGCTGGACATGTGGGGTTCGATGTCACCACAGGGATGGATTGGTGCGGCACACGGGGTGGGTGTCGGTGCTGGCGTGGGAGGGTTCACCAGCCTGGCCTACCGCAGCCGGGACCGGTACACGTGTGGTATTTGGGGGGAGCAGGCATGACGATTTTTTCCCCGGACGTTATCTGAATCCAGTGTGAGGACGGTTGGCTAGCAAGCGCACCTGAGAGCGAGGAAAGGCCAGGACTTGGATCTACCTCGGAGTAGTGTGCTGTGTGTGGATGTTTTCAGGGATGAGCTACGGACTACCTCCATAAAGGAGTAGTAGACCCGGTATCAGTTACACCCACGGTACTTCTTACATCATGACTCCACGTAGGATGGCACGATTGAGTTGCGGGGAACTTCGAGTCCGATTCTGGGAGCTCTTGAATGAGGTTCAGTGAATGAGGCACTTCACATGGGGCACACAGTTGTGTGGAGAAGGACAAGGACCGTTTGGATGTGGGTGGTGCAGACAGGTTGAACAAGGTTACGATCGAGAATCGGGTACCCGTTCTGGGGATTGACAGTTTGTTTGATCAATTTGGGAGGAGCGCGAGTCTACTCGAGATAGACCTTCGCCTTTGGTTACCATCGGGCGAGGTTAGGGAGACGGATATCCTAAGGCGGTACTGGGAGCGCGTTATGGTGCTGAGTTCACTGATGCCCTTTGGATTGGCGAATGCCGGCGACATTCCATGGATCTCATGCATAGGATATTTTGACCCTATTTAGATGTCGGTTTATACGTAGTCTTCGTGGATGACATTTTTGATCTACTCCCGATCAAAGTGGGAACATGATATCACTTGAAGGTCATTTCTGATTATTGAGAGACCTTGTCGGTTGTACCTTGAGTTCGGTAAGTGTGAGTTTTGGCTTGCGAGGTGGGATTTTGAGACACGTGGTGTCGGCATCGAGCATGTCGGTGTGGACTGGGAAGGTTAGGCGAGTGATGAGTTAGGAGAGACCGAATGTCAATCTTGGAATACGTAGTTTCTTAAGGTTAATTTGGGTATTATAAGAGATTCGAATGGGGTGAGTTGGTTGCATCCGGTCGGGCGGGGATCGTAGGACTTAAGCCTCACGGGACATGGACTCGAGTTGGGACGGCCCTGACCATAGAGAGAGAGATCGAGGATGCTCGAACACTCGGGATACGGGTGTTGGTAGCAAGAGGGAGGATCAGCCTTCTTTTTAGTTTCGAGGAAGAATGAAAGACGCGCGCTTCACGCGAGTTTAGGGACCGGGGCCGAGGGATTTGGCATGTGAGGTGGGATTGCCCCCAGGGACAGGGATCCCAGGACTTTGGGACGATGTAATCCCGAGTTAGTCGTAGAACAAAGAGTATCACAGTTCATTCCTCCACTATTCACGAATTCGAGAGGAACCGGTTTGGATTTTGGGGGTCTTATCTGAAACTACTTCTAGCGGCACGAGATGGGCGGAGGGGTAAGAGTGTGGGTCGAAGTCAGGGACAGATCGGAGTTGCGCAGTGGAAGCGTGGTGGACCTTAAGGTGGTAGACATATTTGTTGTTAATGTCATGTTTGACATGGATGGAGTTCGCGACCCTTCCGAGTTGTCACTAATTGGGACCTTAGCCAGGTTGTCATACCCGACACGACCTTGGAATTGGGCTTAGAGGTTAAGGCTTTTAGAGAAGCCAGGAATAGATGTTCTTCCCTAGGATGTAGGGTGAGAGTTGACCTGATAGGTCGGGATTATGGCAGTGTGAGTCTCTGGGTCTGCTCATCTTGGACCCGGGTTGGGTGTACGGTATGTGATGCCTTATGGCATTATTGCGGTCGTGTGCACGGTAACATGGCGATTCTTGGAGTCGGGTGTGGGTGCACGATGCGATCATTCACCACTCTTGGTGAGTGTGGGTTGAGTCACATCTTTACAAAAACTACGTCTAATGAAGACTCATAGTTCGGTCAGGGAAATGTAAGAGAGGCTCGAAGTGTAAGCAGAGTTATGTGTCGAGATGAAAACTACGATCCAGGTTATCCGCGTGGACTTAGAGTTGAGTGATAAGTCGAGTGACTGGATTACAGGATACCCCTTGAAATTGCATTGGGTGTTGTTAGTCGGCCCAAAGGGATCGGTATATGGATGTCATACATGACATGGACTAGTTGGCCAGTCCATTGGGACGATTTTATCGCGGTGACCTTGGGAGAGTCGGCGTTTACAAAGTAAGGATTGTGTAGGGTTACACGTTGTGTGGATTATATCTGGTGTTCGAGACCGCAGCTGCGAGCATCGTCACAGGTCATAAGGGTAGAGGAGCATTTGCCCTTAGTGGAATTCTCCTACAACTTGACCGATTCTGGCGAGTATACGGATGGCTGCATTTGAAGCACATTGTAGCGGAGGCCATGTGATCATGATTATGTTTGGGTAAGGTGGGAGAAAGTTCGATCAACTGGTCTTGATCTGGTCGGGGAACACCTCACGAAAATGTGGGCTTGATATGGCGGCGTCTTCTGGCTCGAGGCAGCGAGGAAAATGTTTGTACGGATGTACGACGTCGACCCTTAGAGTTCGAGGAGTTGGGAATCGTTTTCTTGGAGATGGTCGTCTGAGAGGTGGTCGGGTTCGACGAGCGTGGGAAGCTATCGTGAGATTCGTGATTCTTTCACGAGTACTCTCGAGGAGCATAGGCCTTTATTTGCGCGTCACCCAGGTTGGCTTTACAGCGAGTAACGGGTGTCACAGTATTTCACGTCTTCATGCTCGGAGTATGCGGGGATCCGGCTCATGTAATTGGATTGAGGGCGGATTGAGGTCGACAGTGGGACAGCCGAGGAGGGACCGTATGTATTTGGATAGCCGTGATCAGGTTTTGCGGCCTTGAGGCCAGGTAGAAATTTAGTGAGGGGGTGCTATGGGCGGCCATATGGTGGAGGAGTCCACGTGGGGCCCGCGAGGACACGATGGCGAGTTCCACTATATCCTTTCTTGTTTGTGGATGAAGGTACGTGAGTTAGTGGTTCAATAATTAAATGACGGAGTTTGCATCCGTGGTGGAGTGCACGTTGCATATGCATGTGAGCGATGTGATTGTCGAGGAGATTTCGGGATGGAAATTCCTTTTAAGGAGGGAGAATGAGGCCAGGGGAGTTCTAGTTCTAGGAAAGAGCAAAATCGTAATTTCGATCAAAATCCGAAATTTATTCTCTAGATCTCGGATGACAAAACGGATTTCACCATTGGAATCGTCTCGCGAAATCTAGCTACCACGTCGAATTTCGTCGAATTTCGAGACAGTCGGGATTTGCACGTTTTTCGAGGCATCACGTTTCAGGTGCCGTAAAACAACATGTGTCATGATGAAAGTCACATATAACAGGTACTCATGTTACTTATGTTGCATGAGTAGAGAAATGATGGAATGGACCCAAGATTGGTGCTAAATGCTTCGAATCAAGCTAAAGGGACAAAATGGGCATTATTAAATTTGTTTAAATGAGGAAAGACAAAAGAGGAATAGTGGCATCCTTAAAGACCAAAACGCAAGAGAACCAGGAGCAAAGGCAAGTAGGTTCAGATTGTATTTAGCGGAGAGAGAGTCACTTCTCTAAAAACCGAGATCCGACCCCAAATCCTTCGCCAGCATGAAAGCTCATTCACGCATGGCGCCACGGAGCTGCTCCCATTTTTAGGAGTTTTTGACAAACTCGTGAGGTAGTTTTATCCACTTGAGTTTTACACTTTATTTAAGTGTTATATGATGTTTCTGCTGGTTCGAGGCCTCACTGTTGACGGTCCCAAAACTTTAATTAAATTATTATCAAATTTTGTTTTCAAGTGAGCAGTCGTAACAGTTTTATGGGGTTGTTTAGGTTTTAATTATAAATTTATGCTATAAATCATGCAATACGCATAGGATCTAAAACGCCATAAATCGCCACAAAGCCAACCGACGAAGCAGATTTGTCGGGAACAAGAACTGAGGGTTTCAATCGCTCATAGGAATAATGTTCACAAAATATTTTTGAAAATGTGCTTATTGAGTAATTCAAATCGAATTGCTCGTGAGCCTGATGCTTAGCCTAATGAGCTAATTTTTGTATAATGGAATGAAATTATATAACATGTTTGTGTGATTTAAATTATGTGAATATATGCATGATTATATATTTGCATGTGTTATGTAGTTGTAATGGAATTAAGACTGAGGTCCATATGCACTAGGGCAATCTTAGAACAATAGGAGTTTAGTGTATTGAGGTGATTCTCGAGAGAATAGTTTCGGAGGGTTGACTAAATAATAGTAATTATCGGAGGGTAGTCCATATAAAATATCAATCGTCGAAGTCGGCCCAATTGATAAACATCGGAGGAATCAATCGTCGGAGTCGGCCCAATTGATATACATCGGAGGGTAGTGCACTAAATATAACATCGGAGACGATCCACTACTTATATCGGAGGGTTGTCCACAAATATAAACAAATATCTTTGTTGAAAATAATGTTTCTCACGTGGCTTAGCAAGTGAGGAGCTCGAGGACCCTGGGGATGAGTTGACTGTGCAGACATTCAAGTAGGATCATGCATTTTCTGAATGTGTGTTTGGCTTGAGCATTAAAGGTGCACTTAGCGGAGAGTAGCCTATTTAGGTGATTCCACTACTAAGCATTAGCTCACCGCCGAGGGAACATATTTCAGGTACGTGGATGCGATTTGAGGACTGCATTTAACATAGAAATAGTTTGAGAAGAAAAAGCCGGGTTGTGGCTTTGTTATCATTCTGTAGACACCATGTATTAGAATTTTAGAATTTTAGAATTTTAATATGTGTTGTATAAGAGAACTTAATTTTGAAACTATTGGATATAGTTGGTTTACATTGACGATGAGTATTGGTGGTGGGCCCAAGAGGCCGTTTTATCATATATGTGTCATGTGAATGTTGATTGGGACAGGATACTGGGGTAGAGCTCTCCGCACAAAGGAGACTTTGCCCACCTCGTAAAGAGAGTGAGGGTCATCCGACATCTCGAATACTCTTCCCGCTGGTCGACGGGCGGTAAACTGACCCTGTGGACGGGGCGTCACATGCCACGTGTCATGTGCAAAGTTAGTCAAACATGAGTCAAGTGTGGGCCATGGGTGGACAAATGGCATGATGTCATTGGAGGTAAATCCCAAAGTAGAGGATAAGTGGACAAGGAATCTAAGCCAACCAATGATGGCTTTGACACGTGGGCGCTGGTAGGACAAAAAGAGGAATAAACAGTAAGGGAAAAGAACATCTTCTCTTTTCGTTGATCCGGCTAAGGAGTGGGAAAACGATTTCTAGAGAGAGAGAGTCCAACTTATCTCTAAATTCCTACGACTGGACTGAATCTCGGCTAAGAAGAAGCAAGTTGCTCTACGCTGCAAAGTGACTGGCGCGTGGGCACCGGCTTTGTGGAGTTTCCGACAACTCCGGAGGTGTGGGCCTTCTCCTACCGTTTATTTTCGGTTTAAGAGTCATTAAATGGTTTGGATGGTAAGGAGGTCGTGGAGGGCTTGGTCACCCGGGGTGGACTACATGTTGGAAATTGACTCATTTTGACAACCCGATTGATCTCCGAACGTTATCGTCCATATGCGTTGTTTGTGGGTTAAATCAGGTCGAGTGTTTCAGTCAAAATGGCCGTGAGTTTTTTGTACTCTGGAGTGGGACCGAATGCTGAAACGGCGCTTTCAAAGATAAGACTCAGAAAATCTCCAATTTTCTCAACAAGGGAAAATTGTAATTTCGTAAAAACCTAAATTTATTCTCTAGATCTCGATGATCTAAACTGATTTCACTGGTCGGAATCGCCTCGCGAACCCACACATATGTCGACTTCGTCGACCCGAGACAATGAAATTTGCACGCTTTCAAGGCATCGGTATTCGTGCCAGAAACGAAATGTGATGTGACAAAAGTCACACATAACATGTACTCATGTGACACATGTTGCATGAGTAGAGAAATGATGGGAACGGACAGCCGAGATCGTGCCAAATGTCAAAAATCCAAAGCTTGGGGACATAGATGTCATTTTTTGAATTGTAAGTGAGATAGGACAAAATTCTGAATAGTGGTCATCTCCTTGTTCAAATTAAGAGACAAAACGTGGCAAAGAAAGGGGAGGTGATGCAAGAGGGTGCGTAAATGTCTTTTTTATTTTTAGAGAGAGTAAAGCCACTATCTCTAGATTTCTGGGCTATCCGACCGCTGAATTTTTCTCGTGAAAGCAAGAAGCAAGTCACTTAATGCTATGAGGCCTACAAGTGGGCACCGGTTTTAGGGAGTTTCGACAAACTCCGTGAGGTAGGGGTTTTATCCTACTTGAGTTTTACTCTTGATTTAAGTGCTATATAATGTTTCGGTTGGTTTGAGGCCTTGAACGGCAGTTTGATCGGTTCCAAATCTTGGAACCAAGGTGTAGAAATTTAGACACCCATTTGTACAATCCGTGACTGTCCACGGACTGTTTTAAGCTGTTGTTGGAATTTATGCTATAAATCGTATCGATGCGTGGCGAGGGCCGGAAACGCCATGTTTCACAAAGTGGAATCGATGTTGGATAGTACGTGGAACAGTAACCTGGAGGGTTTCACCGCTACGGAATAGTGTTCATGAAATATTTTTGTGAAATAATGTGTTTGGTCGAGTAATTCAAATCGACCGCCGAGGTTGTTAATTAGCCCATGCGAGCTAATTTTTTTGGTGTAATGGATTGTAGAAATTGCATAACATGTTTGTGTGATTAAATTATGTAAATGTATATCATGTTATACATATTTAATGTGTTATATAAATTGTATTGGAATTAGCATCATGCATTCCATATAATCGGGGCACCCTAGAACAACAAAGAGTGAAGCGTAATGAGGTGGTTTAGACAGAGAATTGTTTCTGAGGGTTGACTAATACTAATAATTATCGGAGTGTGTCCATTACAATATCTGAGGGTAGTTCATATAAAATATCAATCAAGCCGGAGTCGGCCCAATTGATATACATCGAGGGTTGTCCACTAAATAGATACCTTGAAATGGTCCATCACATATATCTGAGGGTTGTCCACAATTAAGAACAAATACCTTGAGAGCTTGAAAAATAATGCTTTCATACATGGCTTAGGTAAGGCGAGGGAGTCAGAGGACTGGGACATGGGTTGGTCATTTAGACATTCAAGTAGGATCACGTATTTGCTTGAATGCGTGTTTACATATGATCATTGCATATGCACTTAGGTGGGGAGTAACCCATTTAGGGTGATTCCACTACTGGCATTAGCTCACCCTGTCGAGGGAATTATATTATTTCAGGTACAGGGAGTAGCAGGGAGGAGACGCGGCTCTCATCTAGAGGCTTACTTTTGAAGAAAGCCTGCCCAGGGCTTTGGTGTGTTTTAATTGGATACATGTAATAGAATTTTAGATTTTAATATATGTTTCAGATAAGAGTAATTCCTTAACTCTTGAAACTATTGTATATAGTTGGGATTATTTGAATTATGCACACTTAGGGCCCAGATCGCTTTTACTAATGTATATATCTTCCGATGTCGATGGGGATGTGTTTTATTCGTAGAGCTCGCCGCATGCGACGCGCCCATTTTCGTGAATATGTACCGCTCAATCTCGACGCTCACGAAGTATTCCGTGGGTCGACGTGGTAGTCAACAGACTTCGGATCAAAAGTCACATTCGACAGCCCACGCACTGCTTAGGACTATTAAAACAAATGAGCTGATATTGACGAAAATTGTCCATATGTTGTTCGTGATAATATTGCTTAAAATGAATGTGGCTTGGGAGTGTGTAAAAGTGAAAGAATTGTTAATGCATGAAATTTAATGTTAACATGGATGTTTGAATTATATGAAAGCAGAACGGTGCGAGCTATTGAACAATTGTTTATTAGCCCATGTGAGCTAATTTTAATGTTATTGCTATGAATAAATTACATGTGGTTAGTATGTGAATTTTGTTAATATATGCATGATTGATATATTGGTACAAAGGTTAGCAGTAATATGATATCGCATTTCATATGCAATCGGGCAACCTAGGAACAATAGGCGCGGGAAAAGATGACATGAAAGAAAATAAAAAAGAAAAATGGTATTGAAAGGAATTTCAAAGGAAGATTTTCCGAAGAATTGCCTTGGAGAGTTGTCCAACAATTCACTTCGAAAGGGCCCATGAATTGTTTCAGAGAATTACCCAACAATTCATCTCGGAGGGTTGTCCACGATTTTAATGAAACCAGTATATTTCTCGAGAACAAAACCTTTGTTTTTGAAAGTAGTGTTTTTCTCACACTTGGCTTAGGCATGAGGAGTCAATGAGGGCTCGAGAAGTGGGAGTGGTGAGTCACAAGCATTCTCATCCATATCATGTAGACATTTGGGTAAATTGTGATGTTTTACTTGAATGTGTTTGTCAGTTAATAAGATAAGAGACTTGTGCAGTGAGTAACCCATATAGGATAATTCCACTACTGGGCATTGCTCACCCTATCGAGGGAAAATTATTTCAGGTACCGAAGGTTCAACTGGGGGATGGGACGCATCCGAGGTCTTAAAGACGGAGAAATGACTATATATGGCCTTGTTATGTATTTTGTAAAAATCTGGGTAAAAGACCCAATTTTGGATAATTGTAAATTAACTCCTTTTTGTATAAAATATACATTTTTGTGAGTATGGATGTAAGGGTCCAATGTATTATTTTACTCATGTATGGGTCCTTTATGATATACACATTGTATTCCATGGTGGTCGATCGATGGTCAAATCTGGACCCTGATCAGCTTCACATTCTTCTTAAATAATTACTTCATGATAAATTATTATAATTGTAAACTTGAAATATAAAATTTGTATTCATTAAATGACGATCAATTTAAGTAAATGGTACTACAATAAAGTATATCCTATTTAATTATTCAAATTATTTTAATTTATGCTTAATTTTAAGTGTAGAAGGCCATATGTTTTACTAAATTACTTAAGATTATAGAGAACTTAAAATTGAATTGTTTTCAACCATGCATTTATATTTAGTTAAAGTCCAAAATTACATCATTGAAATTGTAGCTATTGTACCACTTTTATCTTTGTAATTCTTTTACACATGATTTATGATGCAATTAGTGAGTTTTATTGTAAACCCCGAAGAAATTCAAATTTCCTGAGAAAGAGTAAAATGATAATTTCGGTCTAAATCCATAAATTTTCTAGATCTCGAAAATCTAGCTACCATGTCGAATTTCATCAAATTCCGAGACAGTTGGATTTCACATTTTTCGAGACATCAAGAGTACACTTGGCGCATTTTGAGTGGCTCAAGATGAGACACCTGTCAAGTGTAGGATGAGTCAAACAAAAGGCTCAAGTGGGGATTCATGAGAGACATGTGGCAACATGTGATTGGGTGGAAATCTATGGTAGATGGATAGGGGATAAGGTGTAAGGTGGTCACTTAGAATGTGACATGTGGCAAGTGAGAGGACAAGTTTTCAATTCATATCAATTTCAAATTGGTCAAATTCGGGAGAAGAGAACGAGAGAGAGAGGAGGAAACGGAAAGAGAGAGGGAGAAAGGGAGCTTTTAGAGTGAGAAGCTCTCACTTCTCTCTAGATTTTTCGACAATCGGTCCGTGGGTATTGGTATTGTAGAGTTTCGACAAACTCCGAGAGGTAGGGGTTTTCTCCTACTTGATTTATTCTTTGGCTAAGAGCCATTCGAATGGATAGGGATGTTCCGAGGCTTGAATTGTCGTATATTCAGCTCCAAAGGTTGGGACTAAGTGATGAAATCTCCTAGGAGTGGCTGTTTGGACGCTGAGACCGAGGGCCGAACCTGCTCACATGACTTTGTGCTATTTGTGTTACTCAGCGATTCGAGACGAATTGTCTAAATTGTTGATTAGCACAAGTGTGCTATTTTGGTGTTATTGCTATGAATGAATAACATGTTGTTGTGTGTAAATCTTGTTAATATATGCATGCTTAGTATATTAACATGAATTATTGTGAAATGACATATTGCATTTCATATGCACTGGGGCACCCTAGAACAGTAGGTGTGAGTGCATGACATGTTTTCGAAGTATGTCCACAAACTATGACGCCCCAATCCCCGGGGGTCCGTTGACAACTCGTCAACCCGCGGAAAACCTATGTGTCTCATATCATGAGACCCATACATGAGTAAAAATGGCCACTTTGGCCCATACATCAATACTCACAAAAAATCTAACCAACTATATTACAATAGTTTAAGAGTTATCATAACACTTACTACAAACATATATTAAAATTTAGAATTCTAATATGGTTTACAAAATAATCAATCAAAGCCACATGCCGGCTTTCTTCCTCATACGCCTCTAATGAGTGTCGCCTTCCCGAACACCTTGTACTTGGAGTGGATCCTACGACGGGTGAGCAATGCCCAAGAGTGATAATCTCCTACATGGGTTACCTCACCTTATGCACATGTAATGGTAACCAAACACACTCGCTAAATACATGATCCTATTTGAACGTTTCATGATACGCGGTGACGCGATCACCATTTCCCCACTTCTCGAAATTCCTCATTCACCCTCACCATGCCTAAGCCAAATGTGAGAAAATACTATTTAAAACAAAAGATTTTGTTCTTCAAACATACTACCGAAGCTTCGGTAAAATCTATTGGACACCGAGGCGAATTTGTTGACAACTTCAAACAATCTATGGGTTCCGACGTGAATTGTTGGACAATCTCCCAACCCAATTCTCCAGAAAGTCTTCCATTGAAATTTCGTTCACAACCATTTTCCTTTTTATTTTCTTTCATGTCATTCACTCACACCTATCGTTCTAGAGTGCCCTGGTGCATATGGAATGTATTATGCCATTTCCAAATAATTCATGTTAATATATAAATCATGCATATACTAACATAAATTAACTCACAACATCATGTTATTCAATTCTTAGCAATAACATCAAACTTAGCTCACATGGGTTAATAATCAATAACAATCCAATTTAATTCTAATGGCTCTCACACAATGATATTTTATATAATTCAAACACCATGTTAACACACTAAATTTTCATGCATTAACAATTTCTTTCCATACACAACCCGTTTATTCATCTAAATAATATTTTGCTTACAACACACATGGACCATTTTCACCAACAGCAAACCGAAACCGGCTTTTAATGTACCCCATCCGGCAGGGGCGCAGCCGTCCGTGGGCGTTCTTCACCGCGACGGGTTCCTAAATTTTATGGAACTCAAACTAGCGTCCATTTCCGCCCAACACCCAAACCATAATTCTAATGCATAAATTATAACACAAGCCGCACAAATGTGGGCCGTGGATCGCCCAAACGTGTCCCAAATTTCCAAAGATAAAATTCAAATTTCGGGATCTCCCAAACGCCCCTCACAATTTCATATCATCCAAAGCATTAACACGTTCTCTTAAAAGGGATTAAATCAAGTAGGAGAAAACCCCTACCTCCCAGAGTTGTCGAAACTCCCCAAAACCGGTGCCCACGCGTAGCCCTTGCCACATAGAACAACTTTTCTTCTTGGCCCGATGAGAACCGACGGTCCGAACACTGGGAAATCTAGAGAGAAGTTGGACTTTCTCTCTCTAAAAACCCTCTCTTTTTCAAAATCAAGCCTCCCTCTCCCACCGCTCGGATTCCAAAGAAAAAGGAGAAGAAATGTCTTCTTTGTCCCCTATTGCCATATGTCAAGCCATCATTGGTTTATTCGATTTCTTATCCACTTATCCACCTACCTTGATTTTCTCCAATTAGGAGATGCCACATGTCCACATGGGCCCCACACTTTGAGCCTGTTGACTCGATTTGCACTGACATGTGATGGCACCGTGAGCCACTAAAATAAAAGTTAAGTGTCCCGTGACTCACGTCACATCAAAACGCGCAAAGTCCGACCGCCTCGAATTCGACGAAATTCGACGTGGTATTCGTGAGACGATTCCAACTGTGAAGTCCGTTTACCATCCGGGAGATCTAGAAAATTCCGCATTTCGGAATTAAAATTATCATTTTACCATTTTTCAGAAAATTATAATTTTCTCGGGTTTTACACAAATGAATGAAAATCTGAGGGTTGTCAAAAGAAAATTATATCAAAATTTGTTCGAAGAATTTTTTGGAAAGGTTTCCAACAGTTCACGTCGGAGGATGTCCAATGAACTGTTTCGGAGAGTTGTCCAACAATTCACCTCGGAGGATTGTCCAACGTATTTATTCGGAGGGTTGTCCAATAGAACTTTATCAGAAATTGAACAATATGTTTTCAAGAACAAAAACTTTTGTTTGAAATGCTATTTCACACTTGGCATATGTAATGCGTGAGAGAGCCTGGTGAGTACTGAGGCATGGGATGATGCAAGTGTAGACATTCGAGTAGGAACCATGAATTCACTTGAATGTGTGTTAAGCATTGCATGAGCACTTAGGTGGAGTAACCCAATGTAGAGTACCAACTATTTAAGTATTTGTCTACCCCAGCCAGGATCCCTCTTTCAGTAAGGCGAGTATTCGTGAAGACGGCACTCACTAGACGCCGCTTTTGAGAAGAAAGCATATATGTGGCTTTGATTATATATTTTTGCAAAACATGTCTAAAACATTCTGATTTACACATGTTGTATAAGAGTGTAGTTAACCATTGAAACTATTGTAATATAGTTGGTTATATTTTGGTGAGTATGGAAGTATGAGCCTGACGTGGCCATTTTTACTTATGTTTGAGTCTCGGGTACCCATTTTGTGGCATTGAGGCACTCAATGGCTACATGTATTCCACGAGTTAACGGATTGTCAACGGACCCCCGGGTTTGGGGTGTCACATTTATGTTACAATTCTCATTTACATACGTTAATATACATTTTACCGATGATGTGACCTCACTTTTTGTATGACATATTATTCTTAAGAGATAAAAACACTCATATATTTGTCTATAGTGGAAAAGCAAGATACTTATTCGTTTTTTTTTCTTGTCACAATAAATATATTTCAATCAACCATCTAGATTAAATATTTTAATAAATTAAATTTGAAAAATAAAAAAGTTTTGAAGGTTACAATAGATATACAAACTACTTAATTTGTATTTAATCATTCCATATATTTTCATATATGTAGGCCCGTATATTTTTAATGTTAAACATATTATTGGTCTGATTCATAAATTTTATTTGTATTATAAATAAATAATTATAAAAGATAAAAGCTTGTAATCAATATTAACAACTATAAAAGAAAGCTTAAACTACCATGTAGGAAATGAGTCTCTATTATAAAGAGTGGTTTGTAGTTTCAAACATTTTGCATCTTTAGATAATATTATTCATATTGTTATTATTGAGAGATTATTGCTGTTATTTAATGACAATGCAAGTTATCAATAATAACAATGACAAACAGGAACCTTGGGTAATTTCTTCCAAACACCTCCTTTAATACAATCAAAGACAATATGTCCAACATTTTCCACTTGCTTCTAGATCATCTTTGCCAAGAACACAACTTCCAAGTTTAGGGTGATTATTACAACATTTTCCAACATGGACCATTTCTTCAACAGTTGAAACAAAATAGAAAACCACAAGAATATGTTAATGCATGTTCTAAATAATCAATTTTTTAACCATTTATATACTATGTATTTTTTGTGTTAAAGACTTAATGTTAAAACCAAGTTTCTTTTTTATATTTCTTGTATTTTTGTCCACATAAAAAAAATTGTAATTGTAAAAATAATACATACATACATGTGTGTGTCTATATATATATATATATATATGAAACATGTTCGTAATTTTTATCACATTAAACAATATTCTTAAATAATTTCTAAACAAAAACAAAATGAAAAACCTAAAATTAGAATGAAACAACCATGGCTATAGTACATAGAATATAAATTTTATATAAATGGTATAGATAGAACAAACCTAAGCACAACATTAGTACCATAATGAGGACAAACAATTCGCATCTCCTTAACATGGTCATATGCTTAGAACAAAAGGATAGGAGCTTTTTTTTTCTATGAAAATTAACTTTGAAAAACCGAAGAAAATCACTTCTATAAATACATTGGTATAATTATTTTATGGAAAAATGTTTTTAATTATGATAATATTATATTAATAAGGATAACATTCTAAACACAAAAGCATATAAGATACCAAAATAAGTAAATTTTAAAAGAAAATATATCCTACTTATAGAAATTAACATTAACTTGGAAATTAGAATCAATTTCTAAACGGGTACTAATTTCGTGTAAAAAATCATTTTGTATGGAATAAAATCTTAGACCATTTTATCATAGATATTTCCATCTCATTAATAAATAAATGAGGAAAAACTGTCCTCACACTACCTTGACTCAAGCCCGTCAAGGGTTGGAAATGCTTAAACACTCTTCACAATGCGTCAAGTGTGTTGGGATATGGAGTCTATTCTAATGGTGTCAATTTTGGCTACCTGAATCCTTTTTAAATAATGACTTATTCTGCTTTAATGATTAAAGGTTACTATCTATTCAAAGAATAAAGAAAGCATTAGGTATATCTAGGAAGGTTTGCTTTACCGCGAGTTAGGATCTTTGAGATATAATTAAAGAGGATAATATCGATTTTGAACTTAGGCCCTGAGGGTAAACAACTTAATTAAACACTTATTTTATAAAAATTTATTAGATGAGAGTTTATGTCATAAGTACTTTATTTAATAAGTTATTTGTGTTTGAATGCATATTTTAAAAAGCGTTTATGCTTTATTTTAAAGTGTTTGGGTTGCATTACTAAATAAGCATTTATAACAGTTGAAATTACTGAAATGACCATTATACAAACTTATAAAATTGAAGTGTTTGCATAAATAAGCACTTGTCATAATTTTTTTTTAAATTAAAAAAAACGAAAGAACTAAAAATTAATATTATATATATCATGAAACCATAATAAAAATAAAGCAAAGATTCATTATATACTGAAAACATTTATCTTTCAAATGTAATCTCTACTATAAAAAATAGCTAATTAATCATTCTTTTATCTTCACTTTTGTTTCATATGCATCAAAGAGATTGAGTAAAACTAAATATTCTGTTTTTTTCTTTATTAAAATATTGGACTCTTTCTATAAATCGAACGCGACGTACCATGAATCCTCATAATTATTTAAGGCACACTAAGGCTAGTGCCTCTTAGTAATTCAGGTGCACATGACTTGAGCCGCAAGGGCAATACTTGAGCCGCAAAAAGCCTCGGTTCTCTGAGGCGCAAGACAAGTGGACACCCCCATCCTCGTCCTGACAACCCACAACCTGGAAACTCAGGATATCGGGTGTCCCGGATATCACACTCATTTGTCTCATATAATGAGACTCATTCCGCATATTTAATTCCCAAATATACAAAATATATGGATAGACTATTTAATCAATAGTTCATTTAATAATTATTTTATACAACAAAAGGTATATGTTCCCGTCGAATATAATACATGACAAAAACAAATGAAAACAAGCCTCTGTCTGGTCTCACCGATACTGGCCCCATATATGTCGACGCCGCACCCGACCTATAATTGAAGTGGGGTCCACGACGAGGTGAGCAGTTTCAAGAGAGAATAACTCACGCTACTCCATCTAAGCTACATTACAGAATTTGGCCGCACAACAAATACACATCCAAGTCAAATGTCTACATGAATGTCATATGTCATGCATGAAATGTCATCATGCCCATATCCCGAGTCACTGATCACCCCACACATGCATATGCCAAGGCGAAACCGCCACCCAGATACCAATGACCCATGTATCGAGCCTCATCGCTCCATTACCCAATGCAAGTGGCAATGGGCAATCAACCTGTCAATCCCACCCTATCACACAACTCAAGTCTATGTGATAACTGGCGATCAGGTGTCTTCTTTCTGGGGCAACATAACTTCGCATCACACCGTTGCGCCCTTACACCCATATTACAAAACTTTCGGATCACACCTGGTCTTCATAGAATCTATGTTCCTGTGCTTTTCACCTTATGGCTAACGGTCCTTCTTGCTCCGCCAACACATATTATTTATTTATTTATTTTATTTTATTTTTTAACTGTGGAGACATCAATTGATGTCAGCCCAGCAGAGCTCACTACCCATTCATCAACAATGACGAAGGGTGACCACACGATGTAACACACCCAACATAATGTGATGTCCCTGTGCATATGCAATGCTAATGCCACTGTAGGTTCTCATGTTACATGTATGATGCACACTACATGGAACATTCTACTCAATCGTACTTCATGCCAAGTACCATGTAAACATATATAATTCACATCCATTATGTTAATACATTTAAATACACATATATTAACATATCTGACACATATTCATCATGTTATTAAATTGTCAACAATAACACACAAAAAAAACACTTCACATAAAATAACCATTCCCGCCATACTAAAAATCTAGACTTAATCGAGAAATTCTATTTTAATGGCTAAAAATTTAGCCACAAACTCGGCCCAAAAACTGTCTCGAAAAATAATTCACTATAAAATCCATAACAATCCGGCTTCAGTCCCGGACTGATCACCTATGGCTACAGGCAACCCCCAACACCAAAATATTTTTTTTTTCCAATTTTATCAATTTACCTAATTCCGCATAAGAGCCTCGAATCAAAACCAATCTCAAACTCCACATGCACTCCGGCCCGAAACCGCCACAACAAAGTCCAACATGCATTCCAACAAATTTCACACCAAAACCTATCGATACTCGACTTAAAAACTCGTCCCGACCGTCCGAAAAACAATTCATGGGCTAAACACGTTCCGTCATAGCTCTAACCCACACGACCATTTACGACCCTTAAATCAAAAGGAACCCGAGTAGGAGAAACCCCTACCTCTTGGAGCATGAAGCACTGAATCCTTCCGTTCTTGGTACCTACTCGTAGCTCTAGTCGAGTAGACCGACCCACTCCTGCCACCGAACCCGGCCGTCGGAACACCGTAAAAATTGGACAACTTTTGTTTTTGTTTTTTTTTCCTTTTTTCTTCTTTCTTCTCCACGACCTACTGCTTCTCCTTTCTTCCTTTTATAATGCTTTTTTTGTTTTATCCTTTCCTTTCTATGAACCTTTTCTCTTTGCTTTTTTTCTTCTTCTTTCTTTTGCTTTCTTTCCTCTTTTACCCAAAGAATTCTTTTTCTTTTTTTTCTCTCATTTCATTTTCTCATTCTTTCTTCTCATTTCTCTTTTCTCGCAATTTCTCTTCTTTGAAACACATCAATCGTATAAAGAGCTGATAAACTTATCCCTTATCATTTCATGCCATTTCATGGTGGCCATTGTTTTTCCTTCATTTTCCTTTATTTCTTATTCCCTTTTATGACATCACAATATGGTTGATAAAGAATGACCTAAAGTGAACCATTGACGGCTGCTGCCACTTAGTACAGCTGTATGATCCCCTAATTTAGACTCAAAATCAAAGGTCCATCGACAAACTGGTCAACTCAAGGAATATTCGTGATGTCGGTTACCCGACACCACTATGGAAAATCGGGTGGTAGTCTTCAGACGGAGTTATACCCAAGGTACAAACCTGTCCCAACAAGTTTACAATGACCACACAGGGTCCACATGCAAGTATAATAATGGCCACTTGGGCCCCTACATCAATACTCACAAAATATCCAACCAAATATCTTACATGGTTCAAGAATTAACACACACTTTAATACAATATGTATTGCATCCGTTTCTCCACTCTCGATTCAAAGCTGAGACCGAAAGATTTACTAAAATAAGCTTCCCGTGAACATTCCTAACCATTTACATGGCTTCTAGCCAAAGATTAACTAGCCAGATTAACGCATAGAGTAGGAAAGATCTACCTCTTGTTCTTAGAACTCACAATCGAATTAATCATGCGAACTGGCTTCATGCATAGAAACAGCTTTAACTTCTTGCTTTCAGTCGAGAATCGATGGATCTATCGACCGGAATCTGAAGAGAGAGGTCTTTCTCTCTACAAAACCTCAAATCTGACCCACGCATCTCCTTCTCTCTTGTTTTGGCTTTCCAAATAATGGAAAATGATCACTAGCCCCGGCTCTTACAATACTTATTATCATTAACAATTCGACAATTCCCATCTATGTCCTTACAGATTTTGATATTTGGCCTATCAGTGATCCGGCTCATCATCTCACAATCTTGCTGGCAGCATGTCACAAAGTACATATGTCATTGACTTTGTCACATCATGTCTCTCAAACCCGTTTTTAAAGGCACCGGAAGACTTCTCGGTGCCTCGAAAATGTGAAATTCAGATTTGTCTCGAGATTCGGCCAGTCGACGTGTGCTTCAGATTTCTTAAAACGATTCCAATGGTTAAATCCGTTTTGTTATCCAAGATCTAGAAAAATTTTGGTTTTAGTTAAATTACCAGTTTTGCCTTTTTGAAATTGGAATTTTCTGGAATCTCTGAAATTGCACCATGATAATAAGGCACACACCCCACTCCTTGAAAAAGTAAATTCCATTGTCTCGGAATTTGATGAAATCAAACAGGGATAATGAATTTGCGAGACAATTCTAACGGTGAGAAGTCGGCTTAGCTATCGAATCTAAAATTTCAAGGTTTAGCACGACACTATTCCCGGCAAAATTATGGTTTTGCCATTTTTAAAAATCGAATTTTCGGGTTTTACATTCTCCCCTTAAAGAATTTACGTCCGAAATTCCCACATATACTTCAACACATACATCACGATCAATTCAATTATCACATGACTAAACATATATACCTTCATCTCAAATAAAGGATGGCGAATTTATAGATGTCCTCACGCTCCGGAGTTTACGCCTCCTCCCACTCCTCGGTGCCACCACCCAGCACCTTCACAGCCTTCATAGTCTTGCGTCACAAAGCGGTTTGACTATCATGATACACTTTGGTCCTCTCTGAGTCCATTTATCAACAAGCTCGCCCAATCTACTACATGAGTGGGATGCGGGTGTATTTAGGAGCATGAGACATGATCGTCAGTGAACACTTTCGATAAACTCGGCGTTGGTACCGCTAGTAGAAACTATACCCCGCACCCTCAAGTACCGAAGGATGCGATATATCTGGCGATAGCTTTCAGCTTGCCAAAGGCTAATCACTCCCTCTTTGGCGCAGCCAGAGAGAGAGAGAGAAGAAGAGAAAGAGAGAAGAGAGAGAAGAAGGAAAGAGGAAAGAGAAGAAAGAAGAGACATGATCTCACCTCAGACTCTAAAGGTCGTGGGTAGATGATGCCACGGAATAACTCTTTTGGCCGATACGGGCCGTGAGAGAGACGTTTACGATATCAATTCCACCTTCGCCCTAAGGTGTCTGCTAATCAACTCGGACTTGTGGTGGATCTCTCTACCTCGGTTAACAACCTGGAATCGGGCATGACCTCCCATATAATGCCTCATGGGGCGACATGCGTATCTCGCTTTGATAATATTATTATAAGCGAACTTGATAAGAGGCAAACCTCCTCCCGACTGCCCTTGGATCCCGGAATGTAGCATGCTCTCAACAGCATGATATTCCTCTATGCTAGCATAGTCCTCTTGGGCCTTAGTGCGTGGATGGAAAGCCGGTACTCATCCTCAACTGTGTCTCCATGGCTCTCTGGAAACTCTTCCAAAAGTGAGTCCTAAACCTGGGATCCCAATCTGATACTATGGAGACTGGCACTCCATGCAACCGTACAATCTCTCGTTTGTACAACTTGCAGAATTCTCCGATGTGGGGTCATCCATACGGCCCGATATTATGGGCTTAATGCGGCAGGTCCACTATCCTCACCGCATCATACTTCCATGATGTCGGGTGGTGGCAATGGGTGCAAATCCATCATTAAGATGCTCCGCTTCACTGCGCTGCACTCCAATGCATTTGGATAACCACGCTGGCCTCTGATGCTCCAGCTTTAATCTGTTATGACACGTGAGATATCATTGAACAAATCCACTAACATGTCTCTTCGTCTCGCTCCGGGTATCTGGCGTGAAGATCATGATACATCTTACGTGCACACGGATGCGCCATGAGAACAATGATTCGGAAGGATCTCCTCTCTCGGCACCAGTTGAACCTGATCAGTCCCTAACACTGAAGACTATCGTTATGTGAATGGCCCGGCCTGAGTCACTGTACGGCAGCCTCGATCCCGATGGAGCCATTATCTGGGTGTGCGCCTTGGGACTCACAATCACTGCGCTTGGTAGGGAAGGCGTAGCCACTAAGCTCCCAAACACCACTGAAGGTTCGTTCCTTTGCAATGCTGTAAAGTCGAGGCGCCCCACCTGATCCCCGAGCATAACCACTCTCGGGAAACCCACACTAGCCGGTGCCTCCCGTGACTTTATTTTGAGTCATCAGCCACCGCATTTTGCGCACTGGGATGGTCGCTACGCAAAGTGAAGTCGCAAATCCTGCACCATATTCCCACACTCCATCTGGTTGTCTCATATTAAGTCATTTGAGTAGAATCTCTTAGGACTTTTGTGGTTCGAAATACCTGGAATTGCTCACCGCACAAATAGTGGCTCCATATCTTCAGCAGGAGCTATAAGCTACCAACTCCATGTCATGCGTAGAAGTAGTGCGCTCGTGGTTTCTTTAGCTGTCGTAGACCACTAAGCTACCACTCTCTCGGTTACATCAGAACACATCCCGATCAGTCCTTCGAGGCCATCACAATCCATTGTGCCCTTGTCCCCTTTCAGGACCTATCAGAATAAAGGATGTCGTCTCAGAGCCTCCTTTAACTCTTAGGATACCCTGCCACTTTGGTCATTCTGCTCCTTATGACCTCCTTTAGATTCGATCAGTCATAGTCGCGACTAATCAGAAGTCCTCAATGAACCTCCACCTTTTCCTATCAATCTCTGGCTCGTATCTCGAGCGACTTAGGCCTCTCCCAGTCCTGCAGCCTCTACCTTCCGGGGTCTACGGCTGACTGACACTCGTGTCCCAGGAATTTCACCTCAGTGCAAACTCACTTCTTTGAACTTGACATACAAATGATGATTCCAGTGCCCTGGAGAACACCTCAAACGATCCTCTCATGGTCCTCCTCATACTGGGAATATATCAAGATGTCGTCGACAAATACCACAACAAACTGATCCAAATAGGGTTGGAATACACAATGCATGAGATCCATGAATGCCGCTGGCGCATTCGTCAATCCGAAAGGCATCACTATAAACTCAAAATGTCCATACCGCGTCCTAAACGTTGTCTTAGGGATATCTGCCTCCCTAACTCAACCGATGATAATCCGCATGGAGATCTATTCGGGGATAGACCGCACTCTCTCACCGGACAAATAAATCATCAATCCGCAAGAATGGATATCGATTCTTGATCGTGAACCTTGTTCGAACTGTCGATAGTCGTATACAAAGCGAAGGGTATTATCCGCAAATAGTGAGCACCCCAAGGTGAAGTACTTGGCCTATCGAAACCCCCCGTCCAATAAATCTCAGATCCTGACATTGAGTTCTTGCAATCGAATCAAGGACATCCTATGTGGAGTCATAGAAATGGGCGACTTGATCAGAACTCAATAACAAAAATCTACATCCTCATGGTAATCCCTGCACCATCCTAAAAACATCCTCATACTCACAAACCACCGTAGGTAGACTCGAATCCATCTCACCTCGCCCTCTCTAGGGTAAGGCTTCGTTAGCCAACCCACCAACCGGCCCGCGCTACTTCAGTCAGACACCGTCTCGGGTAAAGCATCATGCTTATCCTCGAATATAACACAACGACCATCCCGTGTGTACAAGAACTCTCCTGGCACGAACATACCACACAACTACGTGTCACAACCAACCCATGCAATAATGACATCGACCCGACATGTCCATAACCCGAAGGTCCACCGTGAGTAGAATCCCTAAGATCTCTAGCCTGGCCAATCCCGACATATTTCGTATCAACCTCACCCTAGCCCCTAGAGAGAACCTACATGCAACGACTTTGGGTCTCAACGCCTGGGGCCCAGCTTTTGCACAATGCAAGAATGAATGAATGAGATGCATCAGAATCAAATAAAACTCTCGCCCATAAATGAAAGAGTAAGAAAGTACCCCCAGATCACCCCCGGGACCGGGTTTGCTATCTCGCTCCAGGTAACGGCGCAGACATGCCCCCGAGTCCCCCGAAATCCCACCGGCCCCGTCCCTCGACCTCGACCCATAACTTGGCCTCTCTGGCCTGCCTGTGCAACCGAAGGTACTTGTGCAGCACCCAAAGCCTGATACCTATTCCCTTGACCCATAGTGGGAACAAATTGTGTCCGTGCCGATCCTAATCGATGACTCGACCGGGGCATCCCCAAAATCCAGATCCTTGCCTCCGTGGCAATCCCTCCTCATACGCCCCAGGCCGGGCCGGCGTAAGAAACAAAGATCCGCCCGTCTAGCCTATGCTCCTACTCCTGGCCCTCGGGCCTGATAGCCCCGACCCTCGACTCGCCTGACAGCCCTCTACCGTCCCGTGGATCCCTGAAACATAAGTCCCCACTGCATTCGTGAACTCCAAAGAATGTCGACCCTCCTTCCTTACCAAGATCGCATCCTGATACTCTAGCATCAGCTATCTCACCCCTCTATGGCCATGGCCGTCCCAACCATAACGTCCATATCCTCGCAAAAAGAAGTCCCTGATAATCTGGGCTCGATGGACAATCTCGCACCATCCTCAAATCTCCCCCACCTCGGGCCGATTGTGGCCAAGAAGTCCGCAAAACGGGCAGCCTTGTGAAACCCCAGCCACGTACTCCAGTATTGTCATGTCTCCCTGCCGTAAGTCTAGGAACTCTCAGGCCTTGACATGCCTAGCAGACGCTGGAAAGAACTTGCTCATAAAGAGCTCTCTGAAATCTACCCAAGTCATAGTCTCCACATTTCTGGAGGTCTTCACCCAATCCCACCATATCAAGGATTCACCCGCTAGCTAAAAAGCCGCTTAACCCGACCGTAGTAGCGGAGGTAAATCTATAGCCTTAATACTTTCAATCCGACTTGAATCCAATGGTTAGCTACCAATGGGTCCCTTCTCCCCTGAATGTCGGGGGATGATATGCTCTAAACCTCTCAAGGTTACTCATTCCTCCGACCCCTACTTACACCAATTTCATACAATAAGGGTATCGTAGCACCCATAGTCTCCATAAAGCCTAGGGTAAAAAATACGCATCGGGCCATAGCCCCGTGAACGACCTCAGTTCTCGCTGGCAATAGCCGTCACACTGGGCCAAGCACCAAATATGAGAGATTTCAGGCACAAGTCATTAGTGATGCATGATGCCAACACCACAAACAGCGCCCCAAACACCTATGATCATGCTTTCTAACTCTAGTGTCTTTGTTTTCCATATATCAAATCATGCATAAATGCACACAACATGTTATACACCAAAGCACATAAAAAACATAATGCATGCAAGGTTCTAATCCTTCCCAAGATTGCTGAAAATCACATACCTAAACCCCGGCGATCGAAATGCGGATGCTCATACGTGACACACCTTAATGACCATGGCCTAAACCCATATCCCTTAAGCCCTAGGTATTTGTGTACTTATGCTTTGATACCAAGATGTGACACCCCTATCCCGCGGTTCCATCGAACTCATCAACTCAAGGAAATCCCATGGATATCTAAAACCCATATCACGCCATTCGTCTCATATATTGAGACTCATTCCTTGCTATTTAATTCCCAAATAAAAAATATATGATAGATCATTTAATCAACAAATTCTCAGATACAACAAAAAGGTATACATGTTCCGCTTCGAATATAATACATGACAAAAAACAAAATAAAGCCCCATCCGCTCATCCCCATGTGGTCCCATATGTGGGTCGTACGCTCGCAGACCGACCAGACCTAAAAGGGGGTCCTGACGACGAGGTGAGCAAAGCTCAAGAGAGAATGACTCGGCAAGGATACTCATCTAAGTGCACATAATGGTCGCACAACAAATACACATCCAAGTCAAAATGTCTCATACGAATGTCATATGTCATGCATGAAATGTCATCATGCCCATATCCCGAGTCACTACATCACTCTCACATGTATATGCCAAGTGTGAAAACCGCACAGATACTAATGACCCATGACAGCCTCTGCTCCATTACTCCAATGCAAGTGCCAATGGGCAACCAATCCCGAGTCATCCCGACTCCTATCACACAACCCGAAGTCATGAGACATTGATCGCAGCGGTCTTCTTCGGGGCAACAGAACTTTCGAATCACACCGCTGGTCTCTTTACACCCATGTTCTAAGCTTTCACCCTCGTGGGGTTAACGATCCCCTCTTAGTCCGCCCAACACATTATTTATATTTATTTTATTTTTATTTTTTTTAACTGTGAGACATCTATTGGACGTCGTCCAAAATACGAGCTCACTACCCATTCATCAACAATGATGATGGGTGACTACTTAATTCCATGCACATACACCCAACATAATGTGATGTCCCTGTGCATATGCAAATGCTAATGCATCAGAGGTTCTCATGTTACATGTATGATGCACACTACATTGAACATTCTACTCCATCGCACTTATGCCAAGCACTATGTAAACATATAATTCATATCCATTATGTTAATACATTTAAATACACATATATTAACATATTTGACATTCATCATGTTACTAAATTGCCAACAATAACACACAAAAAAAACACTTCACATAAAATAACCATTCCCGGCCATACTAAAAAAATCTGCACTTCTAAATAAAATTTTAGTCTCTATTTTAATGGCTAAAAATTTAGCCACAAACTCAGCCCGAAAACTCAGATCGAAAGCAAAGCCTTCACTATAAAATCCATATCGGGTCCGGCCGGTCCCACGACCACCCATGGCTACAGGCAGCCCCCAACACCGAAATATATATATATTTTTTTCCAATTTTACAAGTTCCGGACAACAGCCCCGGAATCAAAACCATGCTCAAAACTCGTCATGCACAGTCCAAAAACTGGCCACAACAAAGTCCAACATGCATTTTCCAATAGTCCCACACCAAAACCGGAGCGGATACCGACCTTCAAAACCCGGTCCTGGACTGTTCGAAAAATAGTCTCATGGCCGAAAACTCAATCCTGTGATTAATCTAACCCACACGACCATTTACAACCCTTAAATGAAAAGGAACTCGAGTAGGAGAAACCCCTACCGGAGCAATGAAGAATCAATCCTCCCGCTCTTGGTACCTACCAGAGCTCAGTCGAGTATACCAACTTTAATTCGGCTACCTAACTCCCAAATGCCGAACACCGTGAAAAATCGATAACTTTGTTTTTGTCTTTTTTTTCCTTTTTTCTTCTTCTTTCTCCACGCACCTTTGTTCTCCTTTCTTCCTTTTATAATGTTTTTTTTTCGTTTTCTCCTTTCCTTTCAGAACTCTTCTTCTTTAGTTTTTTCTTTCTTTCCTTTGTTTCTTCTTCCTTACCCAACGACTTTTTTTTTCTCTCTCTCATTTCATTTTCATTCTTTCTTCTCATTTCTTTCTCAAGAATTTCTCTTCTCTTTTTGGAGCACATTGACCGTATGGATCAAAGAAGGAAACTTCCTCCTCATTGCCTCATGCCATTTGTGTGGCCATTGTTTTTCCTTCATTTTTCCTTTATTTCTTATTCCCTTTTTATGACATCATACAACATGTGGCTTAATAAGAGCCACACCTTAAAGTGAACCACTTGGATTTTCCAAGTGTCACTTGATGAGTGCCTAAAACACTCAGATTATACCCGCTGGCTTTTCGCTTTAAGTGTTTAATTTGCATTTATATTTAATTACGTAGTTTTTGTGGCCGGATACCGACGGTGATCGTGTGTATGCAGTGCGATAGAAAAAGGCAGCTTTTGGCCACCCCGAGCGCAGGAGGCAAAGGCGTATGACGGCCGCACGTCGCGACGCCCCAACGCCGTGGACGCGGTCAACCAATATAAAGTCATCATCGCAACGCCTCGACGCCAACGCGCGACGTAAGTGCAGTTCCGTTTCTCAGCATTAAAAGCAAACGAGGCGCCAAATCGGGTATCGTGAAGCCGTGACTGATTTTAAAGGCACCCAAATCCGCAGTAGCAAGAACATCATCTCGAAGAAGAGCCCGTGATTTGTATTGTTTCCTGACAAGAGAATGATGTTTTATATATCGCCTATTGATATTTTCTTATTCATTATGTTCTTAGATCTATACCTAGTATCATAACCCCGTCACGCTTGAATGGATTAAAGTTTATTAATTTATATTATTCATTGAGTTATGATTCATTATAATCGTTTACATCCGTGGACCAATTTATATGGTAATGCCATGTATTAATATAGATCTATACTAGAGATCCGAGATTCGAGAGATGAGGATACCTAGGGATATGAGTAGAGCAAATTCTTTGGTTGGATTCGTAAATAGAGATATTTCCGATCCAAGGTGGTACTAAGGTTAGAACATTTAAGCATTTCAAGTACCGAAAGTCAGTAAGGGTGTAGATACACCCAATTCTACTAGCGAAATAGGCGACATACCTGAGAGAGGGTATCTCAGAACAAGATCACTCATGATGAATAAATCATAAACTGCATCGAATAATATCACCTTTGTGAAATAATCCATTGAAAGGTAGGGAGACATGACCCTAGCTTCCATCACATAGTAATTCTTTCAGACGCTTTGTTTATTTTACTCAGACATTAGTAACTTATACACAATACATATATTCGTATAATATTTGAAAAGTAAATCAGAGCCAACTCACCCCATCCCCAAGGATCGATATCCGTACTCCATTGCACATCAGGACATTGGGCGACGCATAGATTGCTCACATAGGCGTACATTTTATACACCACTGCCAGCCTCGCTGCTTTTTGCGCGCCGTTGTCGGGGATAGGTTTAAAGTGATATAGAGAATAAAGCAATTAGATATTATCGAAATTTTTTGTTTTTATTTGTATTACGCGCCGTAATTGGCCCTCGTTGTTTCGTGTGTGATTGCAATTTAGATTTCAGTAAGTACATGCAACGACGAGATCAGGTTGACCAACATCTGTTCGATCCTCGAAACAGAAAGAACTTAGATTAACACGCCAAGAACAAGAACAAACAAATTTTAGAAATTTAGCAAACAGGACAGACAATGAACCACGTGATCTTAAAGATTGGAGCAATGACGCCACGTGAGGCCAATGGGAATAACTATGAATTCAGCACCCAGCCGTTTATACAGCCAGATGATCCATACATGTTGTTGTGAGGAGTTTCAGACTCCCGCCTACAGCCGCTCGGGACAATGACGACGACCACCCATTCGTAAACAACTTTAACCTAAGTCAATAACATTACAGATGCTTCGTAACATCTGCTTCACGGATTACCCCATGGAGAACCCAATATGCATTTGACCAACTTCCTTGAAGTTCGCGATACGATCATACAATGGTTGATCAAGAAGCCTCAGGTTGCGATTGTTCCCACCGGTCACTAGGTGTTATAGAGCTCAAGCATTGGCTAACTACAAATACCGATTCCATTACTCGTGAACGATTTAGTGCAGAAATTCCTAACCAAGTTTTTCCTACCTTCGAAAATTGCACAACTTGTGCAAGAGATCAATACTGGGGCAACTGTAGGGGGAGAACTCGTGCAGGCGGGATAGATTCCACGAACTATTGGAGAAAATGCCCACACCACCGACCTGACTGCATGGATACAGTCCACACTTTTATAATGGTCCGAGGAAATGCTTAATTAGAACAGTTGATTGACGCCTACCGAGAGCACTTAATAAAAGAAACCACACTGGTTTGGTGAAATTATGGAAGATGCTGCACCAATACAACCAACGGCTCAGTGGAGAAGAATACACCAAGAAGCTCATGGGTGGCACTGATAATGAAGTGCTAAACAACTGTCAATCATGTCGCACAAATGACTCAAGTAGTTAACTAGATGTAAAGAAGGTACTGCACGCCATACGTACTAACCCATTGAGTCAGGTGAATTATGTGGAGGATGAAAGACAATAGCACAGAATGTCAGTCAGAAACCAAACAGCTTGAGCAGCCCAGATGTCAAGGTTCAATCGAATCAATCACAAAGAAGAAGGATGTATGGGGAAACAAGACGACCAAAAACTGCCAAGGGTGGTATAATAAGAATCGTAACACTGTAATCAAACCAAGGGTATGATTGAGGAATAATCAGAACAATATGCCATCGAACCGAGTTAGTGAACCACCTCCCGAGAAAAAAAGCCGGATCAGAACAAGCCCTCGCACGCATGCTAACCTCCCACTCGCTTCATGAATGACCAAGAATATGCAAGAGTAAACTCCAATTGGAACAAACTGCTGTTACGCCTGAGAAATTTGGAGGTACAAATGGGTCAAATGGCGAACTTATTTACAGAAAGGCAACCGGGTTCTTTACCAAGCAATTCAGAAGTAAACCCGAGAAGAGATGGGAATGAACATGTCAAAGCAGTTACGCTGAGAAGTGGTAAAGAATAGGAGACCAAGGGGCAATCCCGCCATGTAGAGGAGGTGGAGACTCCGAGAAAGTCATCCAAATTGCTTAGAATGATGGGAGGCAGATAAAGAACAACCTGGGGAGAAACATTCAGAGGAAACACATCAAGCAAAGGACAACCCACAATTCCACATCCACACGCCAAAGAAGCATAAGTCGGATAAACAGCTCACTAAATTCATGGAGGTGTTCCAAAAAGTTATTAATATCAATATCCCATTTGTCATGCCTGCAAAGAAATGCCCGCCATGTAAAATTTATGAAAGATATTCTGGTCTCAAGATATGATCGCTGATTTCGCGCTAACTTAATCCGAGGAATGTAAGCCATACTCAGGAAGCCGCGAAAAGCTAAAGACCCCAAAGGGGGCCACTATCCCATGCACCATCGAAATGCTATCTTCGAGAGCTCTTGTGATTGGGGTGCCGCATTAATCTCACGCTCTTATCCATTTTAAACGCTTTGGGATTGTGAGGTCTACCAACTATTACCACACACAAATTCGGCCAAATGATTTCCTTGAAGCATCCGAGAGGGGTAATAGAAGATGCCCTGTAAAGGTTGACAAGTTTATCTTCCTGCCAGAGTTTCATTGTATTAGATATGAAGAAGATAAAGAAATAGCTCCATAACTGGGTATTCATTTCAGAACTCCGGTGGCAAATGATTGATGTTCAGAGGGGAGAATTGAAATTGAGAGGTGACGACTGCAGGTCAAGTTCAACGGTGAGCTCGTCGTGAGACATCCCGCCAGGAGAGGATATCGCCCATGGCGTGTAGATAGTGATTTAAGACTCAAAAGTGCTATTTTGAACCCTATATTAGATAGGTTTTGAGTGCTTTTGCGCACTAATACCGCCATTTATGCCAATTGAAGTCTGTCTCTTTAGTATCACTTATGCCGCAGTAGAGGTTATCTTTGCCGTTTCTTATGTTTCAAGGTGACTTGGGAGTTCAATATCGAGACATATGATGAATCATGAAGATCGAACTCAATCTGTCACCATCAAACGTGCACTTTCAAAAATCAAAGAAAGAATGAAGGCAAAGTGATGGAAATCATGCAAAGTAGAGACGTAGCAAGGCAGTTGATGAATCAAGAAACTTCAAATTTCGCCAAGATTGCGAAAAATTACCGGGATTGCGAAAATTTCGCAACCTTAGCAAAAATTTCGCAATCTTAGCGAATTGCCACTCGCTAGACTAAAATTTTCGCAGGCAATCGTCTAGCAAATTTTGCATTTTTGCTTTCATTATACTTTTCGCAAGCTAGCGGAATTCACCTAGCTAGCGAAATCAACCATGCCTAGCGAAAATTCTTGATTTCGCTATCTCTTGGTGATTTCGCTTAGTTGCTTTTAAATTTTCATGGAAGGCGAAATTTTTGTTTCATTTAGCGTAAATCGTTTCACCTAGCTTAAATGCACGTTTGCTATTTTTTGTAATTAATGCAACCACTTCAATTTTGGTGTATTACTTCCTCTTGTCCTAAAATTAGCCAAATTAGCTTTTTGTGGTATTTTCATACACTGGGTGGCCTATATAAGCCCCTCCCATTTTAGAAACTCCTACAAACAAAGTAAGGAAGAAAGTGAGGAAATAAATTAAATTAAGAAATTTTTATATGTTTTTTATTTTGTCTCATAGTTTAGTTAGGTTTTGCTTTCTCTTCTCCTTTTCCTGATTTTCTTTGATGTCAAATAACCTCCTTGAGGATGACAACCTAAGAGATGTCACTGCCTCTTTCTTTGGAAGAGAAGGAAGCTAGCTTGGTGGTGGGGCATATGCAAAGGTCTTCTGTATTAAAAGCTATAGGTAATGTGTTTATGGCCCTATCTTCTCAAAATAGGGTTGAATATATTGAATGTTATTAATTGCCAACATTTCATTTATTTAAAAGCTGTGATACAAGGTATACTATCATAGATGCACTGTGGTTCCCCATTAGACGGTCTCACGAGCCTCTAGATGATATTTAATGTTAGTGTCAATCAAAGGGCCATAGATGCATGTTATCTCAAGTGACTAAATAGGAGCTACTTGTTAGGTTTGCATAACATAGATCCGGCTAGGCTCGACTAGGTCGGCTTGTCATAACGCTGAGATAAAAACCCGAGGACACTTGTTTGCCCTAAGTTACCAAGTTAGTGACCTAAATCAAAAAGTTAACTTTCAAACTTATTTAGTTTTGCTAATTTCAATAGTTAAACTACTCACAATCGTTGAAACAACCAAAAAGTCCAAATAGGAAAGCCCACCTCTCGCACTTATGCAAATTATTCCTGGGATGAAACCCATCCCGTGTTCGACTTAGACCACTATAATGCAGCGAGTTTACTACTAAGAAGAGGTAGGAACTTAGGTGTATATAAATTTTGTTGATTTTAGCTCAGCCTACTCCGTGGCACGTAATCAAACAGCGCTGGCCATGGGACGGTGCCAAAACTACGAATGAGGTTGAAGTGAACTTTCCTTGTGATCACCATCACAAGCAGGTAACCTTTTAACTCTTTTTGTAACCAGCTTGAACTCCGCCATCACTTTGCAAAGGACTCCAATCGTTGCCATCCGCTTAATTTTTTTTTTTTCATAGCTAATTTTAACCTTTTTGTAAGTTTGGGTTTGTGGGTTTTATTATGGTTCCCGCTTGCAATGGCCAGGTATGCTAGTTGCCGGGACAGTAGGAACTCTGTAAAGACTGAGATAGAATTAGTACAACCCGAACGCACAAGGAAGTCAATACACCGATACCATGATCCACCACTATGAACAACGTAGCCACTGAACCCCAATGAATCCAATACCATAGAATCATGAGGGATCACATCCTCCAGGAGTTAGTGCCCCATCTCGTATCATTCCTCCCACAAGATGAAAAGAGGTCATATTTGGTACCCCTACTCCCCACATATCATGAAAAGGGAAAATGAAAATCCATACACTATTAGGGATTTTGAGGAGGTTCGCAATACTTTAAGGAAGGTATGATGGATATGGATTTGCTCGGGCTAAAAGCATTTCCACCGACCCTAAAGGACAAGGCCAAGATTTGGCTGGGAACTGACTGAGGCCTAGAACCATAAGTGAAATTCGAGCGTATGTAATTCCCGAAGAAGTTCTTCAAGGTCATAAGGATCACAATTTGAAAAGACAATTACACCTTGCAAACAGATGGTGAGAGGTTTTACCTGTCAGAGATTTATGGAGACCATTGTGTATGCCCATGACATGGGTTTAGACATGGATGTCGGTAAACCATTTCTATGACTGAACCCCACCTATGAAACAATTAAGGAAACAATGCGCTGGGGTAACTTTCGAAACACCCGCACGAGGCCATGGACTTCTCAACTATAAATAAAACCTCTAAGGCATGGACGAACCTCATTCAAGGAGAATCAAGGCCTAAGGCACTCAAGTACTGTGGGGAGTCCATTCATACACTTTCCTGAGGACACACTCGACGAGAAAATTCACCATTTTAAGGATCGATGAGACGGAAATAAAAATCAGCATAAAATGCACAAGAATGAGTTATCAACATTTTCAACCTTCTCGCTACAATCGCTATCAAATGGGTCACTATGGGAACAATGCCAAGAGAATGTCCAAATCGTGGAATCAGGATCACCATCATGCTCCATTTGGCAATTCAACATCCATAATTGGAAAACTATCAAACATGCCAGGAAGCCAAAACCCTGGGAGAGATCCCTCCGCCAGGAACAGCCAGCCAGCCCCGTATCCACTTCAATGTACACAACCGATGCCTCCACTGCCTTCTCCCGTTGAATGTGCAATCCCGAATCTAAGTAAGGTGGTAGGCATATTCAGAGAAGAATCGTATGTGGTGCCGAATGTCCAAACTAGTCGAAAATTGAAGCAAGAGAAAGTTCACTCAACAGAAATTGGACAATATGCATTTCAGATTTCAAAATTGTCCGATCGCAGCTGCAGAAGTTCGTAAAAGGGAAGGCTCCCTTCCGTGCACAACAATATCGTAAAGTGGTGAATGAAACAGACTGACAGAGACTTAAATGGTGAACTTCATGAAGTTAAGGCGCTTAGTGACTTTTACAAGTTAGGAATTAAAGCCAACAAAGCATTCAAAGCCATTAAGTTACCCATTAGTGGCTGCTTAATTTCAGAAGAACAATAAGGCAAGGAAGAGGTAAAGATTAGAATACCCTCCGCTTTCTCAAGTTCTCCAAGAGCAAATTCTGTTAACCCAAATTAAATGTCGGATCGACATGCAAGGAAAGTCAATATTCCCTCTCGATGATTAAACAAGTTCCTACCTAATGAAAATTTTTAAAGGATTTCGTGCATGAAAAAGGGTCTGAATGTAAATAAAAGGCCTTTTTAACTCGGCGTTAGTGCCATTATAGAGAGCAAGACCTGAAGCAGGCGTATAAGGACCCAGATGTCCTAATGCATTTGAATATCGAGGCATCAACGTGGAGAAAGCAATCGTTGTAATTCGGGAGCTTGCGTGAACTGCTGCCTTATTCTATGGCCGCAATTAGGTTTGGGTGAACTCGGAAACTCACTCTTATCGCACTCGCCGATAGGTCTATTAAAATACCAAAAAGGAACCCATGTGAGGACGTTCTATACAAGTGGACAGATTTTATTATCCAAAGGGATTTTGTCGCATTTGGATACGTAAATCCGCTGCAAAAGGACCCAATCATGCCGATCATATTAGGGAGACCGCTTTTGGCTACTTCCAAATGCAATCACTGCCTAAGAATGAGCCATGCAACTCACATTTGGAAATAAGGACCCTTGGAACTCAATTATTTATTTGGGTAAAAGGTATATGCACTCTATAAGGATGACTTTGAAGAAGTCTCAGATTGTAGATACCATTCTGAAGAACAAAGCAACCAACAAAGAAGTGCAAGAGATATTAACTCGAAAGTTATCCAATTGCCTTGTAGAGCAACACTAATATCAAGAAATGAGCTAGTACAGGGGTATCGAGAAGAAGAATATAAATTTTGCTCTATCGACCGGTAATGAACCCAAGGAACCTCAATGTCTAGAACTCAAACCCTCCCACTGACATTTAAAGTATGCATTTTTAAAATAAACAGCAAAGGCTCACTGTGATTTCTCTTCGTTAACCACGCAGACAAGAGTGGCAAATCTCCTCGCACTTTCTCAAAAGAATGTACAAGCACTGGATGGAAAATTTCTGATCCAGTGGCAAACCCGTCCATTTGCACCCATCACATCTATTTAGAAGAGGAGTTCAAAGCTTCAGGCACCCCCAACTGAGGTTGAATCCCCATCTACAGGAAGGAAGTTCGTGGTCTGGAAATTGCTCCAAGATGGTATCATTTATCCCATTTCCTACAGCACATAATAGCCAACCTGTGGGTGCCTAAGAAACGAAAATGTCCTGAAAACGAAGGGTGAAGAATTTGCTCCACCTGACTTGATAACTCACTGAGAGTGTGCATAGATTATAGAAGGCTCAAATGAGGTGACACGTAAAAGACCACTTTCCATCGCCGCTCATCATCGCTCCTTTTAAAAGAGTTTCTGACACCCCTTCATTGCTTCGATGGGTATTCGTATTTCCGTGATAGCAATTGCTCCATGATCGAAAAGACCAATCTTCACTTGTCCATTTAGCACGTATGCTTATAGGCCTTTGGGCTTTGTAACTCCCAGCCACTTTCAGCGATGTATGCCTTCAAGATGTTCCAGTGATGCGGTAGATACGGAGGTATATATGATTGATATCGCAAGAGGCGGGGGCGAGCTTTTGAAGAATGCTTAAACCAATTTGGAAGCCATTTTGCAGAGGTGGAGTATAGAGAAGAATTTGTACTTAACCCGAGAAATGCCATTTATGGTAAAACCAAGGAATTGTACGGGGCACATTATTTCTAAGGGGAATTGTGTTGATAAAGAAGATCGACACATTTCCAAATTGCCGCCCTAACAAATGTGAAAATAATTAGACAATTCCTTGTCATGCAGTTTCTACCGACTCCGCCTCTATTAAAGACTTTTCAAAGATTGTTAAACCCCGTGATGCTTTCTCGGAAGGATGCCAATCTGGGCTTGGGAGGAAGATCACAAGAGCCTTCAAGACCAGTTTCATTTGACTATCGCCTAATAGCTTCGAGCACCTAATTGGCGCTAATGCTTGAGGATGTGATGCGAGTGGATTCAAGTATAGGAGCGGTATCGGGCTAAAGAGAAGATGGAAACCTACGTGGTGTATTATGCAGCAAACCCCGAATGAAGCACGAGGAATTATACCACTACAGAAAGAACTGCCGCGCAAAGAGTGCCTAGATAAATTTCTTCGAGTATACTTGGTTGGGGCCGATATAGTCATTTTACAGATCATTCTACTTTGAAATATTCCTAATCCAATGAAAATGCAAAAAGCAAGACTCCATCCATCGGGTTCAAGTACTTCGTGGAGTTCAACTTGCAAACTAAAGGATAAGAAAGGGGTGGAAAATGTGGTGGCGCATCATCCACTGGGTTAATTATAGCCCATGACACTCATAGCCCACCTATTATCGATGGACTTCCTGAAGAACTTTAATGCGCTTGAGAAGGCTCCCCGGTATGCTCTATTATCGCTAATTTTCTCACACAGAGAAACCCACCGAGTGGAAAGGATGTGATAGGGAAATATTTCTTTACTAAAATCCATTCCTATTATTGGAAAGAGCCTTCATTCAAATACTCGTGCGCATCAAATCATCATGAAATGTGTACCTGAGGAGGAACAATAAGGAATTTTAAACCATTGCCATGAGAGTGCTTGTGGTGGTCATTTTGCTTCCCAACAGACAAAGATGAAGGTAATGCAGTCAGGTTTCTATTGGCCTTCATTGTTCAAGGAAGCATACCAATGCCGTGTGGCTGCGATGTGGGATAAAGACTCGAAATTGTCTCGTCATATGATGCCATTGAACCCAATTCTCGTGGTCGAACTGTTCGAATGCAGGAGCTGGTATCGACGATGGACCTTTCCCCACCTCATATGGTCATACGTACATTTTGGTGGCAGTGGACTATGTCTCCAAATGTGGGTTGAAGCAATCCCCGTAAGACTCAATGACCATGTGGTGGTACTCAAATTTTGAAAGCCAATATCTTTCTAGGCTCGGGGTACCCGGGCCATTAAGAGCATGGAGGCTCGTATTTCGTAATGAACCATTTGAAACCTCATGGCTAAATGCGGCGGAACACAAAGTGGCTAAATTTCTTACCATCCTCTTCAAACAAGTGGCCGTGGAACTCGCCTAAATGTGGAAATTATGACTATAACATGAAGGTGGTTAATACCACCAGAAAGACCGGTCCATCAAACTTTTGATTCATGGCCTATAGAAATACTTTCAAGACAATCCTAGAATGTCCCCTTATCTGTTGGTTCATGGTAGGCATGTCACCTTCCAAAGGAGATTGAGTACAAAGCATGGTGGGCGATCAAGAAGCTAAACACGGACCTAAGGAGCTGAGAGAAGAAGATTTCTTGATCTTAATGAATTGAAGAAATACTTAATAATGCCTTACTGAATACTACAAGATTTAAAAGAAAGATCAAAGAAATGGCATGACCAATGATAATCGGGAAGAGTTTCGCAAGGAGGGTGACTTCAAGTCCTCTTATATGACTCCAACCCATTTGTTTCGTGCAAGCTCAAATCACGGATTCGGTCCATCTATTGTCCAAAGAAACATACCTAAATGTCTCATTGACTTACGTGGATCCAAGTGATGACATGGTATTCAAAGTCAATGGACGTAGGTAAACCATATGTGGTGCAGCAGTCATCAAGAAGAAATTCTCCTCGATGGACCTCCCGGAATCCTACGTTTAGAAATTTCGTGGTGGCTATCGCTTGTCTCCTGGAAGCAAACATCGTTTCTATTTTTTTTTAGTTATTTAAACTGTCGTGGTGTTTAAAATGGTGATTTGGCTAGAGCTTAATGATTGATTTCTTTTGTGGGACAGAATGTTATCGCCGAAGGTAAGTATGCCCATCTTTATCCGGTATGAAGTACTTTGTATTTCCATATCAGGCTGCTTTTTCTCTTCAATCGACAATCAATTCGTTTCAAATCGACAATTGCTTTTGTTGGAAAATCAATCCCTGCTTGTCACCTTTATGTTAGAATCATTTCAAAATAGCGGTCAATCATAGTCTAAAGCATGCTCAACTTGAAAATTTCTCCCTTATGCTAATTCACACACTCAGACCCGCATTATTTCAATAGTCGTGAATTTGTTTACTTCCTTTCGCTTGTATAGCCGCCAGTATGTCGGGCAACCCAAGATAGGTTTGTGTTACCCATACATGAAGACCAATGTTATCTTCCAAGAAGGAAAAGAAAAGAAAAAGCAAAAAGAAAAGAAAAGAAAAGAAGAAAGAAAAATAAAGTCGTGAAGTTTTCATTTTGAAACCCTAGGCACTGGGCCGAGGGGTGTATGGCTTAAAGTTTTAAACCCGCGCCCTAAGCCTTACCGTTAGAGTCATCGACGAAGTGTTCATACATGCGTGGATAGGTAGAGTCTAACGACGCAGGTGCTGATTTTCAAGTCATTCGTAGTCCGGTGGTCTCGTAGGAAGTTTGTGGTCAAGTGATCCTTTCGTCGATGCCCCAACCTTAATCAATGGAGTCATCGGTAGACCCTCGCTACACGGACTTTGGTGAAGTCGAATCTTTAAGCATTGCACCCTATAATATAGTGAAGTTGAACAAAGAAAGAAGTGCGCATCTATCCTTATCTAGGTTGTTCAACATCTTAAGGCTACGCTACATAGTTTGGGGAGTGGGACAAATTTTGCAATTTATTGATTTAATCTGGTTACATAATAAACTATTACTTAGGTGGAAATTCAAATTGAGAATCATGGAACCAATATTGACCTGAAATTATTCTTAGAAGGGTTTTGGCTCTTTCGTCTGCTTTTCAAACTTGGTGTCCATTTTTCGCTTAAGGACAATGTTTATATGTGCATACACCTCTTCAATCATAACCTTTTGAAAATCAACGATATATCTCCTTTAGTTTTTTGTATCATAAGGGACTAGGCAACGTTTGGCTGGGGTGTGATTAGTACCCAAAAGTGCTATTTGAACCCTATTAGGATAGGTTTGAGTGTTATATGTGACGAATCATATTACGAAAGCAATTGAAGTGTTCAGTCTTCTTAGTATCACTTATGTCGTTTAGAGGTTATCTTTGGTTGTTTTGCAGGTTTTTGTGTACTTTGGGAGTTCAATATCGAGACATATGATGAATCATGAAGATTGAACTCAATTGTCAGCCATCAAACAGACCAAAAATCAAAGAAAGAATGAAGGCAAAGGGATGGAAATCGAGCGCAGAGGAAGCAAAGGTGCTGATGAATCAAGAAATCCCAGAATTTCGCTAAGATTGCTGTACTACCGATTGCCAAATCTCGCGAATCTTAGCTTCTAAAATTCCTCGCAATCTTAGTTTAAATTGCCAATTCGTTTAGACCAAAATTTTTCGCTAGTACCGTTCCTAGCGAAATTTTGCATTAAGTTTTCACATACTTTTGCGAGCATGGTCCAGCTTAGCTAGCTTAAATCAACTATGCTGCTTAAAATTCTTGATTTCGCTATCTCTGGGTGATTTCGCTAGCTAGCGAAAATTTTCGCTAGCTAGCGAAATTTTCGCTGCCTGGGGCTAAATTGCTCTCGCTTGGGCCGAATTTATCGTCTGGTCATGTTTTGTAATTACGCAACCGACTTCAATTTCGGTGTATTTCTCTGTCCCCAAAATTAGCCAAATTGTTAGCCAGGGTATTTTTACACATCGTGGCCTATATAGTTTCTCCCTCCCATTTTGTAACCCTAAGCAACAAAGTAAGGAAGAAAGTGAGGAACAAATTGAAGAAGAAATTTTTGGTAAGTTTTTATTTTTGTCTCGTAGTTTAGTTAGGGTTTTGCTTTTCTCTCTTCTCTCTCCTCTTTCCCTTATTTTCAAGGCTGAACACCCTCTTGGAGGATGATAACTCAAGAGATGCTTGGCTACCTCTTTCTTGAAGAGGAAGGAAGCGCGCTTGGTACTGGGTATACTTGTGTCATTTTCAGATTAAAAGCTATAGGTGACTGTGTAGTTTATGTCCTATCTTCTCAAAATAGGGCTGAATAGCATTGAATGTTATTAATTTTACAATACTTACCATAAGTTTCCAGGACACAAGCGCAGATACTATTGCTAGATGCACTGTGGTTCATTAGATGGTCTTTAATGAGCCTCCTAGATGATATTTAATGTTAGTTTCAAACCAAAAGGGCCATAGATGCATGTTATCTGTGTTGACTCAAATAGGAGTTGTTTTTAGTGGTTAGCTTTGTTAGTTAAACATAGATCCTGGGCTGTGGCTTGGACTATAGGTTGCTTGTCATAACGCGAGGATAAACCCGAGGACACTTGTTTGCCTAAGTTACCGTTGTGGGATCAAATCTTCAAAAGTTAACTTTCAAACTTTATTTCAGTTTTTACAATTTCAGCTAAACTACTCACACTGCTTTTTTAAACAAATCCAAAAAGTCCAAATAGAAAGCCTTACCTTTCGTGCACTTATGCAAATCATTCTAGATGAAAACCCATCCCCGTGTTCGAATCTAGACTCACTATATCATAGTGAGTCACTTAACAAAATAAAGAAGAGGGAACTTAGGTGTATATAAAATTTTGTTTGATTTTAGCCCAACCTACCCGTGTGGCATCTAATCGATAAGAGGCTATGTCTTAGCCAAAGTGGTCTCACTGACCCTTGGAGGCAGTCTAGTGGAGAATGATTCTTAGAATATGAGCGAAGAGGCAGAGAATATGTTAAATGGATGGACTCTTTCTGACCCAATAGAGGAAATACTTCAATCTCTCAGTAAAGGAGCTTAAAACTAATGCCATCTGCAGGAACAAATCCACCCAAGATGGAACAAAACCCCTTACTCATTCATTTAAAGCATGCATACCTTGGGTGGTAATCCACTTTACTGTTGATCATCTCAGCATCCTTGACCGAATTAGAGGAGGTGGAGAAGTTATCGAGGGTCCTTAGAGACCATAAAATGCGCTGATGGTCTCAGCCGATGGAAAGGGATTCCGCTTCTTCCATGTGCATGCATCAGATTAGAAGATGGGGTATAAACCTTCAGTGGAAGCACAGAGGAGGTTGAATCCGACGATGAAAGAGGTAGTCCGAAAAGGAGGTATTGAAATGGCCGGATACCGGGTAATTATTCTATTTGTATGTGTACGGGTTAGCCCAGCCTAAGTGGTACCAAGGAAGTTATAAAACAACGGTCATAAGAACTAAGAACAAATATACTGCCTTTCTCGAATAACGGTGGAGAATTTGTATTGATTAATGTAAACTAACAAAGCCACTTAAAATATCATTTCCCATTGCCATTTCTAGATTCGATATTGGGATCGACAATGGCCATGAATACTATTGCTTTCGGGATGGATACTCCCGGCTGGCAATCAAACGCTATAGCCCCTGAAGATCAGGAGAAGACGACATTCACATGTCCCTATGGGACATTCTCATTCAAAGGATGCCCTGATCGTGCAATGCACCGCACATTTCAACGATGTACGACATGGGCCATTTTCTCCTCGATGGTCGAGAAGACAATCGGAATCTTTCGTTGATGATTTTTCTTATTGTAATTCATTTGACAACTGTCTGGAGAATTTGAGATCAGTGTTGATAAGATGGAAGAGACTCAACTAGTACTTAATTGGAGAAGTGCCATTTATGGGTACAAGAGGGTATCAGACTTACATCTGATTTTTAAGAGGAATAGAGGTGGACAGAGCAAAGATCAAGCAATCGAAAACTACCTCCACCTCATCAAGCAAAGGGATCATAAGTTTTAGGCCATCACTCGATAGCGTTTCATCAAAGACTCTCTCAAATTGCTAAACCTCATTGTCCAATCTTCCGGTCCAGGGACCCCCATTCGAGTTTGATCTGGCAGCGGTTTGCATGCATTTGTCGACAGATAAGCAGTCAGCTCCTATTGTGGTGGCCCCAGATTAGTCATTCCCATTTGAACTTATGTGTGACGCCGTCGATTTTAAGATCAAAGTGTTGTCAGCGTAAACGCAGAAAATTTTCCGTAGATTTACTATGCAAGGTAACCTCGAATGAGGCTCGCTTGAATTATGCCACTACAGAGAAGGAACTTTTGGCTATTGTTTGCTTTGACAAATTCAAGCCTTACTTGATTGGTGTCAAGGTGGCAGTCCACACTTCGATCATTCCGCCATTAAATACTTGATGATCAAAAAAGACGCCAACCCCGTTAATCCAGTGGGTTCTTCGATGTTGAGACAAAGACAAGAAAGCACCAGAATCCAGTGGTATATCATCTTTCACGACAAGGCAAGCATGATATCAGGTGGAATGATGATTCTCTGCATGAGCGAATCCACTATTGAAGACAAGAGGGCAAACAGCGGTCAGACATGAATTATTTGCAGCCAAGGTAGTCCCATTTAACTATCAACGTAAAAACCCAAGCGTGACATCCTCAAACACTACTATCGAGGAGCCACCCTTTACGCACACCGCTACCGACCAGTGATCCGGAGATGTGCCCTGAAGGATTTGTAAATGAACAAAGATAACAACCACTGCCACTCTCTACCATGTGGTGGACAATTTGGTGGTCAGAGAACAGAAGCCAAGGTACTTCAATCAAAGCCATCGGGCCTACCTTATTCCAAAGATGCTCATCATTTCAGATTCACATGTGACAAATGTCACCGGACTGGAGTATTTCTAGAAAGGACGAACCACCCATGCACCCCATTCTGGAAGTAGAGCTATTTGATCTTATGTATTGATTTGTGACCATTTCCCCATCTGGTAATAACCCCATATCCGTCAAGATATCACGATCATGGTGAGCAATTCCACCCGCACCAACGATGCCAAGGTCGTGGTTCAAATTTTCAAGAAATATATCTTGATTTGAACCGAGCACCGATCGCGTATAATGGTACTCCTATTTCTGCAATAAGGTAATTGACAAGGTTTTTAAAAGTATTGTGGTGTGTCATCGCACACTTTGCATATCACCCACAAATAAATTAAGTGCTGTGAGGTGTCAATCGAGAAATTAAGGCTATTTTAGAGAAGACAAGCATTAATTCCTAAAGGATTATCTAAAAGATCGAAGATGACTTGGGCACTCATGTTTTCTTAAAACCCTTCGGGTATGTCGCCTTTCGCACTTGTGTATGGCAAAGCATGCCATCTTTTCAGTAGAATCGAGCACGAGCTTCATCAAGTAACCTCGACACTTATCATAGACAGATACTGTGTGAGGAAGCCATCGCTATGTACTGAACTGTATCACCAGAATGAAGCTTATGAAAATGCTCACATTTACAAAAGACAAAAGCTCTGGGCACGATAAACACATTACTGTGAAGGAATTCGAAGTGACAACAAGTTCTATTATTTAATTCCCGTCGCAAAACTCTTCCGGAAAATTGAAGTCTAGATGGTCCTGCCCTTCATAAAGGACTAAGGTCTTTTCATGGCGGAGCTGATTATTAATTCGGTAGCGGCACATTCATTGGCCACCACCCAATCTTATTGGGCTGTATTTTATATGAAGTTCCATGCATATAAGCACCATTCCTTTCGACCGCATCGGCATGCAAGAAGAGATCATAAGAGCTCGTCCAGCAATTGAGGATCCGTGGCAATGGTTAATACGCGAACACAGCTTCTTGAGGTAAACTCCAAGTTTATTTTCATGCACCACTTTTAGTCTCACTTTTTAGTTATTTCGCTGAAGTAGTTAGTTTGGTCGCGCCGCCCTCAGATTCTAATCAAGTTCTTTGTGGTTGTTTACTTTTTTCGCATTTTGGCAACTGAGGTACTGAGAGATCCGCTTATGCTTCATGCATCGAAACCAAGAGTCCAATTGGTGGCGAGGGGAGTTTCCTATTCAGACTTTAAGGAATTTTGCATTTGCCTTCCAGAACGCCGCTGACAAGAAAGTTTCACGTCATGGACGTTGAAACGCCGCACGCCAAGTTTATCTTTCTCTGGTCGCCGATAGAGTCCCGGCACCGCCGCCGACGCTGATTTTGATACTTCCGAACGTCGCATTGCTGATCTCGGAATGCCGCACGCATTCACCACCTATCTTAACGTCAGCGACGCTGATTTTGAGTGTTCCCTCGAACGCCGAATGCTGATTTCCAATGTCGCGACGCTGAATTTTACACTTCGACAAACGCCGCGACGTATTCTCAACTGCTGCACGCGATTATTGCTATCCTCTAGAATGTCAACTGGCACCATTTTCTCCGAACGTCATGACACCCCGATCACACGACGTTGCTCCTCTAACGTCGATGTTCTATTTAAGGCCCCAACCCCTTCATTTTATTGCTTCCACCAATTCAATGATCTAATCCAACATACCCCGCCATAATCAAGCCACTCCGATCTTGCCTGAATCCCCCCTTCCCCAACGGCTCCGAGATCAGCAAGCGGTATCTGACACCCGATCATATCACCGCCACCACCAATATCACCATCCCGGCACCTCAACACTGAATGGCCCACCTTTCCTCACCACACCGCATTTGTGTGTCCCTCTTCTGGGCCTGGGCTTTAGGTCTCTCTGTTTGTATGGTTGGGTGTATCCCATCATCAATAGTGTTTGCTAATCAAGGGCTACTTATCTTAGGGTGTATAGTATCAGGTATGTTCTAATTTATCTGTCAATCACCCAGGATTCCAACCCTTGATACCTCTAGTTCATCAATCTTCAGAGCTCTGTAGTCGCACCAGGCCTGGAAAAAATAATTTAAATCGCTTCACTGCGAGTCGGTCCAAATGAGGACCCGACCCTAAATTATGATACGTTCGTGGAATGAGGTGCGCCACTGACCTGGCTCTAAGACCATCCAAGAACCCACGCTTATTGCTGAGAAGGGTTTCCACCACTCGAAGTGATTTTTCCGCAGTGATCGACGCGCTTGGCGGATGGTCGGTGACTTTTCCTCCAAACCACCCCATCCAGCTTACGATGAGTGTGGTGCGAATTCTACGCCAATCTCGCTCCCACGTCGCCAAAAGGTCAGGCGGTCGTGATCAAGAGTCGATCACATGAGTTATTACAGTCGATCGTCTCCGGTCGCCGACCGCGCCACACTGAGCATCCCACTACCCAGATTCATCCCAGCCACTGTCAATCGCATGGCTAAACGTCGCCGGCGCTGCATCACTACGCCAAACATTCGCCTTATTCCGATGAGCGACACTCATCACGCCGCGCCTCATTCCGACGACGAACGTGTGAAGTGACAACCAAGCGAGCTATGCTCAACTATGCCATCATTCGTGATATCCTTTAATGTCGCGTTATAGCGATGCTATCCTCCATAACCGGATGCTAAGATGAATTTTGGGCACCTCTCATTTTCTCGCTTACGCAAACGAGTCTAAAATTTCTCGATGACAATGAGGCGTGGCTACACCCTATCAAGGCCATATCAGTTAAGAGAGATAAACCCGTGCCACGACCGAGGGGATGACCCGTACGCCCGACGAGGACGAGCTTCATGACCGCTCGCTTTGACTCCCGGGCGATCCCCGTGACATCGCGCCCCCGTCTCATCCACCTCCACCACCACCACAAAGCACTTCACTGAGGCGCTCTCCTCCACCCTCTCACCCGACCTCGAGGACCCGGTGCTCTCCCTTATTGAGCGCTGATGCATTCCGACGAGACCCGTGGAGCACCGAGTCCTCATCACACAGATATTGAGGGCGCTTTCAACATGTGCGTACAAGAGTCAGCCAATCAAAGTTACTATTCTTCACAAAGAAGAAGAAATTCCCTCCAGCTCAGATTGCTCAAATTCCTCGCTTCCATCATCAGCCACCGCCACCACTACAAGGACCCAAACATCACTAAGGGAGTTATCTTCACCTCTAATTGTTATTTTATTGCGTGAGGACACTCGTATTTTTGTTCGGGGGAGGCTAGTGTTTCGGGTGATCCAGTTTCTTTAATGAGTTTTATGTTTTGTTTGCATTTATGCATATTAGTACATTTCTGTTTAGTTTTATTTACACTTGTTATCTTAGGATGTTTAGTTTCTAGGCTTGGGTCATGCTTGTGTTTTGTGTATGTCATACATGTGTAGGTGTCGTGTTTAGGAGCCGGGTCTCATGATGCCATGCTTTAGAGTAGGGATCAAGTTTTTAAAATTTAACCCACTCAGGCCAATAATGAAAGGTCAGATTGGTTGTTCAATGTCGAATTAGGTTGAATAGGAGGGGAGGCATAGTTCACCATTCCACTATTCAAGAACCCATTTCAATAGAGCCTATCACACTCACTAATAAATTGATCTCTAGGCATGCCTAGGTACCGAGTTCGACTACTAAGGTCTAAACAAACCTCGGGAATTCTAAACACTAGAAGAGACGGGACAATCGGGCTAATAAAAGAGGATTGCCTTCGAGCCCCAAAATAAAAAATAAAAAATAAAAATATATATATAAAAAAAAAGAGAAAATTAGAGATAGAATATGGAGCTTCCAATCGGAATCCCTGCATGTCCGAGGCCTTTCTAAAGCCCAACCCGAGCCAACCGGGCCGAGTCATCGGGACTCACCGCCCAAGTACAGGACGTAAGAGGTTTCAGCCACTAGGGCCCCTTAGGGTTTAGTTGAGTGTTCGTGACGCTCGAGGGGAATCAATGCCCTGTACCCTTAACTAACCGGTGGGGAGTCACCAACTAACTCTTCATTTTTTGATACTTAACATAAACTTATGGTACGTTTCGTTCTGCGTGTTGAGTAGATGATACTGCAACAAGGCGTTTGATCCTTTGTAGTTAGATTTTACCCACTAAAGTAGCTGAACTCAAGTTTGGGGGCATCAACCATATACTGGGGAGGTCATTTATTTATACGCACATAGGGTCATTGGGAAAGGCCATTGAATATATCAGAGACTGAGGTACTAGTCGACTTCACCGAGTTCAACCTAGTTCTTTCAACATTCGAACACCTTTGCAAATCTTGTGAACTTCAAATAGAACGGCAGAGGTGTGATTAGGCCTAATTTGATCCTCTATCTATCGCATGTGCAGCACTATTTTTGTGTTGTATCATAATATGGTGATGTTTGTCTAGTTGAATGTGGCTTCGCTTAGGACAAGCAAGAAACTAAGTTCGGGGTGATGAGTGCCAAACACTAAGATTATACCCTGCCGGTCTTTCGTTTTTCATGTTTAATTTATATTTAACACGTAGTTTTGTGGTCGGATACCGGGACGGTGATTGCGTATGCAGTGCGATGGTGCAAAAAGGGCGCCTTGGAAGCACCGGGAGCAGGAGGCAAAGCAAGTGTATGATGGTTGGGCACGCCGCGATCGCCCCAATCGCCGCTGACGGCCTCACGCCGCGACGTCCCCATCGCCGACGCGCCCCACGTCGCGACGCCCCATTGCCGCGACGCCCCACGCCGCGACGCTATCAACCATCATAAAAGTCAACACCCAAGAACATCGCGACGCCTCAACGCCGCTACCGCGCGGCGAAGTTCCGCTTTCCTCGCATTAAAGCAAATTGAGGAGCCGAATCGGGTACTCCGGAAGCCGCACTCTGACCAGGCACCTGGAACCAGCAAGAAAGAACATCGATCTCAAGAAGAGCCCGTGATTTGTATTGTTTCCGACAAGAGAATGATGTTTTATATATCGCCTATTGATATTTTCTATTCATTATGTTCAGATCTATACCTAGGTATCATGGAACCCCTGGCCACGCTTGGAACTTGATTACAAAGCTTATTAATTTATATTATTCATTGAGTTATGATTCATTATAATCGCTTTTACATCCTGTGGGACCAATTACATGGTAATGTTCGTCAAAGATTAGTATGATCATACTAGAGATCCGAGATTCGAGAGACAGAGGACACTTGGGTGATGAGTAGAGCAATTCTTGTCATCTTGTGAATGTAGATATTTCCATCCCAAGGTGGCAAATTATGTTAGAATATTTACATTTCCTCTTTGTGCAATCGAATCGGGTAGAGATACACCAATTCTACTAATTTAAATAGGCGAATACACCCCAGGTGAGGCACTCTAAATACATCACCCTGCCATTAATAAATCATAACCAGACCGACAATATCACCTTAGAAATAATCCATCGAAAGTGGCAGGGGAGACATGACCCTAGTCTCCATCACATAGTAATTCTTCGTATCGCTTATTATTTACTTTCGTATTAATAGTAACTTCAGATACACAATACATACATTTAGATAATATTTGAAAAGTAAATCAGAACAACTCACCATCCCAGAGGATCATATCCGCATCACTGGGTATTAATCAGACATTTTGGGCGACGTTGCACTTGGCGCAAAGACAAGAAGCACATTCGGCACATACCACGCTAAACATTATCACTTTAGTGCCGGTGCATCCCCTACTATATCAGCGCCATCCGCCACCCTACGCCGTACCAACCTTATACCGCTCAAATTCGACGCAAATTTCACTGGTAGCTAGATTTTCATGAGACGACTAACTAAAGTGAAGTCCGTCATTATCCGAGATCTAGAAAATTTCCGTGTTTGTCAGATATTTCAAGAAATTACCATTTTGCCATTTTTCGTAAAAAATGAAATTTTTCAAATACAAGACACTTGAGGCACAAGCTTTTTTAAGTGATGTGCATCATACCTAATATAAATAAAAATTATATATCTCACTAATTATTGTCTATAATTTTTATCTAATAATAAAATACAACAAAGTAAAGGACATCAAACATAAAAATCAAACATCACTAGTGTTTCCCATCATCACAAATAACATTTTCAAACAAAAATACTCTCCGCTTTCACAATAATAGTCGTTTTTCATAGATGCACTTGAATTAAGGAAAACTATAAAATGACTAAACCATCCTTTTTTACTTTCAATAAATATCTAGTTGTAGTATTAATTGTTTTTCTTTTTTCCATAAAAATCTCGATCAGTATTTGACTTTTATAAAACCCAACCCTTTATTTAATTTACTACCAATTCACTGCAATAAATTCTTAGCCACTTAACTAAAACATTCCAATGCTTTACTTTTTTATGATTTCACTCGCATGAATAAAAACTAAGCAAAATTTTTACAAATATTTCGCCAAGTGGCTTATGATTGAACACTGTGATTCTTCAAAGAAAATTTTCACTCAATTTTTTTCATTTTTCACCAAATGTTTCCTTTTTAAGATCAAATTAAATTTTCTCCTCCAAAATATTTCTATAAATAAATTATAATTGAGAAGCAAACCAGGTCCAAGGCAAAGATCAATGCCCACAATAAATAGACCTAAATATGATGTAACACAATTTGATACCATCTATTGAGATGCACAACAAAAGGAAGTATAAACCACTTTGACTCAAATTCACGATCCATAGCTTTTCATATCTAAGTCAAAATCTTTTTGCATCTTTTTGTGTTTTTATATAAAGCTTTTCTATACTATAATTACACAAAGTTTAGAATCAAAATGATTCAACTTCACCACTCTCCATTTTGTTTTTTAGTATGGCAGAGGATATAAGTTTGTATTGAATATATATACATCTGTTTGTTATAAGGAATAGAAAAAAATATAGAAAGGTTTTTTAAGCGACTTTATCAAAACTAATTGGAAAAGTGAAAAATCCACAAATTGTGGAGTGCTTAAGTGTAGAAGATGTTGAATCCTAAAAATATTTTTTAATATATGATGTTATTAAATTTGGTTGGAATAATAAAAATAGGGTAAAATTAAAGAAATATGGTAAAGTATTCTTGATTTCTTAAAATAACAATTAAATTGAAACAAATTTTTTTTCCAAAAGAGACAATTATTTTGAAACGGAGAAAGTAACAAACATCATTAATGCTTCCCAACATCACAAAATTTAAGTTCTAAACAAAATAAACAATCATAGATCCGGCATCAAATTCTAAATCAAGACAATCATCATCATTATTATTCTTTCCATCATCAATAAATTTTTTTTTATTTTTTAATTATATGTCCGAAATTTTTTTCCCTTATTTTACATAATTTTTTATTTCAAAAAGTTTACATAATTTTTTCGAAATTTCTTTTTTTATTTTTCAAAAATTTTCCTTTTTTTTCCCTTAATTTGTCATAATGATAGTTTTGTCATTAAGATTATCGATTTTTAAGCTTCCAAATAAGATATTGCTTTTGAGGTGTTTCTCCATAAAGCTTATTGTGTTTGTGCTTAAAATGAGTTATGTAGAGGTCATAAGTTATTTTATAAGATCTTTCAAACACCTATAATTTTTATCAAAAATACTATAATAAGAAAATAAACTCGAATAAGCTATAAATAAACTCTCCCAAACGCACCCTTCAAATGATTTGAAAATTAACTTTCTACATAATATGGGGTGCATAAGAACCCAATGTACTCAATGTTTGTAAATAAATATAAAATTAATAAATTTACCCCAAAGTGTAATTATTATTTATTTTAATTGTTTAGAATAAGATGGTTTATAGTTAAAATAAAAGGTCCAGAGTCCTAAAACTACCAGTCTCATTATTATTATAAAGTACTAATATCATTCGTGGTGCTGGTCTATTCCATTATGATGACACTTTATTTGGTTGACTAGTTTATTTTGCTACAAATAAATTTACATAGATAACTTTTTTAATATTTGTTTATTACATATTAGTAAGTTTTTATTATTAATAAGTCTAATCTATATCTATTTCAAATTTTGATTCATCTCTTATGTATACCTTCCCTGAATGGTGATAACTATGATGATTGGAAGGAGAAAAATCTCCTTGCATTGGGTTGCATGAACCTTGATTTAGCACATTGTATGGATGAGTCAGCAATTCCTACGGAATTAAGTACCCAAATTGAGAAAGCATCATATGAACGTCGGGAGCGATCTAATCGCTTAAGTTTGATGTTTATCAAGGCCAGTATTAGAAAAAGTATTCGTGATTCGATTATTGAATGTGCAAAGGTGAAAGAATATCTCAAAGCTATTGAACACCAGTTTAAGACTTTTGATAAGGCTTTAGAAAACACCTTAACCGCAAAAATGTGTTCCATGAAGTTTGATTGCACCAAAGGAATACACGAGCACACAATGAAAATGAGGGATATTGCTACTCACCTTAAATCATTATAGGTTGAGATGTTTGAGCCATTTTTAGTTCACTTCATCCTTAATTCTCTTCCATCTGGTATGGACCTTTCAAGATTTCATACAACAACACAAAGAAAAATGGTATGTTAATGAACTTTTGGCCATGTGTGTGCAAGAAGAGCCAAATCAAAAGATCAGGAGTGCTATTTAACGATTCATAAAGAAACCACAAGAAAGGCAAAGTTGGTGCAGTGGCAGATAGATCTCAAACCATGTTGGAGGCGGCAACATCAAGTGCTTCTTTTACAAGAAGAAATGTGTGAAACCCCGGAAAATCCAAATTTTCGGATAAAGGGTAAAACAGTAATTTCAATCAAAAATCCGGAATTTCTCTATATCTCGGATAATGAAACTGATCACCGTTGAATCGCTCACAAATTAGCTACTCACGCCGTACCCGCCAATTCTCGGCGACGCCGTAATTTCATCGGCCAGGCAATCGAGGTAAAAACTGGTGTTACGGCGCGGCTCAAGAAAGCCACAAACGCGCAGAATGAGTCAAATTAAGAGGTGCACAATGTGCCATATTGTGGTAGTACACATTAACTGGACTTTGGAACTAGTTTTTGGGTAGGAAATAAAGAGAATTTGGTAGTGAGTCCCTCAGGTAAATTGTATCCACACGGAACTCACGTTAGCTTTGAACTTCAAATCTGACCTCAGAGCCTGCCATGGTCCATTTACCCCGAATGGGCTTCATAAATGGGAAGCGGCTGTCCTTACTGGTTCGCCCGGTTGGGTTTACCCACTGGTTCGCCGGTTGTTTGTTCACTCGGTTCACCCTTGCTTAGGTTCACCCCCGGCTGGTTCCCGCCAATCATCTCGCGGTCACCTTACCTTTGGTCTTCCCGACCGTTCACCCCGCCGCCACTCCCGCCTGCCTTCTGAATCGGGCCCTTCCTGCTGTATCATACCACCTAACTCCTAAGGTCATAATTCTTCGTCCAAACTCGCTTGGTGTTTCTGACTCTATGTAAAGCTCATTGAGTCAAGATTCCAGCCATATTTCTGTGGAGGGCAGTAGGTACTAGAACTGGCCGAAAAGGGGAATCTGTAGGTCGAGTAGGTCGCCTGCAGGTGGTCGCTTATTCATGTGTGACCTCCAACTGAAGGTCATAACTTCTTCATTCTGACCTGCTTTTGTGTCTTAGACTCTATGAAATCTCAGCTTGAGTCAAGAGTCCATCCATATTCCTTGAGGCATTGGTTGTGTTGAATCCAGTAAAGAAAGGGGATCAAGGTAAGTGCTTCCGTAAGTCAAGCAGTAGGGTCGTTTATTCATGTGTGACCTCCAACTTTGGAAGGTCGTAACTTCTTCATCCGAACTCTGTTTCAAGTGTTCTTGGATTTTATGAAAATCCCATTGTGTCAAGATTCCATCTATATACCTTTGGAGGGTAGTGGGTACTGGAATTTGGTCAGAGAGGGGGAATTCGGAAGGTGGCAGGTCGATAGGTCGGCCTAGGGTTGTTTCATTCATGTGTGACCTCCAACTTACAACACACCGTCCGAACTCTGCTTTTGGTATTTTGACCATGGAAATTTCATTGAGTCAAAATTCCATCAATATACCTGTGGATGGTAGTGGGTACTGGAGCTAGCTGAAAAGGGGAATTCGATCAGGGCAGGTCGAGTAGGCTAGCCGAGTAGGGCTGCCTATTCATGTGTGACCTCCAACTTTGGAAGGTCATAACTTCTTCGTCTGAACTCCGTTTCAGGTGTTCTTAGACTCTATGGAAAGCCTATTGAGTCAAGATTCCATCTATATTCACTTTGGAGGGTAATGGGTACTGGAGGTGGCCGAAAAGGGGAATTCGGGCAGGGTAGGTCGGGTAGGTTGGCCTGGTAGGGCTGCCTATTCATGTGTGACCTCCAACATCGAAAGGTCATAACTCCTTTGTCCGAACTCCGTTTTGGGTGTTCTTTGACTCTATGGAAATCCCATTGAGTCAAGATTGCAGCCATGTTCCTATGGAGGACATTGGGAAACGGTCCTGTGTTAGTACCGCTCTGCTAGGGTTGTGTGTTATGGCTCTTATGAATAACATGTTATGGTGAATTTCATTAATATAGAGATATATATATATATATATATATATATATATATATATATATATATATATATATATATATATGGTATGCATGTTTGAATTTGATATGTGGAACGGCGATATCGGTTCGAATTTGTATGAAATTTAATATAATATCCCAATGATGCATGAAGAATATGTATGAAAAGGTATGCACATATAGTTCTAGTTTATATGTAGCAGGTATAAGTAAGTAAATGGAATAATCAGATTGCACGTGCATGGAAACATCGCACGACATGGGCTCGAGCGCATGGTCAGATCGACACCAGTTAGGTTCGATGGAGTGTCATGGGTACATCTGCTATGGATTAACACTATGTATGGTGTTGATTGTGCCGGGTTTCTGCTATGGGACAAAGTCCAAATGAGTCGACCGGGTTAAATCAGAAGGATAATTATGTGTCAGGTATCGCCAGCACGATGACCTCCTGTGGTGAAAGACCCATCAATTATGTAATACATAGTCCCCAGCGGTGAAAGGCCGTAAAAGTGTCTGGGTATATGAAGCCCGTTGGTGTGACACTAGAAATCCATTACCCACAAAAGGCACATGGTTGTAAATGAAAATGTTAAAAGATAAAGAAAAATCTTTGGTTGTCATCGAAAAATGACAATAGTCACCTGCATAGGAAGTGAGGAGCCTGGTGAGTGACTCGATATGGCATGATGACATTTCATGCATGACATATGACATTCATGTAGACATTTTACTTGGATGTGTGTTTGTTATACGACCATTGCATGTGCACTTAGGTGAGGAGTAACCCATGAAGGAGATTATCACTACTGGGCTTTACTTACCCCATCGTGGGACCCCCCTTTCAGGTACACAAGAAGACGGTGCTCCTTAGAGGCCAGGATTATGAAGCGGGCCGGACTGTGGCCTTGATTCATGTTTTGTGTATATATTAGAACAAACTAGTTTTAATATATGTTTTGTATTAAGAGTGATGTAATAACTTCAATTCATAAAATGTATGGTTTTGTAATCAAGGACGAGTATGGATGATGGGCCCTATTGGATCATCTTACTATGTATGGGTCTCAAGGAAATGAGACACACTAAGTTTCTCGCAGTTGATTCAAGTGGTCAACTGGACCCCCTGGCCTGCCACAAAGATGGTATCAGCTAAGGTGTACGATTACCTATAGCGTGTCGGTACTGGCCTAGGCATGAGAGTTGCGCAGCCTGGTTAAGATTACTTGGTGCTTGATATCTAATACCAGCTCATAGTTTGGTATCAAGGTCTAGGTGGGAGGTTACCTAGGAGTCCACGGATGTGATTAGACTCACAAAAGATGTATCAGGTGTTTTCCATGTGTATGCTTTGATTGTATGTGCGTGAATGCGGTTACAATTACGCTAATTATATATGTGGTAGGATGTGTGCGGGAACCAACACTAGGGTTGAGTAAACGAACCTTAGGGAGTTCAGAAACAAACCCGGATGGTTCGATACAGTCTATTATTGGTTGGCATAAATGCTTAATAATGGATACTAAAATGACTCTAAACTCGTTGTTGTTTTATCATAGAGATGGCAAATGTAGGATGTAGGCGTAGAGGTTGTGCAAGGGCAATGGTGACCGCCACTGCTTAACGCCAGGCCTTCATAGAGGCCATGAGGCCGTGAATAGCCACCGCCGCACGTGCTAATGTGGCTAGAGGTCGTGAAGGTGCCGTAATCTCCGCAGGTTCAAGGCACATCATCCTCGACGCTCACTTATGAGGGGGACCCGATGGTAGTCAAACCATGGTTCCACTGTGATATTGAGAGTGCACGCCCCAAAATATCCTAGAATTTATAATAAAAATTATTATATATATTCCTCGTATAAATTTAGCCATCTGGTATCGGAATTGTTAAATGAATATTAAATGATTATATGACAGCCAAAGGCAAATATTATACGCTAAATGAAAATCGATTGAACCTGAATTTACCCTGGGAAAAATGAAAATTGATTTATCGAGGCCAAACAAGGCCTTATGAAGATAAAGTGGACTTAAAACAAAAATGTGAAAATGAGAATGCGTGTGTGCCAAACATGGCCTTACACTTAAAAGGGATTGTAAGACAAAACTGGTCTTCGATGCTCATTTCAGCCATCCCGCTTTTGAGGCATGAGAAGAAAAAGGAGAAAGAGCTAGGGTTTGTAAGAGATCAAGTTTTGTTGGTTTTGCTCCCAATTCTTGCTCCTAAGAGATCTAAGAACTTGAAGAGAAGATTTGAAGAGGCTAAGGTAAGAAAATCAAAACCCTAACCTCATCTTTTGTGATTTTCGATTCGGGGAAAAGCCCTAACTTGGGGAGAAAACAGTTTTCTACACTCTAAACCACCTTGAATTGTTTTAGGTGGATTCCATGGTGGATTGTCGATATGGGATGAATTGGAGAAGGTTTATGGAAGTAAATGGGTGAAAATGCCAAAATCCAGCATTTCTGGGCAAAAACCCGTAAGTGGTACCGGTCCCAAAGAGTAGTACCGGTACCCATGATGCAGAGGGCAAGTGGTATCGGTACCACTCAAACCTACTGTACCCAATCGGCAAAGGAGGGACTAGCATTCCACCAATCAAAGTGGTACTGCACCACTACTTCCAAGAGTCCCTGCTTTTTGCATATTTTGCACCGTTAACCTTTTTGTATTCAGATACCCCATTGTTTAGGGACCCTAATAAATCCATTGATGGGGTCTAAAATTAAGAATGAGACTATGGAAAACGCATCAGACTCTACGCCCTGCGATATTCGTTTAGTATGATTATTTGATTAACCACTAAGAGTGAAGAATTTGTATTTGGCTAGGTGCGGGTGAAGACGACAACCGACCTAGGATTGGAATCTAAAGAGACAAAGCGCTGGGACGATAAATTGTTAGTTCTCTGACTCTACTTCATTTCATATTTCGTAGTTTACCTAGTAAATATGAAATGCGTACATGAATGAGTATATGAAATGAGTACGTGAAAGTGTATATGAAGTGAGTCCATAGATTGAGTATATCTTTGAAAAGAGAATACGAAAGTGAATATGGAATTGAAATGTGATATTTGAAAAATCTAGAATGTGATTTGATAAATCAATTGTAAAAGATTTGGTCAATTCCTCACATTCAATTGAATCGATATACCAAATGAACCGCCTAATAGGATGCACCAACGGCATCCGCCACGGCACCCCGGAATACCATCCAATGTCCCACTCAAGTGATGCACCAACTGCATCCGCTTCATGATGGCGTATGGCATCGGGCGAAATGTCCCACTCGCGGATGCACCAATCGCATCCATCATGATGGCGTATGGCATTTAAGTAATACCATGTCGGGTGCACCAAACGGCATCCGCTGCGATGTGGAGACCAATTGTTAAATGTAAGCACATACCGACGATATATGGATTTTATCAAACTAATCCGTCAAATGTGACGGAATAGTCAAAGTGAAATAACCAACATTGACGAGTGTAAATGGGATTTTATGCATACGCTTAAATCTCATAAATTGAATTGTGAATTGAATTGATGCCTTGAAATTGCATGTTGTGATAGGATAAATGAATTGTGTACTGGAAAGTACAAAGTGAATAGCATGAGTATATGTTGATATAATAGGCATGGTTTAATGTTGTAAATGCATGCCAAGTTAAATTGAATATTGAAATAGAACTAGAGTAGGAACTAATGAAGTACAGAAATGCTTAGCATATAGCTTTATCTATGCGTAAGTTTCAAGTAGTCAGGAAGGAAGACAAGATCGTGAAGCGTAGAGTCATAAAGCAAGTTGCGGAGTATAAGTACATACCCCGCCATGCACATATCATTCTCTTTTTGAACATGGGATATTTTGTGAACAAATAGTCGAACTCCAAAGAAATGTTTTGTTTTGTATATCATTTTGAAAGGGCATAGAATGCCTTCATTGTAATTGCATTTTATGAAATGTAAATGTTTGTGGGCCTACCATTTGAAAATGCTTCCGCCAAGAAATCGAAACCTAGAGAAATGAATACGTAAAAATGTTTTGATAAGATAATTGAAAACGCTTGAGTAACCGGGCCTGTTCGATCCACCCTTCTGTCGAGTCGGGATTCGGTCACACATTTTTGAAAGAAAATTTAATAACACAAAAATTAAAAAGAAATAACCCGAGCATCCCCGGGTTTCTGTTCTAACTCGCCGATCGGGTCGGACTAGGCTCGGGGGTCGCTACAGAGAGGATTCTCCAGGCCATGGAGATCACCTCAGATACTACTCGGATTACGCTGGCTTCATTCCAGCTTGAGGGAGAGTCCCAGATCATGGGATGGTCAATGACTTCCAGGATTTGGAGACTATGAGATGGGATGATTTTCTGCAGACTATTCCCATGGGGAAGCACTTTCCGGCCGCTAGACATGCGGTGCCCGAGAGTTCCTCGAACCGAGATACGGGAGATTCCATGACTGCATCGAGCACGAGCCGTATCTGGCTGCAGCTGGTAATGCTTCGATGATTATGTGTGCCACCGATGCAAGGTCAGAAGTTCAAGGATGTATCGGGGTTGTCCATCCGGGGCGCGATTTATAGACTAACTGGCAAGGAAGATATGGATTAGTTAGTTAGTGTTCGGAACATTGAATCAGAGATATATCGCTCAAAGATCCCTGACGCAGTACACGGAGGGGCTGAAGAGGGAGCCAAGTTTCTTCTCTTCGTGCTCGAAAGAAGCAAAGGACTCGCTCCACGAGGGTCTCGTGGACACCAGGACCGTACCATCCTAAGAGGAGGCACTTCGACTCCTACCAACCAAGACAGAGGGTGGGTTTCTGCCACCAGCCCGATGATCGGGATGGGATTGCCCCTAGAGACAAGGATCCTAGAGTTATGGGACACCACAGTCCCAATCATCATTGGGGCAAGCGTGGACACAGTTTATTCCTCCACAACCCAATACGAGCCAAAGGAACCAGCAACAGTCCATAGGTGTGACACAAGCACCTTCTACTGCACAGACAGCCGGCGGCTGGACATGGTCGAGGTCGTGGACCGGCTCGAGGCTGTGACCTGTGGAACCTAGGGCGTGTCTACGCTGTGGTACCACAGGGCCGAGATTCAAATTGCCGGTATGTAAGTACATTTTTATACCCGCATTGCTGTCCGATGCATCATGTTCATTATCAGATTGTGCGAGGGCTCATCAGATGTCGAGGCACTAAGAGCCGCGAGCTCAGCCTCCCCAAGGCCGGTGCGAGAGTTGATAAGGTATGTTGAAACTTTGAGTCATAGATCTCAGGAATTCTGGTCATGGTGGACCTTTGAGTGGTAGACACATCGGACTTGGATGTCGTTCTTGACATGGATAGGTTAGCAGCCCATCGGGTTGTCAATGATCGTGATTGTAGGGAGGTTATCGCTTACACACCAAACGGTATTTGAGTGGTGTACGGTTACATATGCATGATTTGACGTTGTATGTGTGTGGAATCAGATGAAATTTTTTTGGGCGGGAAGAATTTAAACCCGAAAATTCAAATTTCTGACAAAGTGGTAAAGGTAATTTCATCAAAAATCCGGGAATTTTTCTAGATCTCTGATGATGAAACTGGACACCGCTTGAATTGCCTCGCAAAATCTACTACCACGAGAAATTGTCAATTCTAAGACAAACTAAAATTCATGTTTTTCGAGACACCGGAAGTACACGTGACACTGCACGTGGTGGCTCCAAGAGGTGCCACGGTCATGTGTAGAGTGAGTCAAACATGAGCTCTAATGGACCCATGAGAGACATGTGGCAACATGTGAGGTAAAAATCCATAGTATGGATAAGCCGGATAAAGTGTGATCCAAAGAGCCACTTGGGAGTCAGATATGTGGCAAGTGAGAGGACATCTCACTTGACTTCTATCTTCTCCCAACCGGTTGGGAGAGAGGGGAAAGGAGAGAGAGAAAGGAAAACCAAATTTGAGAGGAAGAGTTAGAGAGAGAGAGAGGCTCTACCTTCTCTCTAGATTTTCCGACGATCGGACCATCGGTTTCTGGCGAAGCAAGGGGGAAGAGTTCATTCTCACGACAAGGGCTTCACATAAAGACCGGAGTCAGAGCTCACAAACTCGAAGAGAGATAGGGCTTCCTACTTGCCGAATCCATCAAGGTCCATTCAAATGGTATGGACAGGGAGGCCATGAGGGTCAGGTGGAACCGTCCCAACACCCGGGACAGTCAAGATTCCGAGATTGTTTTTACAGTCCGGGGACTGACTGACTGGGCAAATTGTCCTTGTGTACATTTTTGTGTGTAGAGTTGAAACGACAATGGTGTCAAGGTCTGCCCGAAAGGGAATGTTTGGTTGTGTTTGAACCATGGGAAGTTTCCATATTGTGGTAGTACAGCATTAATCGGATGACGAACCACTGGGTAGGGAAATAAAGGAATTTGCAGTGAGTCCCTGTAATCAGATCCACATCAAGGAAACTTCGATGAAACAGTTTAATTCCTCAAACTTAACTTTCAGAGCTAAAGTTATGGTCCGTTTATCCCATCGGGCCTAGTGGAAGGGTCAGTCTCATTGGTCTCACTGACTGTTCATTCCCCAAATTGGTCACTCTACTGGTCTAATTCTGACCTGGTCACCCCTACCGGGTCCGTCCTACAGTCACATGACCTCCAACTTTGACATTATAACTTCTTCAAATACCAAATCAGTTTCTGTGTTCGTGGGACTACATAAGTCTCTATCAGTCAGATTCCAACCATGGTGCTCATGAAGGTCAAGAAGACTGAGTTACTTTTAAAAGGGAATTCGAAGGGCAGCCTGCATGGTTGACCTGTAGTCATTCGGTCTATGTGTGACCTCCAACTTTGGAAAGTCAGAATTTCTTCGTCTGAACCTGTCGGTTCTCGGACTCTATAAAACCATTATCAAGATCTCATCCATATACTTGCTTAGGGTGAAAACGGATCCGCCGTAGTGGAATTCCTGGGTAGGGCAGTCGTGAATAGCCAAGAGGTCATTATTCATGTGACCTCCAACTTTTGAAGGTCATAACTTCTTCGTCCAACTCCGCTGTGTGTTCTTAGAATCTTATAAAAGCCCATTGAGTCAAGGATTCCATCCATAATTCATACGATACAGCGGTACCGATCTGGCAGAAAGGGAAATTCGGGCAGGCAGGTCGGGTGGTCGGGCAGGGTCGTTTATCCATGTGTGACCTCCAACTTCTGAAAGTCATAACCTTTGTCCGAACTCCGCTTGGGGTATTCTCGACTTTATGGAAAGCCTATCGAGTCAAGATTCCACCTGATGATCTCGTGGAGGGCACGGGTACTAGAGATAACCGAAAGAGGAATTTAGGCGTGTATGTGTCGGGTGGGCTGGCCTGTAGGGCTTCCTTATTCATGTGACCTCCAACTGAAGGCTGCAATCTCTTCATCCCAACTCATTGGCGGTTCTTGAACTCTATGGAAATACCATTTGAAGTCAAGATTGCTATGTTCCTGGAGGACATCGGGCAATCGGGCTCTGCTAGTACCGGTCAGTTAGGTTTGTGTGTTATGGCTTGTATGAATAATACGCTGAATTTCATAATATATATATATATATATATATATTTTGAATTTGATATGGGAATGAAGGATATCATGGTTTGGAATTTGTATGCACTTTAATATAAATGTCCAAATGAGATGGATGAATATACATGAGTATGTGGTAACATATAGTTCTCATTTTATATGTAGCATGGTATATAGGCAATGGCATAATTGCATTTTGACACTGCAATCTTAAACATGGCATGACATGGGTGTGAGTGCATGGTCGGGACTTTACACTCGTGTTAGTTGTTCGATGGAGGTCGCGGTGCCACCTGCCAGGATTAACAAATGTTATGGCAATAATTGAGCTGGGTCTATGATGGGACAAAGTCCAAATAAGTCACTAGTTAAGGAAATGGTAAATGATAATTATCTCTGTTTGCATCGCAAGTCGATAGATCCCCCAAGGTGAAAGACCCATCAATTATGTGGTCGACATAGTCCCCGCTTCTGAAAGGTCGTGAAAATATCTCAGAGGTGGATCTCGTTGGTGCTACACCAGAACCATTACCCACAAAAGGCGATGGTTGTAAATGAAACAGTTAAAAGATTAAGAAAAATCTTGGTTGTCATCTAAATGACAATAGTTCACCTCATGTAGCAGGTGAGGTGGAGCCTGAGTGACTCCTGACATGGGCATGATATCATTTCTCATGAACAATACACATTCATGTAGACATTTTACTTGATGTGTGTTTATGCGACCATTACATGCACTTAGGCGGAGAGTAACCCTTAGTTGTGAGATTATCACACTGAGCTTTGCTCACTCTGCCTGACCCTCCTTTCAGTACACGTAGAAGACTCCAAGGTTCTTAGAGGCCTGATTATGAAGCTGTCGAATCGTGGCCTTGATTCATGTTTCTCGTATATATAGAATGAACTAGTTTTAATATATGTTTGTATTAAGAGTAATGTAATAACTCTCAATCTATATAAATGTATGGTTTTGAAAATCACATTGACAAGTATGGATGATGGGCCCTATCAGTCATCTTACTCATGTGCTGTCTCATTAAATGAGGCACACACAAGCCTCTAGTGTTAATCTGGTGGTCAACTGGAGCTCCCTGCCTGCCAGTGTCAAAAAAGGACACGCTAAGAAGTGTTGTTCTAAATTAAAGGATTGGCTTGAAAAGAAGGTAATCTCGTCTCTTTAGTGTGTTACGAATCTAACATGGTTCATATTTCTTATAACACTTTGTGGATTGATTCTAGTACTATAATCCTAATAACTGACCAAAAAGGGTATTTTTACATACTTAACTTTTGATATTTAAACCCCTTTTTGTGTTGGAAACTCATACTTAACTGATTTTTGCAAAGAAGAAGGTCTTAAACCCATTAATAAAAGTTTTCTTGAGTACATGTGTGCTTTGCACTTTTACTATCTCGAAATCATGAGGTCGAAAGTAATGATGACATCTCGAGATCTCTTGTACAAGTTTGGATGCTCTTGGAAACAATTCAGACGAGTTGGGACCATGATAGCATGATTAATTGTGTGCAAGAAGATGGAGGTTTTGTCAACAATCTAGAGCATTTCGCATGGCAACATCCCTATTTTAGGAGCAGTGCGAAATCTCACACTACAATACAGGAATCATGCCTATGCCCAATTTTGCACCACCTTTGGGAGGCAGTGCAAAATTTCACTCCACCTCCCAATGGAGTGCGAAATCGCCAGAATGTAAAATAGAAAATTTGTCATTGCGCTTAGAATCAACACATATTTATGGAATGTAATCAATGTATATCCTTTTTATTACTTAATGAAGCCCACAAGATGTAATTTTCCTTCTATAAATAGGGGCTAGATAGATCAAACAAAAACATCCAATCTTTACATTATTATTCAATTATTCTTATAGTTTGGGGATTTCTCATGCTTGAGAGAATCCTTTTCTTTTAATAAAGCTTTCAACACGTTTTTGTTTCTATTTTTTGCTTCTCTTCTTCATCCATGGTTGTATTCTTCATCAACATGAGTGAGAACGCTCTGTTCTGCATGTGATCCATTCCACCCTACCATGGCTCCTAAAGGGGGAGATCTCGCACTTCATACCAAAGTTAATAAATTAATTCCCGGTTTGTGACTCAGCCTTTCTTTAGGTCGTGTTATTACTCAGACACCATATATGTGGTGGCTAAGGGAGTATGTTCCTCCAACTACCCTTAAAGGAGTTTCTTTCCTAGGAATCTTAGATTTCTTGGTACTCAAGAAGGTCCGAGCAGATGTCAGAGCTTAGTCTACAGACCTTCGACTCAAGATGCCGGTGGGATTGTTTCCTTGTCAAACACTTAAAGAGCCTAGGTTAGAACCTATATTGATCCCCTCTAAAACCGATTTATTACTTAGTATACACCTAGAAATTATGCTTCATCTAAATCTATAAAAGGAACCTAGGCCGAAATCGAGGGACAAATGCTGAGTTTTCGAGCAAACGACCGGGACCATTATAAATCCCCCTTTGATCTATCCATGGTGTATGTGGTTTGGTGAAACTAGCCCGAGATGTTTTAAATAAATTGTTTGATAACCAAACTATAATTAACCATCTTCTAAAATCAAGAACTTTCAATTTCTTCTTTACTTTTGTTTTCACGTTAAATCCTAAAAACCTAAAGCAAGCAACCTTAAGACACAGATTGGTGCGGGGAAAACTCATCCCAAAGGAAGACCCTAGAGTTGTTATACCTACGATAGCTGTGAGCTATCCAGGGTTGGTACTAGGATTATAAATTTTTGTGATTACCTTGAGCTCCTAATATAACCACCCAACATAGGATGAATCAAGTCCATGTTGCCAATACCATGCAGGGATTCTTAAACCAAGGGAAACCAACAGCAAGTGAACACTTTATCTATTCAAGGAATCAAACAAGCTCACATGTGGAAGCAGTTGGGACCTGTAGACTTTTTCTTAGAACTAGCTATGTTTTAAACTCAAAGGACCTTTATGTCTTCTTCCTTTCCGTAAAACCTTATTCAATTTCCAAACTTCTTCCCTTTATGGTTATAGTTTTAACTTTAGTTATACTTTCATTTCATTTGGTAAAATAAAATGTTATTATTGGTGGTGGTATCTTAACAATGGTTTATTCAAACTTGATTTAAATATTAACCTTAATCATAGCCTTACAACTATGCATGGAAATGTTGGCATTAAGCGTGGTGTTATAAATGAGAAATCTTCCATATTGTGGCACAAGAGATTAGGTCATATCTCTATTGAAATAATAAAACATTGGTAAATGATGAAGTCCTTGAGGCTCTTAATTTTTCTGATTTTGATATTTGTGTGGACTGCATCAAAGGAAAGCGAACCAACATAAGTAAAAAAGCAAAGTGCCAGGAGGACTTCTGATGTTTCAAAAATCATACACACTGACATTAGCGGGCCTATGATAAGGAGCTTAAATGGTCAAAGATATTTTAGCACCTTTATTGATGACTACTCACGTTATATGTATCTCTTTTTGTTTTATGATAAGAGTGAAGCATTAGATGCCTTCTAAATCTATAAAGTAGAGGTAGAGAAACAATAGGGTAAGCAAATTAAGATCATGAAGAAGTCAAATAGAGGTGTTGAGTATTATGATAGATACACTAGAAAACGACATTAACATGGTCCATTTGTAAGGTTTCTACAAGAACAAGGCATTATCGCCCATTACACAATGCTTAGCTCACCATCCTAAAACGGTGTGGCTAAAAAGAGAAACCAAATCTTGAAAGGCATGGTTAGGAGTATGATTAGTAACTCCAATCTCCTATTATCCTTGTGGAGTGAAGCTATAAAGAAAACAACATATGTACTAAATCGAGTTCGTACTAAGGTGTTTCCTTAAAACACCTTTTTGAGTTAGGGAAAGGTTGGAAACCCAGCCATGGCATTTACATGTATGAGGTCGCCTCTATCGAGGTTAGAATTTACAATCCACAAGAGAAGAAATTAGACTAGAACAAATAATGGATATTTCTATTGGCTATGTAGGAAAAGTCTAGGGATATAGATTTTATTGTCCTCATGTGTTATAAAAATTATAGAATCTTGTAATGCAAGGTTTTTAGAGAATGATGTAATGAGGATATTATAACATATCCAATTAGACAACATCCTCAACAAGAGAATGTTGACATATCATTAAGAAGATCTACTAGAGAAAGGAGACCTACAATTTCTTCTGATTATATTGTTTATCTATAGGAGTCTGACATTGATATTGGTGCTAGAGATGACCCTATTACGTTTTCAGAACCCATGAGTGGTAGTGAGTCTAAATTATGGTACAATTCCATGAAAGGTGAGATTAATTCAATGGCTAACAATCAAGTATGTGATCTTGTTGAATTTCTTAAAGGTACAAAGGCCATTGGTTGTAAGTGGGTCTTTAAAACTAAAACATACTCCTTGGTCAATATTGAAATATATAAGTCAAGACTTGTAACCAAATGATTCACTCGACTAGAAGGAATTGATTATCATGATACCTTCTCTCTTGTTTCAAAGAAGGATTCATTTCGGATAATCATGGCATTAGTAGCTCATTTTGATATGGAGTTGTTATCAAATGAATGGAAATAGTCTTCTCCTCAATGAGATCTGAGGAAGAAGTTTAAGTATTTGAACAAACTGATGCAAGGGTTTATCTCAAATGGGAGTGATCACATGGATTTCAAGCTTAGGAAAACCAATATATAGACTAAAACAAGCATCTTGCCAATGGTATTTAAAGTTCCATGATGTCATTTCCTCATTTAGATTTAAGGAAAATGTTATGGATCAATGTTTTTACCATAAGGTCAGCGAGAGAAAAATAATTTTCTTAGTCCTATATGTGGATGATATTTTGCTTGCTTCAAATATTTGAGCATGCTTCATGAAGTGAAGAAATTTCTCTCACAACAGTTGGATATGAAAGATATGGGAGAAGCTTCTTATGTCATTGGCATAAAGACTAAGAGAGATAGATCTCAAAGGATCTTAAGATTGTCTCAAGAAACCTATGTCAATAAAGTTCATTAGATATTCCGTATGAAGGATTGTTCACCTAATATTGTACCAATCATTAAAAGGTGACAATTTTAGTTTGACCCAATGCCCAAGTAGTGATTTAGAGAAGAAAGAGATGAAAAACATTCCTTATGCTTTTGCAGTTGGGAGCTTAATGTATGCTCATGTCTGTACAAGACCTAACATTTCCTATGTAGCAGGAATGTAAGGCAGATATCAAAGTAATTCAAGCTTGGAACACTGGAAAGCTGCAAAGAAATTCATGTGATATCTTCAAAGGACTAAGGGCTATAAGGTTACACACAAACAGTCTAATCAGTTGGATGTGGTTAGCTACTCAGATTTTAACTTTGTTGGCTACCTTGATTCTATAAAGTCAACTTCTGTATATGTCTTCTTATTAGCTAGAGATCATCTGAATTCCAGTGAGCCTTCTCAACACTCATTGAAGTTACTGCACATAATAGAGTTGCCTCAGAGACAAAGGTGTATCTTCCCTTATTCGGTCCACTCCACTTCACTTTTGGTGATCGCTTTCCTTTAAGATCAATCTTGGTCAGCGTAACCATCCTAACAAAGACTACTCTCCAAGCTTTTTCATCAATTGACTTTATAAAGGCACGCATCCGAACTTTCCAGTAATCATAGTTCGTTCCAACAAGTAGAGGAGGACAACTTGTAGATCCACCTTCTTTCATCAAATACATCTGATACTCACACACAAATAGGTAGAGTGAACAAAAATTTCACTCAATAACTTAGAGTGACCAGCTCGAATTCAAATCGAAAGATATAATAGTGTGTTATTAACCCAATTCTACACTTCGTCTCTAGTTATGTTCTAATGGTAACCAAGTTCTAACCAATTTTGGAACGTGATGAGCAATTGACATATATAAATCAATAAAACGAAACATAAAGCACACACAAATATGTTTACGTGGTTCAACTAAGCCTACGTCCGTGAGCTATGCCTAGATGCAAGGATTTCCACTATTCTGAAATAGGTTAAAATTGATCAGTCTTACGTGAATGAGATCTCCCCCTCATTCCAAAGACTACTTCTTACCTAATCACTCATCGTAATTCATACCGAAACCTCGTTCTACAACATCCGATTACTACTACTCCCTCACTTTCATATCAATACGATGAATCATCTCACACAAGATGAGTGGTTGCTCCAATAATTTCAGCGAGCATCCGCACCTACATGTCTACTATCAAGCCTCGCTACTTTTTCTTCAAGTTGTATAGAAAATCATTCCATAATCTAAATTAAATAGGCATCTTGAATATTATCAAATTAGAACTCCCGAGTATGTTTCGATTAGACTCTCAACATTATCACCAAACACATAACTTCAAGTTGTTATAACGGATTCAAGAGACTTGGGTGGCCAAGACATCCTCTTGAGAGTGGAGTCCTACTTTTGTTCCAACTCTAGTTCAAACAGCTATGCGTTTATCTCCTATATGGACTTTTTGTTGCTTTATCATTATCCATAAGAACTAGAGAAATCCAAGCCTATCATGCCTCTTCCTCCTAAGAATCGGGATCAATAAAGTCATATTATGAGTAGAATCCTACTTCGATTCTGACTCTCGTTCGAACATCTCACCTGATTGCCATGTGACTAGTAGCTCATTCCTACTTCTGTTAGAACTGTCGCGAGACTCTTGTAAATCTTCAATACTTCATCAATCCTTTAATCTTTCGAAAATAAGCGGTCTGCTTGTGATGAAGAGAGTGCCAATTTTAAACCCAACAAAAATCTCATCATCAAGTACGGTAAGTGCAAAATATGAAAAATAAAGAGAATCATGAACCTATGGACCAAATATTGTCTTTGATAGTTTATATAAAAATGTATAATTAAAGATGACGCTTATTAAGTATTCCTTATGATATATCTCTAATTAAAGTGGTATTAACAACACTTTCTATAAAGTTCTGGATGATGAAAATACTTTAGTGTCACCTCAAGGATCTCGGCTTTTTTTGCTGGTGGACTCCGCATGAACTCAATTTTAGATTGAGTATTCAAGTGCTCCTAGCTTTTGAAGCAAGGGTGATAAAACCCAAAATTATTGAAATTATTGATCAATTATCCTGGTGATCAAGGAAAATAAAATTTTTCTTCTATCTCATTAATGCAGTCAACAATCAATAATGGCTACTGCTACAAAAGCAAAGGACATACACAAAAAGCTAGGAGTAGTCATGGCGGATAAACCACTCCTGAAAGCTCTAGGAAACCCAAAAAGAAAGAAGCAATTAACTTGAAATCATTGAGATTCTGTAGCATCTTCTTCTCCACTGTCTTGATCACTACCTTGAGGAGGCTGGTTTTGATGGTGATGATGCTGTTCCAAATTCATCCCCAAATCAATCCTACCACTGTTATAAACATTCAGCATTCCCACTTATTGATATCTGATATTCCTAATCCCAGTTGCTGAGATCCTTGTGGCTGTTGCAGAACCATTGGACCCAGTTGGATTGGACTCACCCCGCCGGAGAAATTCACTCTGTACTGCCCTCCGGCCGCCGCAAAAGGCCAAATCTGCGGCTCCGAGGCCCCGACACCGGCGGTTGAGGTGCTCACGCTGGTGGTCACCGGGAGCATCCAGAAAGCGCTGCCGCCGTTGCTAGTGGCCGGTGCAACTGCCCACATGGCCGGAGCAGGCCGGGTTGAACCGAGTGCGCGGGAGGAGGAACTGTTCGTGATCTTGACCCCCGGCCGCCGCCGGTTTGGTCAACGAGGATGAAGTTGCACCGGCGGACTACAGATGAGGTCTCAACTGATGATGATGAAACCCCAAGATTCTCCGGCTGGGATCTCCCCCGCTGCTGCCGCCTCCGTCATCGAAGAGACCTAAACCTCCATGAAACGAGTGGGGAGCGGACTTCGAGGGCGGCGCCGAGACGGTGGAGCCGGAGCTGCGGAGAGACACGTTGAGAGTCGAGAAGTTCGCCGGGATCGTGCCGGTTCCGGTAGTTGCCACAATGGCCGGCTCAGCTTGCTGCAGAAGCCACTCAATAGTTTCACCATCACTCTTATGGCCCAATTCTCTGGTCAGCTGAAAAACCCTGGCGGCGCAACAGATGGCGCGTGGATGCGCCGCCCGCGTGATGACCGCAGACCAGCGGTCCTTTGTGGACCTCTTGACAGACTGGAAGTAGAAGTAGAAGGGTAGGTTGGATAGAGATGGAGCCCATGGATGGACCATGGTGGTCAAGCTGGTCATCAGACCCAGCTTCTGAGATTGACTTTGAAAAGCGGTGACTAGGTTAAGTGAAGCTTCTTCTTGGCCCTGCCCACCCTGATTATTATTCAAAGACTCCATTAACAGCATCTAATCTAATACTCTGACAAAGAGAAGGAAGAACAGAAGAAGAAAGGGAACGGAAGTGGGGCTGGGTCTTGGTGGCGAAAATCTGTTGACAGGGGCAGGTAGGTGGCCCTAATGGCTATGGCAGGGAGGCTATAAATAAAGAAGGGTGGGGGGCTTAAAGTGAAGAAATGTGGGTGTTTACTTGTTTGTGGGTGGAGAGTGGGGTCCAAGTGGGGGAGGTATAAGTGGAGGAATGTCCCACTCGTGGGGTCGGTCATTGCCAAGAATGTCAATTGGATGAATGCTGGTAACCGCTGGTTTACACTTCTTTGCTTATGTTTCCACCCTTTGGATTCCTTTCCTTTCCCATCCCAATCACATGTAGCTTCAAACAATTAATCTTATCCATTCCATAATCTGTTCTTTAATTGTTCAAACTTGAATGTCTTTTAGATAGGCTTCAAAAAGTGTGTTCTTGTATTATAATTGTATATAGAGTAATTTTTTTCTATTTACATTTTTCCTTTTTTTTTTATAACCGTAAATGTCCTGACTAGATTGCATGCAATTCGATCAACTAATCTCATGTAGTTCTAAAGTTAATGGCAAAGGAAATCATATAGTGGGCCTAACGAGATTCGAGCGGGTGAAAGGCATCAAAAAGTTTGTTCTTGTATTACAATCATACCCAATGTAATTTTTTTTTTTTTGATAGAAATGTAACTTTTTTTAATATTTCTGTTTTTTTTTTCTTTTTTGATAATCCTTAGTGTACAAATTTGATTGCATAAATTAATCTCTTAAGAATCTTAATTATTAGTCAAATAAATCTTTCAAGAAAGTCTTAAAGAGATTGAACAAACATGTGAAAGGCATAAAAGGGTGTTCTAAATGTGTATTGTATCCAAAGTAATCTTTTTAATATATTTTTTTTCTTTTTTGATAGTTTGGGTTATATTATGCACACCTCGATCTATCTCATAGATCCATGAAATCAACGATCAAATAAATCTTTCAATAACTCTAAGCGAACTCCAAACAATGATAATTGCTTAGTAAATCCATTTTATTTTAATTTGTTATATATTTTGATTAAGCATGGTGGGAAATTTCTATCTAATTTGTGTGGAATCAAATGGGTGTGTTATTTTTTATCCACTTATGGATAACTAATAGAAAAAAAAAAAAAAAGATGTATTTCTTAGTAGTACTGTTGGCTTGGACTTTTACATGAAAAGCTGGAAACATACAAGAAAACAAAGGTCATTCAATCAAATTTCTTTAGCAAAGTCTTTTCTTCTTATTGGCTTTAGTCATTAGGTGCTTTGCTTTTGCTTTCCACAAGCTTATTAGTTATGGAGAGTTGATGACGACCGTGATGATGATTGCAATTACGTCCTAAATGGTTGTCTTGTAGACATTGTATGATATAATTAGGTCCTTCTCAAACTTTTCCACCTATGCACTAAGTGTTCATTTTATAGTACCGCTAAGATAGATTTCAGGTTTCCCATATTTAAAAAAAAAAAAAAAAATTAATGATATTCCTCAATATTCTAACCATTTACTTCTTGGTGAAAGGGGATAGTTGACCTTCAAAGAAATTGATGTGTTTTTGGAAATTTAAAGCTTGTTTGGCAATAAAAATGTTATACACTCTCCTAAGAAAAATTAGACAAATATTTATAATATAAAATAAGACATTTTTGAATAAAATCTTTTAGTTGTTTACCTTGTTTTTTTACAATAATTATATAAATATTTATAATGAATAAAATAAAAATTACACATAAAAATTATTTTATAATATATTTAGAAATAATAAACGGGTTAAATATTTGCAAGTTTATAAACAAACTTTAGTTTTACAAACATTACAAAATAGTTTTCATTAATAATTTTTTTAGAGTGGTTTTTCAAAAACCAATCAAAACCTACGTGTTTTCCCTTCATCTAATAGATTATTGAATTTTAAGATTTAGAGTGTTAGATTTATAGAGTAGGTACTTAATGCTTGTCAAATGGTAGAGTAATTATTTCTTTTGTTGATCATATAATGTCAAAATGATACTCAGTCCTTAAACCTTCTCTTAATTTTTGTACATACACTAAAATATCTTAGTTAATGTTAGAATTGTCTCAAATTTCAAGAACAGAGAACTTGTGAAAATTTATATACTGCATAAGGTAATAAGGTAAGAAACTCAAGATTTTAAGGTATAAAAGAATTATCTCTCATATTCTAACCATTCGTCTCTCCTCTTCTTTTCTCTCTCGTCTAGTTCTCTTTTAACCTATTTTCTTCAAATAATGAAGGTGATTTTTGCACATTCTTAACTTCTGAAACCCATCTACACCTCATCTACCTCTTTTTATTTTCTTGTCCATTAAAGTAGTTAACGTAAATATTTAGAATTTCTTATCTTTATTTTTAGGTATTTGTCATCGTCTTATTAAGGTGTTTGTTTTGTTCTTGGCTTGTTAAGATGTGTTTTTCGTCGTCTTATTGCGGTGCTATATTTGTATGAGAGAGATTCAAATAGGTAAAGCGGATTCGATCAGTCGAAAATATCAGATTATGATTGTTTATATGTTGAAAAACTAAAGTCGTAGATATTACAGATTCTTGTTTTATCGGAATTTATAGAAACTTTATCTGGGTTATTATGTTATTAATGCGGATATTGTTTAAATCGTTTATGATTTTTATGATTTGTATCTTGAATCTTATCGATCATTTATTCTTGGTTGAATCAGTAAAATTATTTTTCATTTAAAAAAAATTATCTCTTATTCAAAATATATTCATGATTAATTAAATTTAGTAACATAGTATATATTTTTATATATGATTTTATTGGGCTACAAAATATTGTTTAAAATGAATTTTTCTAACCAAAAGCAGTTTTTAACTTAAATTCTTTTATCAATAGTTGCAATTTGTAAAAAAACAGACCAATAATATTTTTTCATGAGTAGAATGTCTCTTAAAGTCATTGTTACTTTATTTAATCCAAAGTAAATATATATATATATATATATATATATATATATATATATATATATAGAGAGAGAGAGAGAGAGAGAGAGAGAGTGAGAGAGGAAAAGTTCTTAATGTTAGTTTAATATCCTGTTCTCCTATTACCTTACTATAATGGTTATAATTCCTTCTTTTTAAATACTTCCTACAATACCTATCAAATTGTTGAATATTTTTTGAAAGATTTGATCAAGATGGAATAAGTCATGGTATATGATTTTTTTTTTTTTACTTTTAAAAATCCAATCCCAACATGAGAAAATAAATGGTGCCATCATTGAACCATGTTAGCATACTCATAATTTATTGTTTATATTTTCTTTTAAATTAACTTAAAGAGAAAAAAAATTGTTTCAATCTTTTATTTGTTGAGATATGATTCAAATGATAAAAGGGTAGGGAGATTTCATGATCGAATCCTTATAAGAACAAAATATAATAACATAATATACAAAAGTACATAATAGTAAAAAAATTCCAGAACAATTAAGAAAACATTTCAATAATCTAAAAGTATAAATTTTTTTATGAATTGATTTGCTTACCTTTATGGGAAATTAAATACACAAAATGACAAAAAAAAAAACATGATTGCAACACATCAATATATTCACTTGACATAACTGTCTAAGATTTATTTTTCTCTCCAAGAATAACATTAAAAATTCAATTATTCTAAATAAGGGCTTACAAATTCAGCAGGCAAGGAAAATTTTACCCTGTATAAAATGCCAAGCCAAAGGTTGTTGAAAGGTAAAATCTGTCTCTCTCTCTCCTCTCTTTTTTTTTTTCTCTCACTAAGGAAAATTCAGCAGGGAACCAAAAGTGAATGTACTTGTAAATAGATGAAATAGGGTGTGTGCATTGGGGACAGAAAGGCAGACAGCTCAGATGAGCATCTAATGCATAATAATGCAGTGAGACAGCTCATTCCAATACAGCCCCACTCCCCCCACTTCATTACATACATTTTTCTTCTTTCTCTTTTTCCTTTTTCTTTTTTTATACACAGTGTTTTTCAAACCAAAACCAACAAATAAAGTCTTTCAACACCAGCTCTCTCCTCTCTCTCTAGCTCTATCTCTCTCTTTCTCTCATCGGCCAGTCAACTCCCACCTTACCCCACCACTCTTCTTTATGCATTTATCTTATACTTTATTAAAGTTTAGTGGCTATTGGCTATGGGGAATAGGTTTTGATAAAGTCAGCTAATAATCCACAATCCCAACTCATGGGCTCATCATTTTCCCTATTGATTTTGTTATTAAGTATTAGATATGTACAACTCATCCATAAGGTTGGTTGGTTGCACCATTGGGAGGGGATTGAGTGTGGGTGGGTGGATTTTTGCAGAATTATTGATTTCATGGCCGGATTACCAGGGTTAGCTTGTGATCGTGAAGATATCTTTGTTTTTTTTTAATTTTGTTTTTATGTCTATCCATTTTGTGTTACATTATCGTTGTAATACTTTGTTATTATAAATATCGACCTCTTTTACACATATCTCCTTTTTGCTAATTGAGTCAGATTTAAGGGAATAAGAGATTAAGACCGTCTCCATTCTTAAAAATTAATATGAGAGATAAACGTATTCAAGGTTGAAAGATTTTCTTGGAGATAGCTAGGGTATATATGAAATTATTTTAACAATTTCTTTTAACTTGTATGAAATGGAATATAATTAGTTTTATTTCTCATAAAAATAAAATGTAAGAATTTGAGAACCATTCATTTATTAATTGATTTATAATTATTGTAATATAATGAAATCTTAAAATTTTTAAACAGGTCGATTTACTCCAAATTGTGTCAATGGGTTTAAACTTTAAAATGAAAATAAAAATATTTTGACCAAATCTTGATGGGGGTTTAGCTGCACCCTTCCCACATCCTTAGTAGTAACTTATGAAAATCCAAGTAAAGAAATTAATATGAGATGGAAAACTATATTCATAATAATTCATCAAAAATATGACATGTTCTTTTAAAAAATAAAGTATGTTAGCACATCACCATATAATCGGAAAACCTAAACTCAATTACTGAAGAGAATTTGGAATCATTGGTAGCATATACCTTGTTAGATTATAGACACTTAATTCATAAGGGGTTTGTAAGTTATGGATAGTTTATCTTAGACTTAAGTTTATATCTTATTCTAATATTATAGGATACATTATCTAGAGTGCAATTAACGCCATTTAGTGGGATGAGCCAACTTAAAAATATGACTCTAACGAAGTTAATATTTTCTTATGAGTTTTAATCAAATTTGGCGACACTTTTATACATTTACTTTCCTTATTCATATGTGTAAACAAGGGTTTTGTATTGTAAAAATACAAGGTTGTATAGAATTTTGGTTTAATATAAATATAATGTTTTGGGTTTATTATGAATATCATGTTTTGTCGCGTCATTATTGGATCGAGGCTTGTTGGCGTATATAAGTGGGTTTACTGCGGCGCATTAGGCGTGTTTTAAAGCGTGAGGGGCTCAACCCAGAACCAGCGGATAATTATGTCACATGGTTAGGTTGGGTGGTCGTTCTGAATGATATCGAGGCCGTCCCAAATACCGATGTGGGGAGTGTTCGTTGGCCGCAATCATGAGCGGGGCGTTGTGTCATTCATCAGCATCCGCGTCGGATAAGGGAGAAACTTTGTGTATATAATTAGAAACCCCTGCCAGCTGGTGACGGCGTTTTAAAGCGGTGAGAGCGCCGGGCCGAAGGCGGACGATATATATTGTTGGGTCAGGTCATTACATGTTTCTATTCTCAAAAAAAAGAATATCATGTTAACAGCCTCTCACGTGCTTGCATGTCGCGCGTAGAGTCGGCGAATCAAAGGCAAAACTGTTATAGATTTTGAATAAACGAATGAGTATTAGTGCGAGAGACGTATTTTGAACTGGGACGCTTAGCCAAATCAAATCTTATCTGTGTTAAGCGATCGGCCTCTTGAAAAGTTTAAAAACATAAATTTGAGTTTAATACTAGATATAAATGGTCTTAGTAACAACATGATTGATCATCTTAAGTAATTTAATTAATTCGTACAAAAGCTGATAAGATTTGTGTGTAGGCCCCTTTCAATTCCTTTAGGTTCCATCCTTGCCCAATTTTTATTTATTATGAAAAACACTAAACTAAAAAATAAAAACAAATTTAAGAGAACAAACCCAACAAGCCACAACCTCCACACTCTAAAGGTCCAATCACCTTGCACGTCAATGTCGAGGAAAGAAAAATTGAGAATAGGTGGTGTTAAGACATTCGATTTTCGTAGTGCACACAACACTTTGCATGCTTCTTTCTTAATTTGATCTAATTTGTTCAAGAAGATCTTGATGACAAGTGTGTGTATATATATATATATATATATTAGATGCCATTAAAAAATTTTGTCTAATAAAAAATGCACATTGCTAGTCTATGAAGGAATTAGAGGGCAATGTATTTGATTATAACACTAAAGGGATAATGCCTAAAACAAGGAATAGGTTAAGGAGATATCATATATTAAAGCCAAAATAAAAAAAAAAAAAAGAGAAACTATGTGCCTGTTTGGTTAAAAATTTTGAAAACTGATTTTTATTCTAAAAAATAAAAAGAACAAGAAAACAAACAAAAAAAAAAGACTAAATTCAAATAATAAAAACAGTTTTCAGATAACACCAACATGGTGTTAAGCCTTTTTAGTTCATATTTTTAAAAACTGTTCTTAAAAACGGTTTTTAAAAGCATAAAAACACTATTTCATGTTTTCTGAGAACTATTCTTATTCTCTAAAATTTAATGTCTTCTGTGTTTTTTTTTTTTTTTAAAAAAAACTGTGAACCAAACATGTTCTCACTATTTTCTTTGCTCTCTTTGTTTTTGAAAATATAAAACAAAATAATTTTAAAAAACAAGAATCAAACAAGCCCATTATCTATTTTTTTTAAAAACCACTGTGAAGAACAATTTTCTCATAAACAGACCCTATATTACCAAGAGAGGAGCCTTCAACATGCAGTAAAAACTACTGACTTTCTAAAATGGTAAGAATTGCTAATCCTTGCAGAAGTAGTTAATCTTGTTGGGAGAGTGGTCTCAACAAACAAAAGTTACTTCCATCCTATTAAAGTCAGAAAAAGACCTCTTTAACCAATACCACATTGATACAGTGATTATGAAGGCATTCTTGGTCAGGAATCCACATACCCAACCCCCCATCACAATCCACGACAGTAGTACTACTCTCTCATTACCAACCCATCCCTCCCAAGGAGGATGTACATGTACTCCAAAAAAAGGGAAGCTATACTATACCTTCCTCAATTTAGTCCATAATTTTGCTTTATCGACCATTACCAAGCCTCTACTAATAATTTATCTGGATTAGGAGTAGTGATCTCAAGTCACAAGAATTGGGGAGTATGCATGTATTATGTATAGCTCTTCTTTCCAGCCGATTCATAGTGTCTAAAAATAACAATTTATCTGATGAGAAGCCTTTCGTTGACCACTGTACATTTGTGAAACAATCAATCCAAAATACCCTATGAAACCACCAATGGATCCAGAATTTAGATCATCACTAGAAGTCTTATTGCACTGAATGCAGTAGTATCCAAAATATTTAGAATTCAAGAAAGGAAAGGAAAGAAACAAAAGGAAGAGGTTTGAACAGATTGATGTAGTGCTGCCCTGCTAGTAAGTAGTAACCAAGGCAGGCCACCCCAAAGTCGCTGCTCTCTTATTGCAGCCACATGATGATGATGATTAAGCTTTTAGGCTGAAGCAGTCTTCTTCTGCTGGTAAACGACAGCAAAAATGGGTACACCAACACCAATGCCAACGGCAGTAATGACAGCAAGTGGAACCTGCAACTTCTGATTCTTCATTCTGTCCAAGTTGTACGCTTCATTAGCTGCGTAGTAATAGTATGGTTCATCATGCCCATGCCCATGCCCATGGTCTCCCCCCATCCTCTTCGCTCCAGTTGAGTGGATTCCTCTTCCTCTGTTCACTGCCAAAATCACAACCAAAATATTCCTACTTCCAGTTACTTCCTACTTCCTAAATAAAAAACCACATTCAATTGTTCTACGAGCAAAACATTACTCAGGATTGAGTACAAAAAAAAGAGACTTTGCCCTGCTTTGTACTTTTTTGAAAGCTGTTTTTAACAATTTTTTGAAAACATCGAGAACACCGTCTTGGTGTTATCTAAAAATAAAAGTCTTCCATGTTCTCCATGTTTCAGAACATCAAAACTTGGGAACCAAACATATTTTAGGGCCTGTTGGTTGCAACTTTTGAAAACTGTTTTTTGTTCTGAAAAACAAAGAGAACAATGAAAATACAGGAAACATGTTTGGTTCCCACTGTTTTTTTGTTCTGAAAATACGAACAACACAAAAAACACTAAATTCAGATAACAAGAACAATTTCAAAGAACACAAAAACAGTTTTCAGATAACACCAAAATAGTGTTCTGTGCTCAATAATAGTTTTCCAAAACAGGAACCAAACACACCCATAATGTTCTCCCTATTTTTTCAGGACAAAAAACCGTCCTTGAAAATAGGAACCAAACAGCCCCTTTACTTTTTCTCTAAAAATTTTGATTTTTTTTTTAAATTTTACCCTTAAATTTAACAACTAAAGCATCCCACATTAATAATTTCAGATTGCTTGTTAATTACATCAAGTTGTACAGATGTAATTACTTCCATCTAAGTTGTACAGATGATTTGACTAACTAGTTCATTGAATAAGTTAAGACATGGTACCCACCAGTGGTGGACCCAGAAAATAAGTTAAGGGGGCAAAAACGCTAATAGTGTTTGGTTCCCAAAAATATCAAGGAAAGAAAAAAAAAATACAAGGAAAAAAACTAAGGAAATTATTTTCTTTCCTTAGTATTTTCTGAGAACCAAATACAACCTAATTTTTTTATTAGAAAATTAAACATGAGAAAACCATTTTCCTCTGTATTTTTTTTTTTCTTTCCTTAGTATTTTTCGGAAACCAAACACTAGAGTGTTTTTGCCCCCCCTCAACTTATTTTCTGGGTCCGCCATTGTTTTCATGTAAGCTTTCAAAAAAAAGGAAAAAAAGAAACCCCCTAGAAATAAGTAAAATTTCATGCACACTCAGGTCAAAAAGATAGTACGTAGTCCCGAGACACTACCTTTGACTTAACAAATATTTTAGGAATTGAATGACCCCCTAAAAACACAATTTCCCAGAATTTCTGTTTTCTACACAAAGGTCTATAGATGAACCAAGCATCCAAGCGAATCTCTTAGTCTTCCCCACAAAGCTATCTTCAGATTGTGCACAATTTTTAAATTCATCATAACAGACAAAAGATAATATATTCATGTAGAACAAAAGATTAAAAAAAAAAAGGAATATGAAAATTTTATAGAATGAAAAGCAGCCACAGAGGCCACAAGAAAAACACGAAGGCTATGCCACAAAGCTAACAGGGTTTTCCCATATCCAATATGGCATAGCTGCATCTGCCACGTACATTGTTAATCCAAAAACATCACTTCCTGAACTTTAAGTCATTAAGGATCCAAATGAAAAGTTCAACTACAAACCTTGGAAATATTAAAAAGACGGTCAAGGTTCTAAAGGTACTACAGAAATAATAAAAAAATGTGTCTATTAAATCCTTAGAAAGTTAGATTGAGATTAGAGAAGATTATAAGGACTTTCTTTGGAGAGGTGGGGCTTTTAAGATACGCTTCTGACAAGGAGGTTTTTTAGAAGAAAATTATAGAAGGGAAGTATGTGAAGGAAGAATCAGCTTAGCACCCAAAGGAAGTTAAAGGTGGATGGATATATGGTTGGTGTTTGAAAAGGTATCAGAAGGAATTGAATCTCTTTTCAGTAGAACTCCTTTAAGGCTTAGATAACGGAAAAATATTTAGATTTGGATACACGATTAGTGTGGAAAGGAAACCTTGTGTACATCCTTCCTTCTTTCTATGCTTAGGCTTAATCAAAGGAGATTTGGCAGATTTATGGGATGAAATAGGAATGGGACATTGGACTCTGCTCTTCACCAGCAACTTAATGATGTTTGGCATCACAATTTCCTTCACCATGATGAAAAGGAAATTGGTTAGGAGGGGTTCAAACAACAAAAATATCTGGAAAGACGATAAAAAGGGATTGTTTTCAATAAAATCTTTCCAAAGAACATTATACACAATCCATGGTTCTCATCCAAGGCAAGTTTTTTTTTTTCCTTGGGAAGCTAGTCAGGGAAGAGTCTTGCTTTTAGATACTCTTCAAAGTGAGTGTGTGTGTGTGTGTGTATTGATAATTTATTTCACCATTGCTCTATAGTAAGGACTCTATGACACCTATTGTGTTGCTTATTCAAGGTGGACCAAATGATCTCTTCTTCAATGAAAGTTTTTCTTTTAAGTTGACAAGGATCCTTTGTAGGAAAGAAAAGAAAATTATATTTTTTATTTTATGGATAATCAGAGTAATATATATCATAAAAGAAGGTACAAGGGTCCCTAGGGAGTATATAGGACGTACACAAAGGGGGGCCAGGAACCAAACCAAAGGAAAAAAGGCACAAGAGCAAAAAACAAACCAACCACCAAGACAAAGCTAGGGAATACACAAAAATCTCTAACAAAAGAGTGTTCCACATCGTGAACCAAGCTAACCCAAGAAGAGAAAGAAAATAAAAAAACAGATTTCAATCGGTCTGAAAAGGCCGTCTTGAAACCTTTGACCTAATGCTCTTTCCAAATAGCCCAAATCAAACAAAAAGGAACCGCCCTCCATAGCTTAAAATCCTTTTTCCACAAGGGGAGGAGCAGCTAACCAAGCATCAGGTCTTTCACTAGAAAGGGGCATACCTAACCCCCTCCTAACAAGGAGAAAATGGCAATCCACATGCACCAGACCTTTGGGCAGTGTATGAGCAGGTGCTCTAGAGACTCTTCATCCTTTCCACATAGGGGCACACGCTGCCCGAGGAGAAGCCTCTCTTTTAAGGCGATCGTGGTCAAAATGCTTGCTTGCATCTGACTTCGAGCAAAGAAACTTACCTTCGTGGGAACAATAGGGTTCCACAGCATCTTTATAGACACTGATTGTTGTCTTCCACCTTCGAGGAGTCGAACAAGTTTTGCGAGCTCTTCTGTTTTGCCTCTTGCACTAAAGCACATCCGAGATTAGGATTGATACTCTTTGAATTACTTGGTCTGAAGGATCCTTATTACCTCCTCCAATTCCCAATCATGAAAATGTCTTCCAAAGCTGAAGTTCCATCCTCCCAGAACCTTTGAGAACACTGGGTCGCTACCCTTGCCCATTTAGAGCGCCTTTACTCTGAGAGGAAAGGAAGAGCATAATGGAGCTTCACCACACCACCGGTCTTCCCAAAATCTCACCTTGGAACCATCCCCTATCTTCACGGAATAGTGATGTCTTAGAAGCATGCCTTCTTTGCTAATTTCCTTCCAAAGACCAACCCCATGGCAGCCCTTAGAAGTAGAAGGAAACCAACCCCCATCCTCCGAACCATATTTTAGATTAATAACACACCTCCACATAGAGTTGTCTTCCATTGTGAATCTCCATCACCACTTTCCAAGTAGAGCCCTATTAAAATTGGAGAGATTGTGAATGCCCAAACCTTCTTTCTCTTTGCTTTGACAAACGGAATCCCAGTTTATCAAATGGAATTTCCTCTCAAGTTAGCCCCTTCCCCAAAGGAAGTCTCGTTGAATTTTGTCTAGTCTAAGCTTGACTCCCTTAGGGAGCCGGAAGAGAGACAATAAGTAGGTGGGCATGTTGGAGATGACACTTCTGATAAGAGTGAGTCTTCCACCCTTGGAGATATGTTGCCTTTTCCAAAGAGCCAACCTTCTACGAAACCTTTCTTCCACCCCATCCCACACTCTAGCCGCCTTATGCTTTGCTCCCAAGGGTAGACTAAGGTACTCCATAGGCAAAGAGCCTATGTTGCACCCTAACTCAAAAGCAAGCCTTTCCACATCATCAACCCTGCCCATAGGTAGCATAGAGCTTTTCTCTAAATTGATATTCAAACTTGAGAGAGCTTCAATATCAATTTAGAGAAAAGCTCTTTGCTGCCTGTGGGAAAGGTTGATGATGTGGAAAGAAAAGAAAAATAATGTGGAACACTTCTCCTACATCAGGCCCTTCTCGCTAAGTGGTGCTACAAATATGTTTTTGACCAGGAAGATTTTTGGAAGCAAATTATAGAGGAGAAGTATGGGAAGGAAGAAGTGGGTTGGCACCCTAAGGAAGTTAAGAATGGATACATGGTTGGTGTTTGGAAGAATCAAAATCCACTTTCAATAAACCTTTGAAGTGGGAAAGAGAAGAAGAGTTAAGTTTTGGACAGACAAATGACACGAATAGGAACCTTTGTGTATGTTCTTTCCTTCTTTTTTTTATCAGTAAAAAGCAATATATTGATCAAAAAATAACCATGAGGTTCCAAGAAGTATATTGGGTGTATACAAGAGAGAACCACATGGAAACAAAAAACAGCTAGCAAAAAGCTACAAAAAAAAAAAAAACCTACCATTTAAGCAATAAAGCCCAAAGCACCTACCTAGTCCTCATCAAGTCAAAGTCCAATAAAGGGTGCAGTGTTGCTCGACACTATACCAATTTCCCCAGTCCACAAATTGCTTTCGAAGTAGCACACATCCCTTGAGTAGAGTCATGTCCTTTCCTTCTATGTGTGCTTGGGCTTTACTAAAGGAGGCCCAGGTGGCATGGGATAAAATAAGAGGAACGACCTTTGTGTATGTCCTTTCCTTATATGTATGCTAGTGCTTCACCAAGGTCTAGTGACAGTTTTTTTTTTTTTTTTTTTTTGATAAGTAAAAAAATTCATTAAAAGGATTGGCCAAACAACCCAAAAAAAGAGTATACTAGATGTATACAAAAGGAGCCCCAGACCTAAACTATACAAAAGAATAAAAAAGCAAAAAAAAAAATCCAATCCCCAACTAAGGCTGATCCAAAAATACCAACTTTCTGATTATCACTTAAGTCCGAGCAAACAACCAGACTAGCCAAGAGTACAAAGTCCAGGTGGCAGAGTTATGGGATTAAATAAGGGACTGAATAGACCCTGCTCTTCATTAGGAACTTTAATGATTAGAAGTTGGCCATTGAATCCTTTTCATTCATGTTGAGAGAAGTGATTAGGAGGAGGTGAAAATGACAAGGTGTTTGAAAGATGATAAGAAGGATTGTTTTTCAGCCAAATCTCTTTATGCAGTTTTGGAAGTGGTAAGGGTGGTCCTCTTTCCAAATAACATTATCTGGAATCCATGGGTCGAGTGAAACGATTTTCTTAAAGGTGGAGCTACTTGGCAAGTGTTTTACCTTGGACGTCCTTGAAAGAGAGGGAGTCTATAATCATTTATAGCTTCACTGCTCTAAAGAAAGGACTCTATGGGACCAATTTTTTTTATTATTAAGGGTGGATTTAGCAATCCCTCCTTCAGAGAAAGTTTTGCCCTCAAGTTGGAAAGGCAACTTTATAGGGAATAACAGAAAAAGGTTAGAATGCTTCTTCTCTTTATATTTTGTTGACAATTTGGAGGTAAGAGAGTCAAAGGGACTTTGAAGATAAGAAACAGAATGACTGGTGACCCATTGGTAAAAATCTTGTTCCTTTGTAATCTATCGTCTTGGGTTAGTATGTGCTTAAGGAAAATCTCAAGGCCCTTGTTTGATTTTGTAGAGTGGGAAGGGTCTTGTTGAGCGTGTGTTTGTTTTTGGTGCTCTTTTTCTAGGGTTTTACTTCAGCTCCTTGTTTATCATGCACAGAATTGGCCAGCACAATTCTTTTCTAATTCATGAATATATTCCTTTACATGCAAAAAGAATTTTGTAGACAGCATAAGATGTGATTGCGAATTTTAGACATTGCGAATTTTAGACACATAACTACGACAGTCCTCACATGTAAGATCCTATGACTAATGGCCTTAAAAATGTCAAAACTATAAAAATACACAGCCATACATGCAAAAGTACATTGCAATCTCCATTAACGACACAATATTATGCTATCCCATCATGTGTATAATAAACTAAAGACAGGGAATTCAAACATATTCAAGACACCCAGCTCTATAAACTCAACAATAAAATGATCATAATCAATAACTGGGTTTTTCCCAGCATAATTACATTCCAACCAACACATACACACAGCTTCAGTGAAAACCATCCACGAAAATCTTTCATCAGAATCAGCAATGAATCTAATTTAATTTCAAGTACAGAACTTTGATGAAATATTCAGAGCAGCAAACAACACATCTCTGAGATTCCCAAACATGGATGCGAAACAGTAACATTAAGAAACGTAAAACAAAAATAAAAACACAAGATATCTGAATATCAAAATTTTGAACAACTTATATTCGCCTATTCCTGCAGACTCTTAGACTCCAAAATATAAATAAAACTAAAAGAGAATCAAAATCAAAATCCTATAATGGAACGGAACGATCGAGGATGATTGGATCTCAAAAGATAGTCAGAAATTAAGTTAAGGCTCAATGGTAAACTGATTTCAGTAAATTCAAGTGTGGCCGCCAGAGAAACAAAGAAAAACGGAGCAATACAAAACATCTGAATCTCGTTTTTCTTTCCAGATTCCCAAAACTTATTATTTTGCCCTAGTTTCTCGGGAACAATCAGACAAACAAACAAAAATCGAAAAGAAACAACCCTAGAATGAAATGGCGGGAAGAACCTGATTTGGATACGAGTTGTTGGGAAGATTTGAAGAGCTTAGAGGCAGATCTCAATCCACTGTTCAAAGCCATTGCGATTCCCCACAGAAATGCGAAATGCGAAACCCAACAAAATCGATTCTCGTTCTCTTGCCTTCCTCCCTTTCGCCTTTTCTAGCTGCTGCTGTTGTAGTTGTTTCAAAGCGAATCCAACGGCTCCTGTGCGTTTATGCGATCACATTCTTCTCAGGATTCTTACACGTGTCCACAGGCCGCTATGAGGTTGACCTTGGGCGGGCTAGCTTTAGAGATGTGTATGGGCCGGCCCAGTCGGACATGGGCCTGGAGTCCCGCTGGTATCGGTTAAGGGAGTGGTTTTTGACTTTGTCGAAGAATGTTTAGTTTTCTTCTCCTCCATAACTCTCCATTAGGATGAGATACAATTTTTTATTTTTCATAAATATATTGTGGGGAGATGCCACTCTCTGGTGCTTCCATGGCCACTTCATTTGCTTCGATTACTGGTTCCGACTCATTGGTAACTGGGTTTAGAAAAACACTTGTTATCATATAAGAACGAGTTTTACACCGTTAGATGATGATTTTAATTCTTAAGATCAATGTAGATTAAAATTTTATTTGAAAAAACACATATCTCAAGAGATAAAATCATCATCTAATGGTATAAAACTCGATCTTATATGAGAACGAGTCTTTTATAATTGAACTCAACAGAAAAACAAATATCGTAAGTTTATTAAAATATGAGATAAGTTGCATAAATCCCTTGAGTGAGCATGTAAGTCATTTCTTAGCTAATTTTTTATGTCCCATTTTGGTCATGATTTACCCGTCGAGGTGCGGATCCAACTTCTGGCACAAACCGTCTTGTTAATAAGAGTTTTGAAGAAATAATTTTTTGAAAAAAGCGTGATTAAATGAGTTTGGCCATTGATGCCCCAAATAGTGCGTAAAATTTGTTGTCGTAAACCAATGCCGATTAAAATATAAAATTTGAACTTAAAGCGCAAAAAGCGCAGTGTGACAGACTGCCAGCACAATTGGGCTTTAAATAAAATGCAGATTTATGCTGGCATGTGATAGTGAAACTAAATATTTAAAAACTTATTATATTAAAGCGTCGAGAAAATCGTTTGTAAATGCCTTGTGGCATTATACGTATTTTTAAATGCTAATTCGTTTAATTAATTTAATAATTTAAAAAAAAAAAAAAATTATTTAATCCCAAACTGACATCAACACATTACAGGTGAACACAGCCTATTACAAAAAAGAGTTTATTGTCAAAGTGAGATATACACAAAAAAAATTCTAAGGATTTGTGCACCTTATCCCCGAAACATGTTATCAAAGTTTGTTATGAGTAGAGTCAATTTGTATGTTTATTTTCCCTTTGAATGTTGGAAGTCAGAAAGGATCCAATTGCATTTATTTCTTTGGCCTGCTTAGATTTCTTATGTATTTTCAAGCCTATTTTGACCTTTATTTTGTCGTTTTAAGTTACATTATTCTCAGGCATTTATAAAATTGTCAAAATATGTAATAGTTAGGAATAAGAAGTGCGTGGAGACATTACGTGGGCAAGCCTATGGATCCAGAGAACACCATATGGTGGGTGTTCACACACAAAGAGCAATGCTAACCCTTCTTGCCTTGACCATTCCTCTGTCATTTATATGGTCCTTCACTGCACCCATTGTCAAATTTTGTGCCAAGATCACAGCATATCTCCTGCAATCTGTTAACAGGTTTCTGCAGACACGAAACATTGTCTTCCCAATAATGATATCCTCAGGGATCACAGCTGCTTTCCACATCTTTTTTTGTTGGCTTCTTGTCATGATATCACATTGGAAGCAAAGGAGCAGCCTTGGCAAACGCCATATCAAATTGGGTTAATAATGTGTTTCTTTCTGTTGGCAGTTTATGTGTTGGACCGGCTATCAAAACAAGCATTCCGATATTTCAACTTTTTACAAAAACACAGTACTGTCTGCTATTATGATCTGGTAAGTTTCCTCTGCTTTTTCTTCTGATGTTGCCATTGACAAGCGACTCATGTCATGATTAAGGATATTGAGAAGATAATCAACAAATTTTTAAAGGATAACATATGTATTAAGTTGATTTATTGGATGGCCTTTCTTGAGTTTAAATTTATACAATGTTAGTATTATACTTAAATGTGGATGACTCGCCCAGATATTTTCTTTGTCGTGAACAAACTCTCCTCGTTTATGCACGTGCCATCCGAACACCATTGGGAAGCGGTCAAATATCTGTTTCGTTATTTTAATGATATGAGATCTCTTGGTATTCGAACCTTTGCAGAATGAACTCCTAGTTGCACGGTTTCTCACGATCTTGTTGGGCTAGTAACCTAGAAGATCATACCTCGGTAGTTGGCACTAACGTGCTCGCGAGGTCTTAAATCCGATTTCTAGGGTTACACAAGCGTCTTGTTGCTCATTTCATCCATTGAGTTTGAGGTATTGTGCGATTCTCGTTCTTAGAATACAATGGGTGAAATTGTGGCTGTCGGACTTGCATCAATGCATTTCTTCTTAACCGTTTGTTCTCGAAACGACGCGATCGCAAACATCTGTCCGTCAATCATGTCTTTCATTCTCGTGCCGATACGCTATGATTGATTATCGTTTGTTCGTGACTTGATTGAAATCATCCCCAAAGCTGCGTATTGTTAAATGACTTTCCATTAATAAGGAACTTTGTGATCTTTCTTCACAAAACCCTCTCGATCTCATTTTTTTTCCCTATATAATAAGATTAGTGTTATTTATGACACACCATCTTAAAAGGAATATTAGAGTATATTTAGGATTTCCGTTTATTGGCTTTATATTATCACCTTTTTATCCTTTTATTGGCGTATATATATACCTCAGCATTTTCAATAATAATATACGTCTTTCATAATACAATCAACCCAACCTCTTCAAACACTTCTTAAACCCTCTGCTTCTCTCCAACCTCTCCACAAATCTTCTAACATTAAAAATAATAATAAATATCTAAAGACTGGTCTGACTTTATCCTAAAACAACTATTTAAAAAAAAAAGTTTTGTCAACTTTGTTCCGCAACAAAAAAAAAAAGCGATCTGACTTCTCCCTTCCCTTTTCTCTCCCACTTCTCCCGTTCCCCTCAATCGGTCCCCTTCGGCCCCCGCTTGGTCATATGATCATTGATGGAAACGCACCGCCCCCTTCCTAATTGTAATATTACCGATTTATCCATTTCAATGATCATGTGTGCATTGGAGCGTTTCTCTTTTTTTTTGTTCTTTTTTCTTTATAAATCTTCTGCTGTTATTTATCGTTTTTTTTTATCAAATTAGTCTTTTAATTTACCGTTTTCCCTACCATGAAGTTGATCGATTTTTATACCGTTCTTTATCTTGTTTGTTATTGTTCTTGACTGCCATGTGCATGATATTGGTGGTGCGAAATTACGATCAAGTATTGGTGACTCAATAATTCGGATTTTAAGAATTTTATCCCGATCGTCGATTGAGTAATATTTCTTCTTTACTTTTCTTTATTTGTTTGTCACATTTTATTTTGATTCAATTTTTTTTTTAGAATAATATTTTATTAATAATTTTAATATGAATAGTACATGTGTATCATCAAGCAAAAAATTTAGTTCAAATATATGAAATTTTTTTGATAGAATATAAATAATTTTAGAAAATAATAAAAAGAAATAAAAAAGAAAAATGTAAAATTTGTAGCAAAGCTTAGCAGTGGTGAATCAGGTCGAGCGCAAGTCAAATCCACAAAAGACATAATAGACGAGTTAATAGCCCAAGCGTAATGTAGATATTAGAAATTATATGCAGTGGGTAAAGATGAATGTGGAAATTTAAATTTTTTTCTGCCATGATGGTCTTACGTGTCGTGAAGGAATGATTGATTACATGTAGAGCGAAACTGACACTTTTAATATGATGGAAACTCATGAATATTGACAGTGAGCAGGTGGTGTCGCCGATTCGAAGGTTGGTCAGAAAATCTTGTTAAAGGAATTATTATGAAAAATTTCAAACAGGAAGAGAAAATTTAAAAAAATATTTTACAAATTTTGAAGGAAAAATTTGTTTAACATCTGATATTTAGACATCTTTAATGCATAGAGGCTTTTTATGTATTACTGCTCATTATATAGATAGTGAATGAATGTTAAATAAAAAAATAATTTCATTTAAAACAATAAATACTCCACATAGTGGTAAAAATATAGCAACTTTAACAAATGATGAAATTATAGATTTAGGTATTAGTGATAAAATATTTACAATAATATTAGATAATGCTTCTAATAATGATGCAGCAATACAAATATTAAAAAGATTTTGGCAAATAAAAGAGGATTATGCAAATTATTTGCTTGTGCGTTGTTGTGTGCGTATTTTAAATTTAATTGTAAAAGATGATTAAAGCGAGTTGATGAGTACGATTAGAAAAATTATAGGCAGTTGCATATAATAATATTAATTGTTCCCAAGCCCAACAAAAACATGAATTATTTTTTTATTGTTGCAAAATTACAAATATGAAAAGAAAAATATAAGTTTAGATATACCAATTAGATGAAATTCTTTTTATAAAGCTATTCTGAAATATTACAAAATGTAAAAAGGTAGTACAATTATCACAAATGCAACTATCTAATAATAATAGTGATGTAGATGTTGATGTATTAAATGATTATGATTGGAACATTGCGGACCTTCTACGAGATCTTTTTGAAATTTTTGATACTTTAAGAAATATCTTTTTGAAATATTTATTGGGGAGAAATACCTTTGATTTATCATATTGGTTTAATTGTGGACCCTAGATTAAATTTAATGCTCTAGATGAATGGTTGCAAGTTATTTACAATGAAG